>JACEEZ010005220.1:283040-285540 GCA_016584305.1 Chionoecetes opilio | reverse complement strand
GCATCCAGCCCCCAAACCCGTTTTTTTTAAATGATCCGCTTTTTCAAAACCTTAAATCCCCGAGCTTCAAAACACAACTGACGCCCAGCAGCAAGGGGACCAGGGCCCCGGTGAAGTCAAATTAGTAACCTCCCAGGGCCCCCCCTATAAAAAACGGAGACTGAGAAAAAAAAATAGTACTTGAAGAATTTTGGGGGTTTTTTTGGGATATTTTTTGTGCAATTGGCATTACTTGCATCCCTTATGGGGGCAGCAAAAAAGCTGTGCCTTTTCCCGAGAGCTTTGCACCCTTTACAAAAACCTTTTCGGCGACGATATATGGTGAGAAGGGTGGAGCGGGGGTGTGCCCCGCGGGGGTTTCTCAGAGAGTTGAGCACACCGCGGGGCACACCCGCCCTCCGCCCTCTGCCACATATATCGTCGCCGTATAGGTTGTAAATGGTGCTAAGCTCTCGGGAAAAGGGACAGCTTTCTTGCTGCACCCTACGGATGCAATATATGCCCTTGCCAAAATTTTTAAAATCAAAACACCCAAAATTTTCAAGTACTATTTTTTTTTTCTCAGTCTCCGTGTATTTTTTATAGGCTGGCTGGGGGGCTACTAATGAACTTCACCAGCAAGTTTTTTGCGCCACGGCTGGAATGGGCTGTTTTTTTTTTTTTTTCCCCCCTTTTTTTTTTTTTTTTGTTTTTTGTTTTTTTTTTTTTTCCCTTTTTTTTCCCCTTTTTTTCTTTTTTTTTTTTTTTTTTTTTTTTTTTTTTTTTTTTTTTTTCTTTTTTTAACGTTTTTTTTTTTTAATTTTAAATTTTTTTTTAAAGGGTTTTTTTTTACCCTTTTCTTTTTTTTTAACGGGTTTTTTTGTTTTTTTTTTTTTTAAAGGGTTTTTTTTTTTTAATTTTTTTTTTTTAACGGGTTTTTTTTTTTAATTTTTTTCTTTTAACCCCGGTTTTTTTTTTTTCTTTTTTTTTTTTTAACGGGTTTTTTTTTAAATTTTTTTTCTTTTAGGTTTTTTTTTTTATTTTCTTTTTTTCCGGGGGTTTTTTTTTTTATTTTTTTTTTAACGTTTTTTTTTTTTTTTTTTTTTTCTTTTTAAAAAAGGGTTTTTTAAAGTTTTTTTTCCTTTTTTAAAAGGGTTAAAACAAAAGGTTGTTTTTTTTTTAAAAAGCTCGGTTTATCTAAATTTAAAGCTCCCCCCTTTAAGGAAAAAAAAGATCGATCCGGCGGGAAAAAATTAAAATTGGGTGTGGTTTTTTAAAAGATGCAGGATCCTTAAAACAAACCACGTATTTGTTTATCTAAGACGATTAAAAATTTGCATATTTTTGGGGTTTTTTTTTTTAGTAAATGCGGAAAAACTATTTTTTTTTCTGTATGGGTTTTTTTATTCAGAAGGGAAAAGAAAGAATGAAAGAAAAAAAAAGAACAAACACACACACACACACACACACACACCACACAACACACAAAACACCACAAACCCACGAAGAACACCCCAAAGCTCTAAAAAGTATAAAATTTGAATAAGTAAAAAAATTTTTGACCGCGCCCTGCCCCCTTGAAAAATCTTCTTTTTGGCGAAAAAAAAGGAAAGAAAAAGAAAAACAAAAGCTAAAAAAAGGAAGAAAAAAGGGAAAAAGATGGTCAGGGGTTAAATTTACGCAATGAGTGTCTTTTTTCTCTCTTCTCTCTCTTTTTCCCCCCCCCTCTCATCTTCCCTCTCTCTCTCTCCCCTCTCCCCCTTCTCCCCCCCTCTCTCCTTCTCTTCTTCCTCTCTCTCTTTTCTCTCTTCTCTCTCTTCTCTCCCCCTCTCTCCCCACACACACAATTTTTTTCCCCCCCTTTTTTCTCCCCCACCCACCCACTCTCCCCCCTTCTCCTCTCTTTTCTCTCTCTCTCTCTCTCTCTTTTTCTCTCTCCTTCCCCCCCCTCTCTCCTCTCTCTCTTCTCACCAAAAACTTCTTTTTTTTCTCACAAAACCCCCTCTTTTTCTCTACCCAACACACCCCCTTCTCTCTCTTCTCTCTTCTCTCCTTCCTTCTCTCTCCCCCTCTTCTCTCTCTCTCTCTCCTCCCCTCCCCTTCTCTCTCTCTCCTCGCCAACCCCCTTTTTTCCCCCCTCCCCCTTAATTTTCAAAAACCCTTCTTGTGGGTTTCCCTTCACACCCCCCCATAACCCACCTCTGCACAGGCCAGCATCACACCCCCATTCCCCCCACCTCTACCTACCTTCCCTCTAGTGCCCCAGCCCCCTTTTCTTTTTAGCGGCGCCTAGTGTTGTCTCCGAGAATATTTACTATACTAACTGTGAAAAAAACGCAGACATCCTTTATTAATTTTCATTCCCTTAGGCAACAAAGATATCTACATTCCTAGAAACATACAAGATACCTTTATAAACAACCTAAAATATGTAACAGAGGCGAGGAATTGAATTAATTAAACCAGTTCTTTACCACCAGGAGCTGTCTGAAGGAGGAGAGGAGGAGAAAGTAAAAAAAAA
>JACEEZ010005220.1:275540-278040 GCA_016584305.1 Chionoecetes opilio | reverse complement strand
GTGAAAAATACAAAAATACAGGAAAAAGTTAAACCCTCAAAACAACATCAAATATATGTACTAGCCAACAGTGTAGTAGTTACAACATAAAACCGATAAAAAAAAAAGCACAGCTTAAATATATGCAACAGACACAACACCACACACACACAAAAAGCACCAACACGTGAAATATGCAACACACAAAAACACCAACACAACACACACAACACACACACACAAACACACAGCCACACACACAAACAAGGGCCCAACACAACACACGCACACAAACAAGGCCCCAACACACACACACACACACAAACAAGGGCCCAACACACACACACACACAAACAAGGGCCCCAACACACACACACAAACAAGGGCCCACACACACACACACACAAACAAGGGCCCCAACACACACACACACACACAACCACACACACACACACACAACAAGGGCCCCAACACACACACACAACACACCACACACACACACACACACACAACACACACACACACACACCACACCACACACAACACACCACAAAACCACACAACACACACACACACAACAGGGCCCCACACACACACACACACACACAACACACCCCAACACACACACAACACAACACAAACACAAGGGCCCCAACACATACACAACACAAACACAAGGGCCCCAACACACACACACACACACACACACACACAGCACGCAAACAGCCTCCCTCCCTTCCCTCTCCTGATTGGATTGGATTACACGACCAAACTGTGATCCTTCCCGCACTACAATAGCAAGGCAGGGGTTAAAAGACGACTACCCAGGTGTGCGTCTATCAATTAATCTGAAACACAGGTACGAGAACAGAAACACCGAACATATAACAACAATGAAACTAAACTAAGCTTAAAATATAATCAAATGAAACTAAATTAAGCTTAAAATATAATCAAATGAAACTAAACTCAGCTTAAAATATAATAAAATGAAACTAAATTAAGCTTAAAATATAATCAAATGAAACTAAACTAAGCTTAAAATATAATAAAATGAAACTAAACTAAGCTTAAAATATAATCAATCTATCATTTAAAATATGTAAGTTGATAATTGTTTATAATTGACTAAACTCATAAAAATATAATCAAAAAATGCAGGTCGTTTGCCTTTGTCTACGCTTTTAATCATCTGTATAGTTTGTAATGGATGTTTATAATTGCTAATAATCTATAATTCATTGTTTTTTCTGGTACTGTTTCTTCTATTGATTCTGTCTTTTCTATCTAGTTCTCTATTTTCTATCTATTTCTATCTATTTGTTCTATCTGTATGTTCTATTTGTCTATCTATTTCTATCTATTTCTTCTATCTGTTTCTCTATGTTTCTATTTTCTATCTATTTCTTCTATCTGTATGCTCTATTTGTCTATCTATTTCTATCTATTTCTTTCTATCTGTATGTTCTATTTGTCTTCTATTTCTTCTATTTCTGCTTGAAATCATAATCTGTATCGTCCCTAATGTCTATCATTATTATGATTCCTATAACTTTTTATGCGTCTATTTTCATTACTTAAATGTCTATCATATTGCGCTTTCATTGTATGTCTCTATTTGTCTATCTACTTCTATTAATTTCTTTTTATCTGTATGTCTCTATTTTGGTTATCTTTTCTATCTATTTCTTTCTATCTGTATGTCTCTATTTGTCTATCTATTTCTATCTATTTCTATCTATTTCTTTCTATCTGTATGCTTCTATTTGTCTATCTATTTCTATTTATTTCTATCTATTTCTTTCTATCTGTATGCTTCTATTTGTCTATCTATTTCTATCTATTTCTATCTATTTGTATCTATCTGTATGTTTCTATTTGTCTATCTATTTCTATCTATTTCTATCTATTTGTATCTATCTGTATGTTTCTATTTGTCTATCTATTTCTATCTATTTCTTTCTATCTGTATGTTTCTATTTGTCTATCTATTTCTATCTATTTCTATCTATTTGTATCTATCTGTGTTTCTATTTGTCTATCTATTTCTATCTATCTGTATGCTTCTATTTGTCTATCTATTTCTATCTATTTCTTTCTATCTGTATGTTTCTATCTGTATCTTCTATGTTACTTTTCTTCATAGTTCTGCTTGTAAATCATAATCTGTTCTCTCCCCCAAAAAAAACCTCCAGTCGCTATCAATAAAAAAAAAAAAAAAAAATCAACTTTTTCTGCGTTATTTTCATTTAATTCATGGAATCTATATATGTGTCGACTTTCTATGTATTTCTATCTATTTCTTCATCTGTATGCTTCTATTTGTCTATCTTTTCTATCTTATCTGTATTTGTATGGGTTTTGTGTTATCTATTTCTTTAGTTCTTGTTTGTAAGGTTTGTTTGCTTTTTTTTGTATGGGTTTTTTGTTGTAATTATTTTGTGTAAGGATGTTGTTTGTTGTAATTGTTTGTGTAAGTTTGTTGTGCTTAAGAGAATGTTGTAAGGATTATGTATGTAAA
>JACEEZ010005220.1:265540-270540 GCA_016584305.1 Chionoecetes opilio | reverse complement strand
TCTCTCTCTCTCTCTCTCTCTCTCTACTACTGTACTCTTTTTCTTTCCTGTTCGTGCATGAGGGAACATTGCAAGCTCTGTTTCCTCCTAACACTACCTATTTTTTTCTTCTTCTCTCTCTCTCTTCTCTCTCTCTCTCTCTCTCTCATCTCTCTCTCTCTCTCTCTCTTCTCTCTCTCTCTCTCTCTCTTCTCTCTCTCTCTCTCTCTCTCTCTCCTACACCACCTATTTTTCGATGGTGCACATGGTAACGACCTTCCCTTGCTAGTCTATCACGCTCTCCGTCATCCTTCCGTACACATATTCACGCAGGGGAAGGTTTTTACACAACAGGTGAGGCGCATGGAGCACACCTGCCCGCAATGGATCAACGGATGGTGCCAAAAAGAAAAAAAGAAAGAAAGAAAAAATATGGAATAGAAGTGAAATATGACACATTTTGACGTATTTTCAAATATGAAATGAAATGCGGTTTTTTTTCTGTAGACCACATACAGTTTTACATACGAAAGAGGTAGATTATCGTTATGTGCATTTTATTTTTGTGCTGGAAAAGGTTAAAAATGACAACAACAACAAAAACCAGTCATTTGAATAGAACTGAAATATCTGAGTATTTGATGCATTTTCATTCGAGTTTTGATAAATATAAACTTCTTGTTGGATGGAGAGACGTTAATTAGAGCTCATTAATCAGTCTATTCATTACTGTTCATCCCTTGGCCATTCAATGTATTAGGGGAAAAGTGAGGAACAATATTTTCTTCAGGCAAGTAATGAGAAATCGAGTTGCGCAATCTGTATGACGACGGAAAAAAATAAAATAATGAAAAGCAATGTTAATTAAGTTTAAGGGGCTCCAGTTCACTCTTATTTTTGCTTTTCTATATATTTCAAACCGTGATTCTTGAAGGTTTCTCTATTTTCCCGCTTGATATTCTGCACATGGGTTGCTCAACTATTTATCTTTATCTCTGTAAACTCAATTTTTGTCATTTCTTTCGAGTGTGTGTCATGATCTTGATCTTGATTTGGGAGTCACCCAGCAGATGCTGTCAGTGAAGCCTACATGTTTTAACCCCTTCACACCCTGATCTTTCCTTTAATATAAAAAAAATCGTCTGTAGTCAGCCATAAAATTAAAAAGTTAGCTTAATATACCAAATTAGCTAGTGAACAATGATACTAAACGGGTCATATCTATAAAAGTATTGCTTATATTCACTAAAAATCCTCTAATGGTACCCTAATTACAATGGAAATTACGTTCTGGGTCTCAAGGGGTCAAGAGTATAGTTTTCTACAACTGTTAATTTCCACCCGATTTGAAGAAGAAAAAATTACAGAAAAGACTTAAGATAACAAATACATGAATTTCTATATCTATTTTTCTTCGTTTTTTCTAGGTCAGTAAGTTATCCAGTCGTCTCTCTCTCTCTCTCTCTCTCTCTCTCTCTCTCTCTCTCTCTCTCTCTCTCTCTCTCTCTCTCTCTCTCTCTCTCTCTCTCTCTCTCTCTCTCTCTCTCTCTCTCTCTCTCTCTCTCTCTCTAACACTTTAACACTTTATTATGTTTGCCAGTTTACAATATTTTATGATGATTATAATAGGATATGGGGTTGCAAACAGCCCTTTACAAGCAAATCCTTTTTGGGCAAAGGTGTGGAGACTCTGAGTCTCTCTCTCTCTCTCTCTCTCTCTCTCTCTCTCTCTCTCTCTCTCTCTCTCTCTCTCTCTCTCTCTCTCTCTCTCTCTCTCTCTCACACACATACACAGGCAGCCGATTTTGACACACTGATCAGCAACGGATGTATTCAATGGCCACTATTGATATTTCCGCCGCCACCCGATGCACCGCCCACCACACATACGTTCAATGAAACCTTTTATTGGCAGGCCTCTTACCCGCGCCTTTGATCTTATGCTTGAAAGAGAGAAGAAGGAGAAGGAATAGAAGGATAACAAAGAAGAAATATGAAGGAAAAGTTAATATAAAACACAGGATAAGCAGCTACAAAGGAGAAATAGGAGAGAGGAAAGAGGAAGAGAAGAGAGAGAGAGGAAGAAGAGGAGAGGAAGAGAGAGAGGAACAAGAGGAGAGGAAGAGAGAGAGAGGAGAAAGAGAAGGAATAGAAGGAGAAAAAAAAAAATGAAGGGAAGCTTAATATAAAAGCAGAGGGAATGGAACGAAGGATAAAAATTAGGAGGAAAGTAAAGAAAGAGAGAGAGAAGCAGAAGGAATAGGAGGATAACAAAGAAGAAATATGAAGGAAAGGTTGATATAAAAGGACAGGGAATGGACCGAAGGAGAAAAATTAGGAGGAAAGTCTATAGAGAATAAAGGTGAAGGAGGAACAATCTATAAATAACACAAAGGTCCAATTTGCCATCATCATCTTCATTTCATTAATCGATCCGGGACGACGAGAGATGTTGCCGTGTTGTCACCTCGTCACAGCCACGCAACACAACAGGCTCACAGGAGGACGCACGCAGGACACGAGCGCCAACTCACGTACGCAGGACACGAGCGCCAACTCACGTACGCAGGACACGAGCGCCAACTCACGCACGCAGGACACGAGCGCCAACTCACGCACGCAGGACACGAGCGCCAACTCACGCACGCAGGACACGAGCGCCAACTCACGCACGCAGGAGGGAAACGAGCGCCAACTCACGCACGCAGGAGGGAAACGAGCGCCAACTCACGCACGCAGGAGGGAAACGAGCGCCAACTCACGCACGCAGGAGGGAAACGAGCGCCAACTCACGCACGCAGGAGGGAAACGAGCGCCAACTCACGCACGCAGGAGGGAAACGAGCGCCAACTCACGCACGCAGGAGGGAAACGAGCGCCAACTCACGTACGCAGGAGGCAAACGAGCGCCAACTCACGTACGCAGGACACGAGCGCCAACTCACGCACGCAGGACACGAGCGCCAACTCACGCACGCAGGACACGAGCGCCAACTCACGCACGCAGGAGGGAAACGAGCGCCAACTCACGCACGCAGGAGGGAAACGAGCGCCAACTCACGCACGCAGGAGGGAAACGAGCGCCAACTCACGCACGCAGGAGGGAAACGAGCGCCAACTCACGCACGCAGGAGGGAAACGAGCGCCAACTCACGCACGCAGGAGGGAAACGAGCGCCAACTCACGCACGCAGGAGGGAAACGAGCGCCAACTCATGCACGCAGGACACGAGCGCCAACTCACGCACGCAGGACACGAGCGCCAACTCACGCACGCAGGAGGGAACGAGCGCCAACTCACGCACGCAGGAGGGAAACGAGCGCCAACTCACGCACGCAGGAGGGAAACGAGCGCCAACTCACGCACGCAGGAGGGAAACGAGCGCCAACTCACGCACGCAGGAGGGAAACGAGCGCCAACTCACGCACGCAGGAGGCAAACGAGCGCCAACTCACGTACGCAGGACACGAGCGCCAACTCACGCACGCAGGACACGAGCGCCAACTCACGCACGCAGGACACGAGCGCCAACTCACGCACGCAGGACACGAGCGCCAACTCACGCACGCAGGAGGGAAACGAGCGCCATCTCACGCACGCAGGACGACGAGCGCCAACTCACGCACGCAGGACACGAGCGCCAACTCACGCACGCAGGACACGAGCGCCAACTCACGCACGCAGGAGGGAAACGAGCGCCAACTCACGCACGCAGGAGGGAAACGAGCGCCAACTCACGCACGCAGGAGGGAAACGAGCGCCAACTCACGCACGCAGGAGGGAAACGAGCGCCAACTCACGCACGCAGGAGGGAAACGAGCGCCAACTCACGCACGCAAGAGGGAAACGAGCGCCAACTCACGCACGCAGGAGGGAAACGAGCGCCAACTCACGCACGCAGGAGGGAAACGAACGCCAACTCACGCACGCAGGAGGGAAACGAGCGCTTCCCCACGCACGCAGGAGGGAAACGAGCGCCAACTCACGCACGCAGGAGGGAAACGAGCGCCAACTCACGCACGCAGGAGGGAAACGAGCGCTTCCCCACGCACGCACACTCAACATACACCAAAAATAGCAATCCATATAGACGTAAATCCCTGTTCTCGTACCTGCAGTCCGCGATGCAACACTGAGTTATGAGTTCTCGATTCCCGCCTGACAGTTTAAGGGTAAAGAGAGAGAAGGGAAAATATATGTAGTGGAAGAGACGGACTTACCTCTCGTGTAACCTTCTCTCTTTCTCTCCGACCTTCTCTCTCCTTCTCGCCCTCCTCCACCGTGAACCCTACTTTAAATCTGCATTACAGCCTCTTTAAGACACCCTTTCCTTTGTGCGTCGTTCACACTATGGGTCGTTACGTAACTCAAGGAGAAAAACGCGATGTAAAAAGCCTTGATTTATGGACCAAATTCGCGCCCTGAAGAAACAAAATTGCGTCTTTTTTTTAGAACATAAGAAAATAAGGAAGCTACAAGAGGACGTGAGACCTACACGAGGTAGTTCCTGTTACTTAAACTACCTACATCCACCTTTCATCCCCATCCATTTAAATTATCTAGCCTCCTTTTAAAGCTCCCTATTGACTCCGCACTAACTACCTGACGACTTAGTCCATTCCAATAATTTACCACCCTATTTGTGAACCAGTTTTTCCCTATTTCTTTTTTTCAATCTATGTTTTTTCCTGCTTGAATCCGGTACTTCTTTTTCTGCTTACGTTCCTCCAAAGGTAATGTTAGAAGCAAGGATTTGGTGCTACGTTAATCCCTCCTGCTGGTGCCGCGTCAGGAGGTCCATGTGATGAGGATTCTTACCCTGAGAAGGATCGTAAACTAGATGAATTGATGAGCTGGAAACCTGTCTTCAGATGTTTTTTTTTTTTTGGTATCAGTATTTTTTTTACATCTGAGTTTTATCTTATATCTAAATTGTCTTTAATGTTGTTTTGTGCTGCGTCGCTATTTTTTTCCTTTACTTGCATCAGTACTTGTTATTTGTTTTTGTTTTTTTAATTTAAT
>JACEEZ010005220.1:253040-255540 GCA_016584305.1 Chionoecetes opilio | reverse complement strand
TACAAAACTCTTCTACAACTACAACTCTTCGGCACTCCTGAACTTTACATAAGAAACTCAAAACACGTAAATATATATAACCTCACGAAACAAGATATACAAAAATTGTGTTTATACGCCTCATATAGCCCAAGGAAGGAGGTAAATACAGGTAAATTACACCCTTTAATATCCTTCATGGGAAAGCGCGATAAAGGGTGCGCGATAAAGGGTGCGCGATAAAGGGTGCGCGATAGAGGGTGCGCGATAGAGTGCGCGATAAAGGGTGCGCGGTAAGGGTGCGCGATAAAGGGTACGTGATAAAGGGTGCGCGATAAGGGTGCGTGATAAAGGGGTGCGTGATAAAGGGTGCGCGATAAAGGGTGCGTGATAAAGGGGTGCGTGATAAAGGGTGCGCGATAAAGGGTGCGTAATAAAGAATGCGTTATAAGGGGTGCGTGATAAAGGGTGCGCGGTAATGGGGTGCGCGATAAAGGGTGCGCGATAAAGGGTGCGCGATTAAAGGGTGCGTAATAAGGGGTGCGCGATAAAGGGTGCACGCTAAGGGGTGCGTGATAAAGGGTGCGCGATAAGGGGTGTGCGATAAAGGGTGCGCGATAAGGGGTGCGTAATAAAGGGTGCGCGGTAAAGGGTGCGCGATAAAGGGTACGCGATAAAGGGTGCGCTATAAAAGGTGCGTAATAAGGGGTGCGCGATAAAGGGTGCGCGGTAAGGGGTGCGTGATAAAGGGTGCGCGGTAAAGGGTGCGTGATAAAGGGTGCGTGATAAAGGGTGCGCGGTAAAGGGTGCGCGATAAAGGGTGAGCGATAAAGGGTGCGCAGAAAGGGGTGCGCGATAAAGGGTGCGCGGAAAGACGGAAAACTTGAAGGTAAAAGAGGGGCAAGACGAGTGCCATTGCAATAAGATGAGTTTTGTGGCACGTGAGACTCCGCCGAGGGAAGGAAAGTTTTGGAATAACAATGATTTATCTGTGATGCTAAGTACTTGCTTGCTCATTCCTGCTCTTGCTGCCTCATTGGTTCAGTTTTATGACCACATTGAGACTGAGAGGAGAGGAATGCCATAAGGGGGATTATTACTGGCTGTTATTACTGATTATACATTATTACTGTTATTATTACTGGCGGTTATCATTCCTGTTACCTAACCTTTGTTCTACTTCTAATGACATGGCATAAAGACAAGGAGCGTACTTTAATAGCAAAATGTTAAATAAAGGATGTAGGCAATAATTACAAAGGATGTTGTGTTTTATATCCTACCCTTGAGACCGAGAGAATGCCATACGAGGGATTATTATTACTATTACTTAACCTTTTTTTACCTCTAAGGACATTGCATAAAGACAAGGTGTGTAATTCTAGGAGGTAGATTCGTAGGACGAAATTTTAGGCTTCAAGGAGCGTAAAGTAAATAAAGGGGAGGTGGTAGCGGAGTGGTTAGCGTCTCCGACTGGCGTTTTCGGTGACCCGAGTTCGATCCCCGAAGAAAACCAAAACCTTTCTGCACCGTCGAGTGGCCTAAGAACACCCACATGCCTTGCCCATCAACTCTACCTTCGACTGCGAGTGCATCGGAGGACACAGGGGGGCGGCATGAGCCTCTTCTAATCACAGGCGTCACTATAAAAATCCTGCTTGCGCCACCACGGGCGAGGACCAACCATCACAACCCTCAAGTGAACCTCCAGAGCCCACCATCCGAGCCCTGGGTCACCACTGCCTACAGGCGCTATAGGCACAAATGTAAAAAAAAAAAAAATAATAAAAAAAAATAAAA
This sequence comes from Chionoecetes opilio, assembly GCA_016584305.1. Taxonomy (NCBI): domain Eukaryota; kingdom Metazoa; phylum Arthropoda; class Malacostraca; order Decapoda; family Majidae; genus Chionoecetes; species Chionoecetes opilio. The sequence continues at coordinate 253,761 of JACEEZ010005220.1, read as the reverse complement.
AAATTCAATAGCAAAATGTGAAATAAAGCATGTTGTCAATTAAGAATATAGTTAAATATCATATACGAGTAATAGAAGATATATATAAAAAAAATAAGGAATACACTTAAATAGCAAAATTTAAGATTAATATGTGAATAATTATAGAAATATTAAAAAACAAATAGTGAGACAGAAAAATAATAAGGAGAGTAATTTAAGAAAGAAAAAAAAGAAAAGAGGGAGAGAGTTAAGGAGACAAAAATGTAAATGTGAAAAAATCGAAAATATTGAAAACTAAACATTAAGACAAAAAGATAAAGGAATGTATGTAACAGAAAAGAAAATGAATAGAAAAATATAATAAATAAATAAAAGAAAAGTAATAAAGCAAAAAACGACGAGTAAATACAGCACAAAATAAAAATAAAATAATCTCACAAGGCAAATCAACCAATTAAATAAATACAGTAAAAAACAACAATAATATAATCACAAGGTAAATTAACTAATAAACACCAGGAAACGCGGCACCTGCATACAAATGGGCAAAAGGACGGTGATTTGGGGTACAATGAATGACTTGATGAAGCGAATAAGATTAATGATCAGACAGTGATTAATGAAGGTGTCCGGGACGCTTGATTGCCTCCAAGGTACGAAGGACGGGAGAGAGAAAAAAAATAGTTCATTCACATATTCCTTCCTTTTTTAACCCCTTGAGACCCAGAACGTAATTTCC
>JACEEZ010005220.1:233040-248040 GCA_016584305.1 Chionoecetes opilio | reverse complement strand
CCCTGCAGAAAACAATGACGTTGGTTATTGATTATCTTTTACATTATCATTATTATCATCATCATCGTCCCTATTATCATTTTCTTTCCTTCGACTGTCTTTCTCTTCCTTTTTTCCTCTCTCTCTGTTGTTGTTAATATTTTGTCAACACTGTGGTTTTGACCTCCTCTCTCTCTCTCTCTCCTCTCCTTCTCTCTCTCTCTCCTTCTCTCTCTCTCTCTCTATTCCATTCCTCATACTTTTCCTCGCATCCTGATGCTGCGTAACCTATGTTCTCCTCCTTCCTCATCCTCGTCTCTTATTTACGCTTGACTCATAAACTTTCCTCTCTTTTCTCAGTACTTATTTGCATATTCAGACGACTTTCATTTTCTTTCCGTGCTTCGTGCCCTTCGTCCCCTCAGCCCCCTGGACACACTTTCACTCTTAATGAACCGTGTTAATGGCGAGACTCACACACAGCAGAGGGTCTCGTGTTCGGTACCTGGAACTGTCGCCGATCGGAACTCTCGCCGCCGTCGTCGAGTGTTCTAATTTTTGATATTACAGGACCCAATATATACATTTAATCAAGTTTTACCCGTGTTACTGCATTCAGGGATGAAATAACAGCAATAGCTTGATCAGTTAGGTTAAGTTACATGCCAATATCCAGGTTAGGTTAACATTTTCACGTCGGCGAGAGTTCTAGGTTTGATGTTTCGGCGAGAATTCCCATCGGCGACAGTTCCATAAACCCCTTCCCTTACCTCCACCTTCCCTTCCCATACACACCGGTAGATTCATAAGAACATAAGAACATAAAAAAATAAGGAGGGATAAAGAGAAAGGAGAAGGAAGGAGAAAGCATTGGAGGATAGGAAAGAAGTAGGAAAGAAAGGTTAACATAAGAACATAAGAAATAAGGAAGCTACAAGAGACCGCGAGACCTACACGTGGTAGTTCCTGTTGCTTAACACTACCTACATCCACCTTTCATCCCCATCCATGAATCTACCCAGCCTCCTTTTAAAGCTCCCGATTGACTTCGCACTAACTACCTGACGACTGAGTGTGATCCAGCCCACCAGGGAAGACACACATCACGTACAGTACACGTTCCTTACGTAAAAAAGAACCAAAATCATCCGAACATCCCATCAGCCCAACGCAATATTTCTGGATTCCACGTCCGGTTTGGAGGTATGTGATATGTGTGTTTTATCTACTCAAAGGTTTTAGGATTCCTGTCTTTTTATCTGAGCCTCGTGGGGAGTGAGAGGAGGGAAGGTATGCAGCGAGAGGAGAATTCCAGGATTCACCTGTAAGAACTCGTGCCAAAACCTATCTCTTTCTCTCTGTCTTTCTCTCTTTACCTTAGGCGGGTACTTCATATTCTTGTCAAGGGACGTAGCTATGTCCTACTTTTCCTTCTTTTCTCCTTCTCTCTTCCTTCTTTTTCTCCTTCTCTCTCTTCCTTCTTTTTCTCCTTCTCTCTCTTCCTTCTTTTTCTCCTTCTCTCTCTTCCTTCTTTTTCTCCTTCTCTCTCTTCCTTCTTTTTCTCCTTCTCTCTCGTCCTTCTTTTTCTCCTTCTCTCTCTTCCTTCTTTTTCTCCTTCTTCTCTCTTCCTCTTTTTCTCTTCTCTCTTCCTCCTCTCTCTTTCCTTCTTTTCTCTTCCTCTCTCCTTTTTTTTTCTCTCTCTCTTCCTTCTTTTCTCCTTCTCTCTTCCTTCTTCTCCTTCTCTTCTTCTTTTCTCCTTCTTCTCTTTTTTCTTTTCTCCTTCTCTCCCTTTTTTTCTCTCTTCTCTCTTCTTTTTCTCCTTCTCTCTCCATTTTTTTCCTTCTCTCTCTTCCTTCTTTTCTCTTCTCTCTTCCTTCTTTTTCCTCTCTCTTCTTCTTTTCCCTCTCTCCATTTTTTTCTCCTTCTCTTTTCTTCTTCTTTTTCTCTTCTCTCTCCTTCTTTTTCTCCTTCTCTCTTCCTTCTTTTCTCCTCTCTCTCTTCCTTCTTTTTCTCCTTCTCTTCATTTTTTTCTCCTTTTCTCTCTTCCTTCTTTTCTCCTTCTTCTCTTTCCTTCTTTTCTCCTTCTCTCTCTTCCTTTTTTCTCCTTCTCTCTTCCTTCTTTTTCTCCTTCTCTCTTCCTTTTTTTTCTCCTTCTCTCTCTTCCTTCTTTTCTCCTTCTCTCTCTTCCTTCTTTTTCTCCTTCTCTCTTCCTTCTTTTTCTCCTTCTCTCTTCTTCCTTCTTTTTCTCCTCTCTCTTCTTCTTTTTCTCCTTCTTTCTTCCTTCTTTTTCTTCTTCTTTCTTTTTTTTTCTCCTTCTCTCTCTGCCTTCTTTTTCTCCTTCTCTCTCTCATTTTTTTTCTCCTTCTTCTCTCTTCCTTCTTTTTCTCCTTCTTCTCTCTTCCTTCTTTTCTCCTTCTCTCTTCCTTCTTTTTCTCCTTCTTCTCTCTTCCTTTTTTTCTCCTTCTCTCTTCCTTCTTTTTCTCCTTCTCTCTCTTCCTTCTTTTTCTCCTTCTCTCTTCCTTCTTTTTTCCTTCTCTCTTCCTTCTTTTTCTCCTTCTTCTCTCTTCCTTCTTTTTCTCCTTCTCTCTTCCTTCTTTTTCTCCTTCTTCTCTCTCCTTTTTTTTCTCCTTCTCTCTTCCTTCTTTTTCTCCTTCTCTCTTCCTTCTTTTTCTCCTTCTTCCTCTTCCTTCTTTTTCTCCTTCTCTCTTCCTTCTTTTTCTCCTTCTCTCTTCTCTTTTTCTCCTTCTTCTCTCTTCCTTCTTTTTCTCCTTCTCTCTCTTCCTTCTTTTTCTCCTTCTCTCGTCCTTCTTTTTCTCCTTCTTCTCTCTTCTCCTTCCCTTCCCAGCCAGGCTCCTCAAGGCGTTTTTAAGGGAGTGTAAACTGAACTCCAGGGTCCCATGCGTCACCTTAATGCCAAACGCCCAAGGGTCTCCTCTATTTTACGTGTTTCCCTTTACAGACATTAAGAACAAAGTACAGGCTCGCGGAGTTTTAATACCGCTAAGTGTCCCCGATAAAGCCGATACCGGAGGCAATAACTTTCGTCCCCTCGTTCGTCTATCTCTGTCTCTATCACGCGCCCGTCCCTCTCGGCTTCGGGCGGTCCTACCTCGTTCATGTGCACCGTGACCAGGGCTTCCCTTCGACACTGCCTCTGCCTGTGCTTGTGCTTGTGCCTGCGGGAGGTATACAGCACGCCCACATGCTACAGGGTGGTGGGTGGAGGGTGGGACAGGCACAGCAGGGGAGAGAGCGGGGGTGAAGTGGCTTTTCCTGTACACACATTATGCTGTCCGGGTCGCCGAGGGTTTGGCCGCGTTTCCGCATCCGGGAATGCGGATGGCGGTGAAGGAAGCGGTAAATATAAATATATTTCAGTCCTTAAACCCGGCGGGCGGCCTGGGGACGATGGCGGCGGGATCGCAGGGTACGCGAAGGGTCAAGGATCCCCATAGTGCCTCAGGGCGTCTGGCGCGCGGCTCACTTACTGCCGCCGACACTTCCGCTTTAAGGTAACAATTTTTTTCTTGTCCTCCTCCGATAACTTGACCATTATTTCCAGGAGGTGCCACCATTCCTTGGGTAAGAAACCTCATGATTGTATCCGTCCATTCCTGACACAGTTATGGACGCTGTTGTGTTTGTGTATCTATAGTGTGGTGTGGGAGTGAGGCGAGGCTTGCTCTGTACGCCTCGCCACCATACTCACGCTCGAGGGAGCCATCACACAAACACGCCACGACACTTATCATGAATCTGGTGGCAACTTTTGCGCCGCCGAGTGCCTGGCTGTCATTGGTTGTGCCTCGCTGTCCCCGAGCTGCCTTGTCACCTCAGCCTCCGCCACTCACCAGACACCTCGTGACGCACCTTCCTCCTCCTCCCTGCTAAGATCGAGATCCTTTCTTCCGTCCATCATCTCACTCCGGGGGATGTTATATGACCTGCCTCACTCCCTGCCTCCCGTCCTCACGCGAGGTGTGTTCATCACGCTCAGCTCCAGCTCATCGTAAACTTCCTGAAATATAAAATTTCTTCGCTCTCAAGATGAAGGCTGCCTCGGGGGATGGTGAGCCCCAGCCCCCCACGTAGCGAGGCAGACAGGAGGAGAGTGCTGGGGACGTGAGTGTAGTTGAGGCCTGCTGGGGAGGGGACAGGGCACCGACCCGATGTATCACCACTATCTCCTGCAGGAACATAGGCGCTCCTGCCACTGTGCTTCACCGCGTATACAAGACAATACGATAATCCTATACAGGCTAAAGGACTTCTCTCGCGGCCTTGCTCCTATTTATATACATACGATACATATACGATACTCCTCACCACAACGATACAAGAACGACCTCACAAGCTCGATGAGGCAGCGTCTCAACACTTGTTTTATACTTAACAAATATTCTTCCCCAGCAGCGAGCGGCAGCGCGCGTGTGCCTGGCGACCTGATAACTCTGGCAAAAGTTTGGAGGGGAGAAATATTCCAAAAGTCGCAGCAAGGAGGCGCGTGAGGCCACTGCAGCGAAGGAATTACCAGGAAACCACCACAACCACATTTTTGTACCCCGCCCCAGAACTATATTATACGTGTAACGAAGCAAATTAATGTTACAAATTTAGTTTATATACTCTCTCTCTTTTTTTTTTTCTCTCTCTCTCTCTCTCTCTCTCTCTCTCTCTCTCTCTCTCATAAATATACCTTCTCTAATGTATATAAATTCCACCCATGCATCAGTCCTTAACTCTCTCCAGATTAGTAAAACATGGCTACAAAAAGATCACTCAGACGGTGACTTCATCCTGTGCCTCCCAAAAAAAAAAAAAAAAAAAAAAAAAAAAAAAAAAAAAAAAAAAAAAAAAAAAAAAAAAAAAAAAAAAAAAAAAAAAAAAAAAAAAAAAAAAAACTGACTTCATCCTGCCTTCGACAAGAAAAAAATTATAAAAATAAAAAAGGCTAGGTAGCTTCGATGACCATTTCTGACCCCGCAGCCCGCTATCGCACAAACACGTAATCTATTTATTAATATTTGACGTCCAACTTGTCCGTCTGCGACAATTGCTTGAATCAAGGACGCACCACTACACAACGACTCTACGACCACACCATCACTGGCCGATGACTGCCTCCAAAGCGCGCAGCTGCCGCACCTACTCCACACTGTTACCATACAACCGCATAACGACCATCATCAAGCCTAACCTACCCCACAACTATAGTATTAGCCAAGATACAGTTACTTTCTCAAATCTGCAGTTTTTCTATATGCATGGTATACTTCATTCCGGCCACTTCGTGAGAGGTCGGGTGGGAGGAGCCTTTACTTCTATCTTCTCTGCTATATCATTAGTGGTAGTGCACGTAAGCCAAACGACTTGTAAGGACCACGCTGTGCTGTTTGTTCCTTTGTAATCTTAATCACCCCCCCCCACAATCCCACCCTCCCTCCCCCCACCCCCCACCACGTCACCTCCCCCTCCGTTAATCCAGTGACCCAATCTCTAACAACAAGGCATTCTTTTTTATTGGTTTAGCCATCAGCCTAATTCATTAAATGCCAAGAGCCAGTATGATTAACTTTTTACTCTCGCAGACAGACAGACAGACAGACAGACACAGACACAGACGCACAATACACCACTTTATCCCTCCGCGTTTAAGAGAAAAATATACAACCATTTTCATATTTCAATTTTCATTTAAATTTTTGTGTATAGTAACGGAAGAAAAATGAGATATTTAGTGAGTAGTTCCCCCTTAGAGGAAAATATGAAACTGTATTTACTTCATTTCAATTTTCTGATATATAGAATCGTACGAAAACTAAAGATATTTATAGTCTGTTTTTTTAATAAGGCGAAAATTCCATTCTATTTTAAGGTCTCACGCTTAAAATGTTGCCTCTATTTACCTGATAATATGGTTAAGTATGATAAAATACAATGGGAATTTAGAAGAAGCGTAGTATTCCCTTCTCCTGACATCAAATATCAGTCAGTAAGCAGCAAGGGGGCAGGATTTTTCACCTTATTAAAAAAAAGTCATGGTTTTTCACCTTATTAAAAAAAAGTCATGATTTTTCACCTCGTTAAAGAAAAAGTCATGATTTTTCACCTCGTTAAAGAAAAAGTCATGATTTTTCACCTCATTAAAAAAAGTCAGGATTTTTCACCTCATTAAAAAAAGTCAGGATTTTTCACCTCATTAAAAAGAGTCAGGATTTTTCACCTCATTAAAAAAAGTCAGGATTTTTCACCTCATTAAAAAAGAGTCAGGATTTTTCACCTCATTAAAAAAAGTCAGGATTTTTACCTCGTTAAAAAAAAGTCAGGATTTTTACCTCGTTAAAAAAAAGTCAGGATTTTACCTCGTTAAAAAAAGTCAGGATTTTTACCTCGTTAAAAAAAGTCAGGATTTTTACCTCGTTAAAAAAAAGTCAGGATTTTTACCTCGTTAAAAAAAGTCAGGATTTTTACCTCGTTAGAAAAACAGTTATATATGCTATTTTTTATGTGTTTTTTTCTTCATCTTCGTAAGTCGTGTTGTGTAAGCTATGATTATGCCTGCCTGTCTGTCTGTCTACCTGTCTGCCTGTCTGCCTACCTGCCTGCCTGCCTGCCTGCCTTGCCTGCCTGCCTGCCTGCCTGCCTACCTGCCTACCTGCCTGCCTGCCTGTCTGTCTATCTATCTATCTATCTATCTGTCTGTCTGTCTGTCTGTCTGTCTGTCTGCGTACCTTTCCTCTCACATTAAGAATCGAAAAAAATACACAAACACAACAATAGGTAGTGAATGGTTTTCCCCCCTTGACTTAAACACCTGTGACCAGCCGCCGCCAGGTAACTTCCACTAGTCGATGCTTTCTCATCTCCGTTTGTCCCTTCACTTCGCTGTAATTTAGCCGACGTCGCTGCAGGAGCCCCGTTATGCGTAGAATATTGATGGTGCCTGCAAGGGAGCGCGTGTACAGGTTGTCCGTGTGTGCGTGTGTGTGTCGTCTCTGTGCCCGGCTGAATACTGGGGTTGGTCCAAGATTAATAGCAAACCCCCCCCTTCTCTCTCTCTCTCTCTCTCTCTCTCTCTCTCTCTCTCTCTCTCTCTCTCTCTCTCTCTCTCTCTCTCTCTCTCTCTCTCTCTCTCTCTCTCTCTCTCTCTCTCTCTATCTCTCTCTCTCTTTCCAGTACTAGACACCAGTTACTGCCGCCAAGACTCAAACCTTTCCGTCACGCCACGCAATATGTAAAGCAATAGGTAAAGCAATAACACAACGTATACCGAGACACTCAGTTCGATTCAGTACTTTAAGCTCATTCCCGGGTATTTTGGAGGACCATAAACCCGCTATATTAGGGTCAGAATCTCGCTTTGAGCTGGGTCAGAGCGTAACTGATGTCTGCAAGTGGACTTATCAAGGGCGTAAATCTAAACACAACTTGCCAACAAAGACGGTTCCAATTACGCGCCTCCCGAAGTGCAGCGAAGGCCATGACCCTAGCTGACGCCATAACCTTAATAGGCAACGCTCTACTATAAACCCCGACAATTTGTAACCCCATAAACTAGCCTTGCCGCCTCAGCTAGGTTGCCTCATGTACCCTCCTCCCCTCAGTGCCCGAATATCATGGGTAGTGAATGACAATAACAATTTAGATGCCAGTCGGTGTGATGTTAGTTAACCCCTTCACGCCCAGATCTTTCCTTTGCTATAAAAAAAACCCGTCTGTTGTGAGCCATAATATTACGAAAAGTCACTTAATATACCAAATGAGTTAGTCAACAAGGATAGTAAACAGGTCATATCTATAAAATATTGCTTATCTTCACTAAAAATCGTCTAATGGTACCCAAATTACAATAGAAATTACGTTATGGGTCTCAAGGGGTTAAAGGAATAATACAGGGTCGCTCAAGGTACTGCTACTTGTTTACTTGAGTTTCCCTTTTAAATATTCCGTTTTCTATGATGGAGTGCGGGGTTTTATTGGTTTTTTTATTAGTTCTACTAATATAGTTCTGGTTTGTCCTGTTTTTCTTTTAGGATTATGCTATTTCTGATGTGGTTTTTTCTTCATCTTCGTAAGTCGTGTTGTGTAAGCTATGTCATGCCTGTCTGTCTGTCTGTCTGTCTGTCTATCTATCTATCTATCTATCTATCTATCTATCTATCTATCTATCTATCTATCTATCTATCTATCTGTCTGTCTGTCTGTCTGTCTGTCTGTCTGTCTGTCTGTCTGTCTGTCTGTCTGTCTGTCTGTCTGTCTGCCTGCCTGCCTGCCTGCCTGCCTGCCTGCCTGCCTGCCTGCCTGCCTGCCTGCCTGCCTGTCTATCTATATGTCTGTCTGCCTGTCTGTCTGTCTGTCTTTCTGTCTGTGTACCTTTCCTCTCACATTAAGAATCGAAAAAAATACACAAACAAAACAGGACACAAACGACCACCTGTTCCCGCCACCCACTGCAACACTTGACGGGGCAACGAAAGGAAGAAATTTTTTATGGTAGTGTAAATGTTCCCTTTAAATTTTATATCTTGCAGGGGAAAGGAAAGGGACCCGACCACCCCATCAAGGGAAGCAGTTGACGGGGATTGCATGGGAATAATCTGAGAGAGAGAGAGAGAGAGAGAGAGAGAGAGAGAGAGAGAGAGAGAGAGAGAGAGAGAGAGGAGAGAGAGAGGAGAAGAGAGAGAGAGAGAGAGAGAGAGAGAGAGAGAGTACAGTCAGGTGTGTCAGTGGTGATATAGGTGATGATATGTGTGGTGTTTGTGGTGACGTGGTGACTTGAGATAATAGTGGTGATGAAAGTAACACTGGTATGGGGGAAGTAGTGGTGATGGTGGTGATAGAATTGAAGATGGAGGTAGTGGTAGTAGCAATAGTGGTGGTGGTGGTGGTGGTAGCAATAGTGGTGGTGGTGGTGGTGGTAGCAATAGTGGTGGTGGTGGTGGTGGTAGTGGTGGTGGTGGTAGTAGCAATAGTGGTAGTGGTACTGGTGGTGGTAGTCGCAATAGTGGTGGTGGTAGCAATAATGGCGGTGGTAGTGGTGGTGGTAGTAGCAATAGTGGTGGTGGTAGCAATAATGGCGGTGGTAGTGGTGGTGGCAGCAATAGTGGTAGTGGTGGTGGTGGTGTGGTGGTGGTGGTGGTGGTAGTGGTGGTGGTGGTGGTGGTAGTAGCAATAGTGGTAGTGGTAGTGGTGGTGGTAGTCGCAATAGTGGTGGTGGTAGCAATAATGGCGGTGGTAGTGGTGGTGGTAGTAGCAATAGTGGTAGTGGTGGTGGTGGTGGTAGCAATAGTGGTAGTGGTAGTGGTCAATGGTGAATGTAAACCGGTTCAGAGCAGTCACCCTCTACTCCGATACTCCACTCCATAACCTTCATATTTCCTTACACACACACACACACAACACACACACACACACACACACACACACACACACACCACGAAATATCACCTTAACTTCCTTATATTTGGTCATGTATTTAACATGACCAAATTAAACTCTTCCATTTAACCATTTAACTCTTCTTCAATTACTCAACTTGAAATGAACTTTTAAACACTTTACGAATACCTTAACTTAGTGGCGTCAGTCAGGTCAGGTCAAGTCAACCCCAAGGTATTAGTCCATGAAAAGAACAACAAACCTCCAGCCAATGAGCCCCGTTGAGCCGCCTCTCCCCTGACCAACTCATGAAAAAAGTTAGTGGCGCGTGAAATTGTAGCAGAGTTGAAACAAAAGCTTAATGCGAGCGTGACAGAACCATTACGATCTGCACTTTAGTTGACCATTCTACCTCTTATCTTTTTCTACCTCCTCTTCCTTCTCCTCCTCCTCTTCTATTCTTCCTATTCCTCTTCCTTGTCCTCCTCCTCCTCCTCCTCTTCTATTCTTCCTATTCCTCTTCCTTGTCCTCCTCCTCCTCCTCTTCTATTCTTCCTATTCCTCTTTATTCTCCTCATCCTCCTCTTCCCTACTTCTTATCCTTCTCGTCTTCTATTATTCTTATTCCTCTTCCTCCTTTTTCCATTCTTCTTCCTTCCCTTCCTCCTCTTCTATTTTTCCTCTTCCTCTTTCTTCTCTTCCTCCTTTTTATATTCTTCTTCCTTCCGTTCCTCCTCTTCTATTTTTCCTATTTCTCTTCCTCCTCTTCTATTCTTCCTCTTCCTCCTCTTCTATTCTTTCTCTTCCACCTCTTCCATTTTTTCTATTCCTCTTCCTCCTCTTCTGTTCTTCTTCTTCCTCCTCTTCTACTCTTTCTATTCCTCTTCCTCCTCTTCTATTCTTTCTCTACCTTTTCCTTCTCCTCCTCCTCTTCTATCTAGTCTTCCTATTCCTCTTCCTTCTTCTACTTGAGGTCCGCGTTGAGTTCAAATTAAATTCTCGAAATAAGTGCGTGCGCGTGTGAGTTTTTCTGTTCTCAAAGCTCAAGGGAGACTTTTCATCGCGCTAAGGATAAAAATAGAAGCAGTAATATAGCACAAAAACACAAAGATAATACACAGAGGCACAAAAATAATAGCACTTACGAATGGAACGGTTCTTAGCATGACGATTAGGTAACCAGAAAACAAAGTAATACAGGAGTTATTTGAATAGTAGCAGTAGCAGTAGCAGTAGTAAAGTAGTAGTAGAGAAGCAGATTCCATATAGAACTAGGAGGGGGGGGGGCACTCAGTAGAGCGCATACCTCCGCCCGAATATTTCATCAATTATATATAAATATAAATAATATATATATATATATATATATATATATATATATATATATATATATATATATATATATATATATATATTGCATTATGCACTCAGTATGAGCGCATACCTCCGGCCGAATATTTCATCAATTGGTTGCCATGGCAACAGTTGTCAATAGATTTCATCCAAAATTAAATCAGTTCTTCCTTATACCAAATAGACTTGGTCAAAGACTACTCTATACAGTAGTCTTTGACTTGGTATACCGAGCTTGGTCCAAATCTATTCGTAATTTTTCGAGAAATCCTGTACACTAACAAACACAGACAGACAGACAGATCGGGGTGAAAACATAACCCCTCCAACTTCGTTGGCGGAGGTAACAAATCGTATTATAATCTAATACTTCAACCTGAAATCACATCTGCTACTGCTACTAAGTTAACATCTGTGTAGAGCAGTAGCATTAGCAGTAGCAGTAGTAAAGTAGTAGTAAAGTAGTAGGAGAGAAGCAGATTCCATATAGAACAAATTTATCGTATCATTATAATCTAATACTTCAACCTGAAATCACATATGCTACTGCTACTAAGTTAACATATGTGTAGAGCATTAAGGAGGAGGAGTAGGAAGAGGGGAGGAGGAGGAGGAGGAGGAGAGGAGGAGGAGGAGGAGGAGGAGGAGGAGGAGGGTAAGGAGGGTTCACCGTTGGTTTATTGGCAGGACTTATTACACACAGCCTTATAAGGGTGACAGTGATGGGTACCTAGGGAAGTGACGGGCAGATGGCGTGTGGTACGTCACCTTACATCGCCTTCCCTACCCACAAAACCCGCTCCCAAAACCTTCCCCAAAAACCTGCTCCAAAAACCCACGCCGAAAACCCGCCTCAAAAACCTGCTCCGAAAACCCGCCCAAAATCCCGCTCCAAAAACCCGCGGCACGAGATCCAAAACAAGACCATAAGATCATCATTTAAGTCAAGCTATGAGCAAGTCGACAGCCATAAGATGAAGATATGGTGAGTAAATTGATTTGATTGATACTATTACCTATAAAGCTAACAACCCATCCATTCATATAGATAAATAGTGAAAGAAAACCTCATCAAAGTCTTGTATCTCTAATTAATCCCTTGAGGTTCAGAACGTAATTTCAATTGTAATATGACTACCATTAGACGATTTTTAGTCGATATAATTTATTTTTTATTGATATGACCTGTTTAGTATCCTTATCAACTAACTTATTTGGTATATTTAGTTACTTTTTCATAATTTTATGGGTAACATCATACGATTTCACATAGCAAAGGAAAGGTCTGGGCGTGAAAGGTTAAATGTATGTGAAATGGAAAATAAAACCTCGAATATATATTATGTAATTCATCCTTAATTAGATGTAAACGCGACGGGTCAACACACTTTCACACCTACGTAATAAGTGTTCTGCTACGTTAATGTTAATTTTATTTACATGGCCAGGTTACTGTGACACTTCATTAGCTGCTTTGTAGGCGACGCAGTGCTCAGATCGCTTCGTGCCTGACTCCATGGTGTTGTAATTACTGCTACAATGTGCTACTTGTTATGATTATTAACGCTATTTTTGTCTCCATGAATATTGGTAGTAGTGGTAGTGGTAGTGAATAGTGGTGGTAGTGTGGTAGTGGTAGTGAATAGTGGTAGTAGTGGTAGTGGTAGTGAATAGTGGTGGTAGTGGTAGTGTAGTGGTAGTGAATAGTGGTAGTAGTGGTAGTGGTAGTGAATAGTGGTGGTAGTGGTAGTGAATAGTGGTAGAAGTGGTAGTGAAGGTAGTAAGTAGTGGTAGTAGTGGTAGTGAAGGTAGAAACATTTGCTTGCACTACTACTAAACATAACAATAATGATATTAGTAGTCGTATTATCATTACTACCATTATCATATCATTACACCTACCACGTATAATAATAATAATAATAAAAATAAAAATAAAAATAACAATAACAATAATGATATTAGTAGTTGCATTGTCATTATTATAATGTTCACAAGTGCTTGTGGGCCCTTGGGACCCATGTATTGATGTTTGTAGTAGTAGTATAGTATATTAGACAACATGTGATTGCAAACTCCAATCGTGTTGTTGCTGTCGTTGGTCACTGGTCAAAGTGCCTCGGGGTAGACCACGTTCCGTGTGATTCCAACCCTTTGTGTTCCGTGTGATTCCAACACACACACTCACACACGCACACAAACGTCCATGAGTCTACTGAGTTTGTGAAATGCGGCAAGACGTTACCGCAGAGTTTTTCCTGTAATATAATACTCCTAAAGTGTTTTTAGCCCCAAACCCCCCTTCAAAATTATTCAATCGACATGGGACTAAGCCGTTTACCACCTACGATTTATTTGCGATTTTTTGAGCTTACTCTCATCAAAATTGAATTTACAGTTTCGGCTACACAAAACAGACAGACAGACACACAGACACACGGCTACTCCTATAGTATATTAGATAGCATTACTCTACCACGTATAATAATAATTAATAAAACGTACAACTTAGCCTAGGTCTCTAAAAAACCTAACCTGACCTAAACCAAACCTAACCAAACCTAACTTAACCTAACCTAAAGGCCACAAAGCCGCCTCCCTCGAAAAATTAGGACGCTGGGCAAACTAGGAACACCAATTAGCCTAGACGTAATGATTAGAAAAGCTTAAATTTTACCGACAACTTTGGTTTAGCTCTTGATTGTAGCCCAGCCCAACAAGGGAAGGCTTAGGGGGGGAGGGGAGGGGAGGGGAAGGGAGGAGGTAAAGGGAAGAGATGGGAGGGGAGGAGGACAGGGAAGGCTTAGGAGGGGAGGGGAAGGGAGGAAGGGGGAGAGGAGGAGGGGGGAAGGGAAGAGAGGAAGGGAGGGGAGGGGAAGAGGGAGGGGAAGAGAGGGAAGGGGAAGAGATGGGAGGGAAGGGGAAGAGAGGGGAAGGGAGGAGGGGAAGGGAGGGAGGGGAAGAGAGGAGGGGAGGGGAAAAGAGGGGAAAGGGGAGTAAGACGCAGCGTGGATTTTTGCAGTGTGAGGGGAGCGAAAAGTTAATAGGATATAATATAAATGATTCGTGACTTATTAGCTGGTCGAATTATAGACTAATTATGAATGTATTACAGGAAGATTTTTTTTTTTTTTTATATATATAAGTGTTACGTATAAGCGGATTCGTAGCCCTATCAGTCAAAAAAAAAAAAAAAAAAAAAAAAAAAAAAAAGCCTACAAGTGCTATAGGCTCCAACGTATAATAAAAAAATTAAAAAATAAATAAATAAATAAACAAATAAAAATAAGTCGCAGATCAGTAACAGTTCCTATCATAACGTGGTATATAATGTACTGACATGTTGAAATAATTCCCAACCTCAAATAACAATAACAGATGCAAGTAAGATTGCTTTATAATTTTGCTTCATAAGGCAACGCCAAAACTCATTTATGAAAACAAATGTCAAAACAACGCAAAAAACTCATGTCATTTATATATCATTATGTCCTAAAATGCTAATCTAATGTTTTTTATGTTTGTTCCCCTCTGCAGATTCATTCTTTTCAAGCTTTATTTTTACTTTTTCTTCCCTTGACTTCTCCGCGTCCTCCCATTTATTATCTCACTCAGACATTTATCTCCGACTGTGCAATTCTCTCCCTTCCTCTCTTCCCCTCCCCTTTTCCATTTCCTTTATTAGTATTTCTCCCCTCCTCCTCCTCCGTGTGTGTGTGTGTGTGTGTGTTGTGGTGTGTGGTGTGTGTGGTGGGTGGTGTGGGTGGGTGTGGTGGGTGGGTGGGTGGGTGGGTGGGTGGGTGGGTGGGTGGGTGGGTGGGTGGGTGGGTGGTTGGGTGGGTGGGTGGGTGGGTGGGTGGGTGGTGTGTGTGTGTGTGTGCGTGTAGTGTGTGTGTGTGTGTACGACTGAATGAAAAAAGTAAATGAAAATATGTTACAGTTTCCTTTTTTTTCTAAGACCGAATCAAACCGCTGCTAGAAATTCAGTCATGAATAATATGAAAGGTAAAGGTTTGAAGAGACAAAATACATTCATTGGTTTATCATTTATTTATTTATTCAAACTTTTTCATTCATTCACATCATCACATCCTTACCTTTACCTGCTCTTATTCAGGTAACAAAATAAATCATCCATAATTTCATCGTTCACCTTCGCTTTCCCTTTACTTCTACATTTACTTATACATACATTACAAACATCCCTTTACTTAGCGTTCACCTTCGCCTTATTTACCTGTAGTATTTTAAGTGAAGAACCAGGTATATTTTTTTGTCGTTGCCAGTTTC
>JACEEZ010005220.1:220540-228040 GCA_016584305.1 Chionoecetes opilio | reverse complement strand
GTGTGTGTGTGTGTGTGTGTGTGTGTGTGTGTGTGTGTGTGAGTAGCTCAGTCAACCCATTACGCAAGTCGGATATATTTCAATCGTGGTGGTATGGTGCATATTATGAAATGGGTGGTCGGTCTATTGCGCTATTTCCCTCTCTCTTTCTCTGTCTCTCTCTCTTCTCTCTCCTCTCTCTCTCTCTCTCTCTCTCTCTCCAGCATCAACACAAATATAACTAACACAATAATACACACATACCACGTTCTATTTATTTTCTCTGAGACGAAACATGAAAAATTCAGGAAACAGGGAAGGCACGTCTGATGGCTTTGCCCCGTCATGGCTAACAAAGATCTCGGGTTTTGAAGGAGGGATGAGACGACTTCACTTTCTGGTCTACGTTAGAGATTCAATTTAACTTCGCATTGTGAGATTAAAGCATTATAGTATCGCAGTATTGTATCTTAAAGAGGTAGACGTTAGTGCATAGTCAAAACTTAGTAGATTTAAGCAGTGTTTTTTTTTTTTTCCATTGGAGTTATATGTTATAGGTTGTAAATGATGATAAAAAGCGTAGTGACTAGAGATGAGGAGGCACAGAAAGTGCTCCAATTGAGGCTTTGGTTAAATGCTTTGTCTTTTTACCTGTATGCTTAACCCCTTCACGCTCAGATCTTTCCTTTGCTATATAAAATTGCCTGTTGTTAGCCATAAAATTACGAAAAGTAACTAAATATACCAAATTAGTTAGTGGACAAGGATACTCAACAGGTCATAGCTATAAAATATTGCTTATATTCACTAAAAATCGTCTAAGGGTACTCAAATTACAATGGAAATTACGTTCTGGGTCTCAAGGGGTTAATGAGTTTGGTTCGAGACTCAAGTACTTGTATCGCAGACGTCAGCCACCCAGCCGAGAAGGTCTGACATTCGCCACTTCACAGACGTGGGTAAGTATTCGAGGTAAAATGTACAGAAGGCGAGTGATGACATGAACAACGTTGGTATTCTAGAGTGATAAATGTATAATTGAATAACTGAAAATTTCTGAAAAAGATACTGATGTGAAAACTGTATTACATCCGTGTATTGTTCCTGGTGACGACGCTGCAGGAGCAATACAATGTGCGGGTGGTCCATCGTGTAGGTGCTTAAAGCTCGGAGCACTTGGTCATTAAACTGAAACAGATTGTATCACACCGCATGTTTCACAAGACGTAACCTCCTGGTGAGACAATAACGCTGCAGCGAGGAGCGGCGCCACACGCCACGCTGAAGAATGTGTGTGCCATTAAAAGTAAAACTAATTAATAAAGAAGTAAAACAAAAAATTAAAATGAATCGTCTACATAAACTGAGGAGGGATGCATTCCATTGTAGCGCGGCGTTCGCAAACCCAGGCTGAAATGTCATGTTAGTGTGCAAAGTGCAAAACAAAGTACCGTTGCCTGGGAATGTAGAGTGCATGGTGGGCATTTACCTTAATGGAGCGTGGCAGGTGTCCGCCGCGGCCCCGGGGTGGGCGTGCCGGGCAGGCCCACACTTAGGGCAGGCGGGGAGCCGCCCTAAAGCCGCCGCCGCGTCCCACTCGGTGGCTACTTGGCTGACCCGCCCACACCACCGCCCATCACTCAATGCCGCCCATGACGGGGAAGAGGGAGGTCTCAGTGCGATTATGTTCCATCAAATGTTCACTCGCGACAGTGTGGGGACTCAGGGGCAGGGGCAGCTGTCGGCGGCATGTCCCTGGGGCGCCTCGTAGGCCGGGGCACTCAGGGCCGCAGCCTCATGTCGGTGCTGTGCTATCACTGACAACTCGCCGCCCACCGCTGTGACAACATACAGGGCAACAGTCTGGCAGCAACACAACCACTACCCTGCAATCCCCATGCACATGACGTAACTTTAACAAGACAGACGGTCATGGATGACACGAGAGATCAAGTCCAACAAGACTCAAGTGGCTGATCAAGAGGCTGCCACACGTGCGACTCGAGGAGGCCGCGGAGGGCGAGTCACCCTCACCACTTCACCTCCTAGACGCGGGAGCAGGTGGCGGCTCGGCCTCTACACTGGCAGGGAGCAATGCGCACAACAACCCACCTCAGTGAGAGTCTGGGCGACACTACCATCTCGCCGAGTCGCCAACGCCGAGCCCGCCTGCCTGCCCGACACGCTACTCTGGCAGTCTGTCCGGCCAGTCGCTGCCCTCGCCGGCGACGTCATCCCTCGGACCTGCCACCTCCCAGTCCATTCCGGTGACACCTGCGACACCACAACTGCCAACACACACACACACACACACACACACACACACACACACACACACACACACACACACACACACACACACACACACACACACACACACACACACATTCCCTTCACACACTCCACCACCACCTTTCACATTCACACCCATTCACAAACTCACCACCCACACTTCCACCACCACCACCACCCTTTCTCCACCTTCACCTCGCCATACAGGCCGCACCTTTGCTACCTCTCCCGCAATATCGGACATCTGGATGCCGCCCACGGCCGCCGCGCCCATAACCACTGCCTCACGCGGCCATCACCCCCGCCACCTGCATCGCTACGCCCGCCGCCCGCCCGCCCAGCCTGCAGCAGCCGCGGGTCTCGGCTTTCAATTCCGATTTACCGACAAACGTTACTACTACTACTACTACTACTACTACTACTACTACTACTACTACTACTACTACTACTACTACTACTACTACCACTACTACTACTACCACTACTACTACTACCACTACTACTACTACTACTACTACTACTACTACTTCTTTTTCTACTACTATACTACTACTACTACTACTACTACTACTACTACTACTACTACTACTACTAACTACTTCTTTTACTACTACTACTACTACTACTACTACTACTACTACTACTACTACTACTACTAGTATACTAATACTATAATTCACTACTATCATTTACCGACTTCTTCAAACACATACTTTTGACACACCGCAGAACGACACTGTGACCAATTCATTGTGACCAATTTCGTGGGAGGTTAGGATTCCCTTCGCCTTGCCTTTAGGTGATGAGAAATGACGTTGTGAAAAGAAATGGGAATAAGAAAAAATTTGAGTGTAATAGCGCAACACGTATCTACATTTCAACATTTTCAGTATACGAGGATACGAAAAAAGAAGACAGAGGAAAGGTAGATGAAATACACACAATTACTTCACAAATCCTTCCTTTCTTTTCTATCTCACTTTCACAACTCCTATGACTTTTTCACCTCTACCCACGCTCTGTCCCGGGCAAGATAAAACGAACACTACATTAAAGCTTCACTCAAACAACGCAGACACAGTTTCCTTGCTGTTTTCTGCACACAAAACATAATAACTCTCAAAGTCCACCGTGTCAACTTGGCTCGCTTTGGGGAGACTTTCGCCGCGCCGCTCCATGGAAGGAAGCCGCGCCATGGTGTCAGTGAGGTGATTAACTTTTCATGTTCCTTATAAGTGATGCACCGTTGGGGAAAGTCGGGAGAAGAGAGACACAACATCTTATTGCGGGGAAAGTAAGGAGAGACAACATCTTATTGGGGGGAAAGTAAGGAGAGACAACATCTTATCTTGTTGGAGGACGACGAGGATTTCTGTACCTATAGTCTATTCTTTTAACAAGGCGAAAATTAACACTATATCTTGAGGTTTCATGCTAAAATTATATGCCTATGTTTATCTGATAATATGGTTAACTAATGATAAGATACAACTGAAATTTAGAAAAAGCGTACTATTCCCTTCTCCTGGCATCAAATATCAGTCAGTAAACAGCAAAGGGTCAGGATTTTTCGCCTGGTTAAAAAAACAAGAGTATAGTTAACATAAGATTAACATACAGTATTGATATAACACTTAGACTTTTAGCTCTGGGTTTGTGATTTCTCTCAGGATTTTTCGCGTCGTTAAAAATAATAATAGTTAAAAGGTCTCACGAGTGTCGTATCTCTCTACAGTGAGCTACAGATGAAAGGCGAGACCCCTTCACCTGCCTTTTTACCTGTAGAGGCGGGATAGCGAGGCCCGGGAATGACAGTCACCCACCTCCCTCACACTGGCTGGCAAAAAAAAAACCAGGAATGAAAAGAAAAAATAAAATATTGCAGCTTTGGTGACAGGTTAGAATATTAATCAACCTTTTCTGTTGTTGATGGCCAGCCGGTGTGTGTGTGGGTGGGTGGGTGGGTGGGTGGGTGGGTGGGTGTGTGTGTGTGTGTGTGTGTGTGTATTCACCCATGGTCTTGTCCACGCGAGCGGCTCGCGATCGCCAGTTTTCACCCTCTCAGTGCGAGCTTGGAGCTCATTATTACCGATCTTTGGGCAATGCTGGGACCTCACACACCACACACCCCCATCCCCTTGCTCAAGGGGATGTGTGTGTGTGTGTTAGTACATACAGGGTACATACCAACACGCCTAACCACTTTGACCTCACAAACAGACGAGTTTTCCTTCTTCTTAAGGCAATTTGTGGCTCGCAATTTATTCCTTCACAAAGACACGTCCACCCATCCCTTCCTCCTCCTTCTCTTCCACTCCTCTCCTTCCTCCTCCTCCTCTTCCACTCCTCTCCTTCCTCCTCCTTCTCTTCTCTCCATCCTCCTCCTCCTCCTCCTCCTCCTCCCGCTGGGGTGTACACTTTTTCACGTCTCGTTGTCCTCAGAGCATTCAATAAACATTAGTTAACGACACTCTCCATGACTTCCTAACATTTTAGTTCCGCTTTACCTCAACAAACAGTATTGACGCAACATTTTATTCCTCCTCACTACAAATAACATCACTAAATACTCTCTAAACTACTAACATCTATTCCTCCTCGCTACAAACACTAAGGGAGAAAGTCATTATAAAGCGGGAGAACGTCTTTCCGATCACCATAAACATCTGTGAAAATGTTAAACACCTCAATGTTTTTATTAACGCAGTGAAAAATCCTGACCCCTTGCTGCTTACTGACTGATACTTTATGTCAGGAGAAGGGAATACTACGCTTCTTCTTAATTTCAGTTGTATTTTATCATAGTTAACCATATTATCAGGTAAATAGAGGCACAACTTTGAGACCTTAACCCCTTCACGCCCAGATCTTTCCTTTGCTATATGAATTCGTCTGTTGTTAGCCATAAAATTACGAAAAGTAACTGAATATACCAAATTAGTTAGTCGATAAAGATACTAAACAGGTCATATCTATAAAATATTGCTTATATTTACTGCAAATCGTCTAATGGTACCCAAATTACAATGCAAAATACGTTCTGGGTCTCAAGAGGTTAAAATAGAATGGAATTTTCGCCTCGCAAAAAAGAAGAAGACTACAACTACTTGCTATAGGTGGTACATCTACTCTTATCTTGTTTGTCAGCGGTGGGATAATGAAGGCACACCGGACGACGCTCTACACAGGTGTGAGGATCCTGGCTTCCCTGGCACCTTTTGTTCCTGCTGATGGCGGGGGATTCACTCAAGCGTGGAGCAAAGGGGAACAGGTAAGGCTTAATGGATCCGGTGTATTGAGGTTTTGCTCCTTCACGACGATAGGACACCTGTCGTTTCTTAATGGAATAGGTGTGTGTGTGTGTGTGTGTGTGGTGTTGTGTGTTGTGTGTGTGTGTGTGTGTGTGTGTGTGTGTGTGTGTGTGTGTGTGTGTGTGTGTGTGTGTGTGTGTGTGTGTGTGTGTGGTGTACCCTATTCATCTTTGTTTTTTTCTCTTATCGATTTTTTTTGCTCGTTTTCTCCACCTGTTGTTGCGGTTTCCTGAAGGTCTCCCATGTTACCTGTGTGTGTGTGTGTGTGTGTGTGTGTGTGTGTGTGTGTGTGCGTGGTGCGTGTGTGTGTGTGTGTGTGGTGTGTGTGGTGGTGTGTGGTGTGTGTGGTGTGTGTGGTGTGTGGTGGTGGTGGTGGGTGGGTGGGTGGGTGGGTGGGTGGGTGGGTGGGTGGGTGGGTGTGGTGGGTGGGTGGTGGGTGGTGGGTGGTGTGTGTGTGGTGTGTGTGTGTGTGTGTGTGTGTGTGTGTGTGTGTGTGTGTGTGTGTGTGTGTGTGTTGTGTGTGTGTGTGTGTGTGTTGCCCTTACGTGGGAGGACTTTGCTTTGGCGGGAAAACGATTCATTTTCTGGCTTAATCGTTTTTACTAACCTGTCCTCCCTTGTTTTAACTCTCCCTCTCTCTCTCTCTCTCTCTCTCTCTCCTCTCTCTCTCTCTCTCTCTCTCTCTCTCTCTCTCTCTCTCTCTCTCTCTCTCTCTCTCTCTCTCTCTCTCTCTCATCCAACTTCAGCTCGTTTCTCGCCGCAGTTTTCCTGTCGTCGCTTCAAAACATTAATCTTCTCGTGGTGCGGTGTTTCGGCTGTCTTTCTTACCCCACAGAGGGAGCACAAGAGACAAGTGTTGGGTGAGTGATAGTATACATGTCGGTGAAGCACTTTAAAGGGACTACCACCGCTTCGTTTTAATGGCCGATGAAAAAGAGAACAGGAAGAGGAGGATTTAGTGTGTGAAATAAAAAAAGGGAAAATGATGGAAGGAAGGAAGGAAGGAAGGAAGGAAGGAAGGATGGGAGGAAGGAAGGAAGGAAGGATGGGAGGAAGGAAGGAAGGAAGGAAGGATGGGAGGAAGGAAGGAAGGAAGGATGGGAGGAAGGAAGGAAGGAAGGAAGGAAGGAAGAAAGGAAGGAAGGAGGGAAGAAAGGAAGGAAGGAAGGAAGGAAGGAAGGAAGGAAGGAAGGAAGGAAGGAAGGAAAAAAGGAAGGAGGGGATCTATGGTGTGATCTAGAAAAAATATGTTATTCATCAAGTTGAGATATTGACTTTTTTCTTCATTGAACTCATATTATTATCCTCATTAACAAGAAGAAGATCCAGATTGTTGGAAGAATATTTAGTTATTCAGATTAGTTTTTGTAGATAGTTCAATAAATGCTAGATAGTTTATTGCAGCCACGGATTTATTATCATCTATTAAATTTATATTATCTATTAAATCATTAAACAGGAAGTAGAAGATGATGTTGAAGAAGAATTTGATGTAAGAAATTTTAGTTATTCAGATCGTTCAATAAATGGATAGGTGATCGCATCCAGGGACAACACTTGAACCCTCTGCTGCGTAGTTTAGTTTAATAGTTGTGTTTAAATGATTAATACAAATGACAAATTATAGCACAGTTTAATGACATAATGATAATGATGTAGTGATGATAAAGTTGAATGATGTAAATGACAGTTTATAGTAGCTTGTTTATTTTTTATGATTTTCTGTGGAGCTTTATTGAATATCATAAACACCTCTTAAATCCTTGACTTAGGTTAGAATGTATAATGTTAGGAGTGTTTTGATTACTAAGGTTCCAAATATCAGGAGTAGGGAGAGAGATTTCTTTCTCTTTATTTTTTTACCTTAGATTGACTGATTTAATGATAAAAAAGGGAGAAATGTGCCAGACGTTAGTGG
>JACEEZ010005220.1:208040-215540 GCA_016584305.1 Chionoecetes opilio | reverse complement strand
AAGGATGGAAGGGCGGAGGAGGGAGATGGAAGGGCGGGGAGGGAAGGATGGAAGGGCGGGGGAGGGAAGGATGGAAGGGCGGGGGGAGGAAAGGCGGGGGAAAAAAGGCGTAATGGAGGGACACGTAGGGAAGAAATCAGCTTATCTCAGTAGTTAAGTTGAGAGGTTTACGGCCACTGTTATGGCGACGAGGGCGGCGAGAGGTAGGAAGGAGCAGAGCCTACGAGAATCCGCGAATAGGGATGTGTGGGTGAGATAAGGAGGAGGAGGAGGAGGAGGAGGAGGAGGAGGAGGAGCGAGGAGGAGGAGGAGGAGGAGGAGGAGGAGGAGGAGGAATAGGGGGAGGAGATGGATGGCAAGGGAGAAATGAGGGAATGAAAGAGGGAGAAAAAAAGGGAAGGCTCAGGAGGCAGTAAAAACAGAAGACTTATAAAGTGGATACAAACTGAGGATTTGGATGAGACAAAGAACGTAGGAGGAAGAGAAGAGGATCAGGATAAGATGAGTGAGTGAGGGAGGTGAGAGCATAGGAGGTGTGGTAGATGAAGCTAGGGAGTGTGGTAGATGAGAGAAGGAGTGTGGGTAGAGAGAGATAGGAGTGTGTTGGTAGATGAGAGCATAGGAGGGTTGGTAGAGAGAGCATAGGAGTGGTTGGTAGATGAGAGCAAGGAGTGGGGTGGTAGATGAGAGCATAGGAGTGTGTTGGTAGATGAGAGCATAGAAGTGTGTTTGGTAGATGAGAGCATAGGAGTGTGTTGGTAGATGAGAGCATAGGAGTGTGTTGGTAGATGAGAGCATAGGAGTGTGTTGGTAGATGAGAGCATAGGAGTGTGTTTGGTAGATGAGAGCATAGGAGTGTGTTGGTAGATGAGAGCATAGGAGTGAGTGAGGGAGATGAGAGCATAGGAGTGTGTTAGTAGAAGAGAGCATAGGAGTGAGTGAGGGAGATGAGAGCATAGGAGTGTCTTGCCTGTGTTGGTAGGCGAGATACACGCGAGGAAGGAGGCAGGCGTGAGAGGCCCGGACTAATAGCATCGGATCTGTCGCATTGTGGGCTAACACGGGAATTAATAGTGTGTATAGAGCGGCGACAGGGCATCTCTTGGTAACGTGAGGCGACGGGCGGCCGGTGACGTCTTAATGCTACACTGATTGGACTAGAACACCATTAGCCCTTTCCACTTCCTCCTCCTGCTCCTCCTCCCCCTCCCCTCCTCCTCCCCCTCCTCCTCCTCCTCCTCCTCCTCCTCCCCATTTCCCTTCTTCCTCATCTTCTCTTGCCTCCTGTCCCTACCTCCTCTTTTCTTAAGTGTCACGGCAGATCCTCCCACATAAGGTTATCTGTTTAGAGTATTGATGATGAGGATAAGAATTGAAACAAGGTGACTTGAGATTATTACACACACACACACACACACACACACACACACACACACACACACACACACACACACACGCACACACACACACATACACACACACAGGCAGCTATGTTAACTGCATCATCCAATCACTTATCAATCCATCACAAACATGTTCCCTGTCAGACTGTGTAGGCAGGGAAGGGAGGCTGCAGGGGAGGAGGGGGGGAGGTAGGGGGAAGGGGGAGAGATTGGCTGAACACCCCCCCCACTCCCTACACAACCAGCAGGAACGGTGTAGCAAGGTAGAGTAGAGATCACAAGACTCCCGCTGATAAGGTGATAAGGATGCATGTCAAGGTTGTATTATATTGTTATATTGACAGGAGTGAAGGCTTAATGGTAGCTTGGATGCCAATAACTCAATACGCACGAGCCTCGAGGCGCCGATCACCTCACACATCGCACGGCCTTCACCGCGTCAAGGATGCAGACGAAGTAATCCCGAAGGTGCTGTCCTCAATATAAAGCCTCAGAGGTGCTATTACGTTACAATATGATGTCAAAAGGCTGCTATTACATTACAATATGATGTCAAAAGGGTGCTATTTCGTTACAATATGTCAAAAGGGTGCTATTACGTTACAATATGATGACAAAAGGCTGCTATTACGTTACAATATGATGCCAAAAGGGTGCTATTACGTTACAATATGATGTCAAAAGGGTGCTATTTCGTTACAATATGTCAAAAGGGTACTATTACGTTACAATATGATGACAAAAGGCTGCTATTACGTTACAATATGATGCCAAAAGGGTGCTATTACATGACAATATGATGACAAAAGGCTGCTATTACGTTACAATATGATGACAAAAGGCTGCTATTACGTTACAATATGATGACAAAAGGGTGCTATTACGTTACAATATGATGTCAAAAGGCTGCTATTACGTTACAATATGATGACAAAAGGGTGCTATTACGTTACAATATGATGACAAAAGGCTGCTATTACATTACAATATGATGCCAAAAGGGTGCTATTACGTTACAATATGATGACAAAAGGGTGCTATTACGTTACAATATGATGTCAAAAGGCTGCTATTACGTTACAATATGATGACAAAAGGGTGCTATTACGTTACAATATGATGACAAAAGGGTGCTATTTCGTTACAATATAATGACAAAAGGGTGCTATTACATTACAATATGATGACAAAAGGCTGTTATTACGTTACAGTATGATGACAAAAGGGTGCTATTACGTTACAATATGATGACAAAAGGGTGCTATTACATTACAATATGATGTCAAAAGGCTGCTATTACGTTACAATATGATGACAAAAGGGTGCTATTACATTACAATATGAGGTCAAAAGGGTGCAATTACATTACAATATGATGACAAAAGGCTGCTATTACATTACAATATGATGTCAAAAGGGTGCTATTACGTTACAATATGATGACAAAAGGCTGCTATTACATTACAATATGATGACAAAAGGGTGCTATTACATTACAATATGATGACAAAAAGGTGCTATTACATTACAATATGATGTCAAAAGGGTACTATTACATTACAATATGATGACAAAAGGGTGCTATTACATTACAATATGATGACAAAAGGCTGCTATTACATTACAATATGATGACAAAAGGGTGCTATTACATTACAATATGATGACAAAAGGGTGCTATTACATTACAATATGATGACAAAAGGTGTATTACTTCAATATATGACAAAAGCTGTATACATTACAATATGATGACAAAAGGGTGTACAACATATGGACAAAAGGGGCTATTACATTACAATATGATGACAAAAGGCTGCTATTACATTACAATATGACAAAAGGCTGCTATTACATGACAATATGATGACAAAAGGCTGCTATTACATTACAATATGATGACAAAAGGCTGCTATTACGTTACAATATGATGACAAAAGGGTGCTATTACGTTACAATATGATGTCAAAAGGCTGCTATTACATGACAATATGATGACAAAAGGGTGCTATTACGTTACAATATGATGACAAAAGGGTGCTATTACGTTACAATATGATGACAAAAGGCTGCTATTACATTACAATATGATGTCAAAAGGGTGCTATTACGTTACAATATGATGACAAAAGGCTGCTATTACATTACAATATGATGACAAAAGGGTGCTATTACGTTACAATATGATGACAAAAGGCTGCTATTACATTACAATATGATGACAAAAGGGTGCTATTACATTACAATCTAAATAATATTGTCATAAGGGAGATATAAATAGAAGGGATGACGTATACAATCTGCACATAGTCTCAGCATAGGTGTCCGCCAGGCCACTATTACAACACCCAGAAGCAGAAAATACAATTCCTTATACACATTGAGGTATCTATTGCACGCCGCTCAGCCACATTCCAGTCACCAGTCACTATTCCAGCCACATTCCAGTCACCAGTCATTATTCCAGCCACATTCCAGTCACCAGTCACTATTCCAGCCACATTCCAGTCACCAGTCATTATTTCAGCCACATTCCAGTCACCAGTCACTATTCCAGCCACATTCCAGTCACCAGTCACTATTCCAGCCACATTCCAGTCACTAGTCACTATTCCAGCCACATTCCAGTCACCAGTCACTATTCCAGTCACCAGTCACTATTCCAGCCACATTCCAGTCACCAGTCACTATTCCAGCCACCTTCCAGTCATCAGTCACTATTCCAGCCACATTCCAGTCACCAGTCACTATTCCAGCCACATTCCAGTCACCAGTCACTATTCCAGCCACATTCCAGTCACCAGTCACTATTCCAGCCACTCTCCACACTGTAAACACAGAATAGCCGAAATCTTGTCACTATGACAAGATCGGCCTTCGTCATCATAGTCTGACAAGCAAACTCGTCACACTGACAAGATCTCTTCCTCATTTTCTTCTGCACATGACAAGTTCTAATCTTGTCATGGAATCGTGTCATGAAATTCAACGTACTCGTGAAATATTTTTTTTCATGTAATTCAATAATTTACTTTTGTGCAAAAGTTAAGTGAAATATTTTCAGTTTATACACATTATTTTTTTAGTAATCAATCAGTCCATCTCTATCCATTAATCAATCTAACTACATCTATCTGTCAATCTTAATCTATATGCCTGCGCTCACACGCACGCACGCGCGCGTGCACACACACACACACACACACACACACACACACAAACACACACGCACACTAAGGATGAATGATAAAATAAATGTTGATATGGAGACGGGCCATACGAGCGCTGCTCAGGCCCTGTAAAATACAACTAAATGAATACACACACACACACACACATATATTATATATATATATATATATATATATATATATGAATGGAGTAGAGAGAGAGAGAGAGAGAGAGAGAGAGAGAGAGAGAGAGAGAGAGAGAGAGGAGAGAGAGAGAGAGAGAGAGAGAGAGAGAGAGAGAGAGAGAGAGAGAGAGAGAGAGAGAGAGAGAGGAGAGAGAGAGAGAGAGAGAGAGAGAGAGAGAGAGAGAGAGAGAGAGAAAATCTGAGAGAGAGAGAGAGGAAGGAAGAAAAAAGACGTGGTGTACTGTGCAGTAGGCGGTGGAGTCACGTGGTGTTCCCAAATGCGAGGTATAAAACTCGCAGCCTATTACTTCACACAGGCTGATACACGAGATGTAAGCGCTTTATGTCGACTTTCAATATATTTTTATGACAAGACTACTATAGATTCGACATTTTGGATTATATAGCACTCTGAACAATCATGTCAGGCTGAAAATTGACGATAAAAAGTTCAAACTTTTTGTGGCGGAATAGATAATTTATGTTGAAGCCATAATGTGCAGCGCGGACGGCGGAAGGCTCCCGCATAGTAGGGTGGGCAAGTAGTGCCCAGTAGCCTGCTGCGGTCCGCGGCCTTGAAGAGACGACACGCCACTCATGCGCTGCCTTCATCCTGCTGTGCTGAGGTAAGTTATGGTATTCTATTAGTGATCTTGTTATCATTTTGACTGTCTCTATATTCTCTTCTCTGCCCATGATATAAGGAAAATCATTGCTGCTGTTATTTGTACCGTGGGGACATGTTTGGTGTGATAACACGGGTGTGTCTTGTGCAAAGGTTAACCCAACTTGCTGTTGAATGTTTCCACGGTAAAGGCTGACGGTTTTTTTTTCAGGTTAAAAGGCAGACTTCTTGAAAACTATTGGTCGGACCTCTCAGGGGTGAAGTGCAGACATTTCGTGAGCTCCCTTGTACGTCGTTCCTTGCGCCTGTTGTATGTGCCACCTGCCAAGCTTACACAACTTTTGAAGTGAGTCATTGATTTAACCCTATATTGCCTACATTATTTTTCACATCAGGGAATAAGTAGTTTTTTCGCTGTCTTAAAACAACATTCATTAAACTTCACTTGTTTGACATTTCAGACTGTTTACAGTAAAAATATATACATGATGAAGTCATCCCCTCCGGCGTGGTGTGACCGGCTTTGAGGTAGGTTGTAATTAATTGTTTCCTTGCATGATACTGATCTTTTTCATGAAAATTGCATGTCCTGCACTGCCAAGGGGTGGAAGGAATATGTGTGAGTGACTGGTGGATGACTTGTACATATGTATCTGAGCTGTCTTTCTACTACTGCTTTCTATTTCTTAAATTTTGGGTCTTCTGGAATGCCCATTTAACATGAGTGGGAGGAAATATTTAGGATGATTGATTATATATTATATATATATATATATATATATATATATATATATAATATATATATATATATATATATATATATATATATATATATATATATATATAGTTGTTGCTTGTTCAAGTTATGTTGAAATGTTTTATGTTTACAGCCTTGGCATTCTCTGCAGCACTGACAGCGTTACCAGATTTACTAAAGGAGAAGAGTGGCGACATCCTCAGTTGCAAGGTGTTATGTACTTGAGTGTTTTTTTTTTTTGCAGTTCAGATTCTACCTGTCTTTAAATGATGAATATTTGAATAACAACATTTTCATAAGTATTAATGTATAGTTATGAAAATTTATCATGCAGTAACATCTTAGTGCAGGTCAAATTGAAATGCAAGTATTATGTTCATACTAATATACTATGATATATATATATATATATATATATATATATATATATATATATATATATATATATATATATATATATATATATATATATATATATTTACAATTTTCTTTATTTTTCCTCAGGGTGTCTCAACAATGAACATCTACACGTTCATGAAAAATCTGGATAGTTTCGTTGTAACAACAACGAAGCAACGTTGTAACAACGGCAGCAATGTAGAGACGTGAGATGGTGAAGATCTCTCCCAAAAAACGTGTTAGTGTGATTAGAAACAACTTGTTCTGCGAACGTGATCACAAGATAAATCTTGTCACACTGACAAGATCTTAACTTGTCAACCATGACAAGAATGTGTTCGTCAACATGACAAAATTTAACTTGTCATCCATCAGATGACAACTTTCATCTTGTCACAATGACAAGAAGCATCTTGTCATGGAAGACAAGTTAAATTTTGTCATGTTGACGAACGCAATCTTGTCATGGTTGACAAGTTAAGATCTTGTCAGTGTGACAAGATTTATCTTGTGATTTTAGACATGTTCGCAGAACAAGCCTATTCTTGTCACACTGACAAGTTTAGGTTTAGAGTGCAGTCAACAGTCACTATTCCAGCCACCCTCCAGTCAACAGTCACTATTCCAGCCACCCTCCAGTCAACAGTCACTATTCCAGCCACCCTCCAGTCAACAGTCACTATTCCAGTCACCATTAACACTCTGATCACAACTAAACTAGCAACCTTCCAGTCTCCAGTCCCTCGCTCATCACTCAGCCACAATCACCACTTTCTCCAGGTAAGAGTTCACCACCACGACCACAAAGAGATCTCAACAGTTTCGTGAAGATAATAGGAGAGTAGATAGCAGTGGCTTCCTCTGTTCTTGTTACCCGCCTGCCTGGCTAACCCTAAGACGGTGGAGGGAAGCAAATGGTGATGGACACGGGACGAAATTTATTCATCAATCTCGTTTATGC
>JACEEZ010005220.1:183040-200540 GCA_016584305.1 Chionoecetes opilio | reverse complement strand
GAGAGAGAGAGAGGAGAGAGAGGAGAAGAGGAGAGAGAGAGAGAGAGAGAGAGAGAGAGAGAGAGAGAGAGAGAGAGAGAGAGAGAGGAGAGGAAGGAGAGAGAGAGAGAGAGAGAGAAAAACCACTCATAAAACAAGAGAAAGTAAGGGAGAAAAGAGGAAAATGTAAAATCCAATTATAGGAATGCTGCTACGAATGAGACAAGACATGGCGGATGAAACTGAAATAATATAAAGAGGGAAACTCCATTGCGGCGAAACGAGGAGCTCTTTGGTAAAACGTGGAACAGGGAAATAAAAGATGAAATTGCTAGGGATGAAATTCAATATCAATAAAAGTGAAAAATAAAAAATCAATCGAAAAAAGGCTCAAAGAAAAGTTCAATTACGATTATATGAAGCAAGAAAAAAAGAAAAAGAAAAAAAGATTGCCTGTGTGTGTGTGTGTTAAGAGAGAGAGAGAGAGAGAGAGGAGAGAGAGGAGAGAGAGAGAGAGGAGAGAGAGAGAGAGAGAGAGAGAGAGAGAGAGAGAGAGAGAGAGGAGAGAGAGAGAGAGAGAGAGAGAGAGAGAGAGAGAGAGAGAGAGAGAGAGAGAGAGAGAGAGAGAGAGAGAGAGAGAGAGAGAGAAGAGAGAGAAGAGAGAGAGGAGAGAGAGAGAGAGAGAGAGAGAGAGAGAGAGAGAGAGAGAGAGAGAGAGAGAGAGAGAGAGAGAGAGAGAGAGTGCATTTCCAGTGATAGCGATACCATAAAACAGGTAAAAATGACATTGTTTCTGGCTCGCAATATAAAAGCAAAAAAAAAAAGAGCCGTCATATATAAAACAACAACAATAACAACACAAACGACCTGAATACAAAGCCTGAATTTAGTATTGCATTAAAGTTGTCCTGAAATGTCGAGAAGCCGAACAAACAAATAATTCTAAACAGGATTAGGAGAGCCCGGGCCGTGTTAGCAGCTGGGTATAAATTAGGGGGTGGATAGGGCGCTTCTTTGCGAGGGAATCCTTAACGTAACATTTGCCCTCCGACATTCCGCCTTCTTTATTTATATTCTCATCCTCCCTATATTTTTTTTTGTCCGTTAAAAAAAATGTATATATAAAAAAAAAAAAGTTATTTGATTTTTGTTTTTGTTTAAAATAAATTAATACATTATAATTAAATGTATGTTCTAAGTTATTTTATATAATTGAAGAAAATAAAATATATAAAAAAAAATTCGAAAAAAAAATCTTATTCTTATATATAAAAAAAAATTCTAATCATTCTTCTATTTGTATTTCATATATATATTTTTTTATTCCGTCATATTTTTTTTAACACTACATTATGTCTTCCATTTAAAATTACTTTCATATTTCCTTTTCACATTTCAATTAATTTTTCTCTTCAAATTACAAATTACATCAGTATATTTTTCCACCTTTAATAGTTTTCATTCTTTTTCTTCATTTTCTTTCAGTACTCCTACACATTTTTTCTCTAAACATTATATTTGTATCCCTGTAATCAAACATAACGAACTCACCTTTCTTCCTAAATTACAGGCTCATATTTTTTCTGTTCCATCGTAAACTATCCCATTCCGTTTTTATTACTAGATCTCTTTTTGTTTCTTTTAGCCCCAACAACCTTCACTTTTTTTTCAAACATTTTACGTATAACCTCGGCCTCCCTTCAGCTCTTAGAAACATTTACCTTACAACATTACTCTGACATTCTCACAGTTTATTCCTCTTGCTTTAAA
This sequence comes from Chionoecetes opilio, assembly GCA_016584305.1. Classification (NCBI taxonomy): domain Eukaryota; kingdom Metazoa; phylum Arthropoda; class Malacostraca; order Decapoda; family Majidae; genus Chionoecetes; species Chionoecetes opilio. The sequence goes on along the minus strand of JACEEZ010005220.1, from coordinate 198,791 downwards.
TTGAATAACGTAAATTGAAGATAGCTTTATTAATCACAAACAAATACTAGGTACTTCGACTTCGGCCAGGAGGATGAAGGCAGCACTAATCTTAGCATCATAAAGAGGAAACATCGTCCACGTATTACTGAAGCGAAAGAGAGAAAGAAAAGAAAACAAAAAACAGATGGCATTCAATTATAAATAAAAAAAAAATGTTATCAGTAAATAAGAAAGAAAGAAAAAGAAAACAAAAAACAGATGGCATTCAATTATAAAGGTAAAAAAATGTTATCAGTAAAACAGAGAAAGAAAATGAACACAAAAAAACAAATGGTATTCAATTATTACCGTATGAAAATGTTATCAGTGACAATCAAATCTATTCTTCCCCGATGCCATTCACCAACCCCTGAGTCTCATTCCTCACCCCCATCAGGAGGCAGACAGCGCTGGCAGGGCGTCGGGACCTCCTGGGGGCTCGGCGTACCACCAGGGGCCTCCTTAACCCCTTCCAGTCATCAGGGCTCCTCGCAGGGTGACAAATAGCCGTTGAACGGGTCACATCCAGCACCCGAATAAGGCTTATCCATTACGCTGCAATAAGTACCCTTGTCTCCCCTCGCCCGGGACAATAGGACGCCTCTAGGACACCCCGCTGACGGAGACGAAGCAGAGGAACTGATGGGGTGTTTGCTTCGCCGCATGAGGGAGAGAGGAAGGTTAGAGGAAGCTTAAGAGACATAAAAGCTGGAGGGAGAGAGGAAGCTTAATAGAGAGAATAGTTGGAGGGAGAGAGGAAGCTTAATAGAGAGAATAGTTGGAGGAAGAGAGGAAGCTTAAGAGAGAAAATAGTTGGAGGGAGAGAAGAAGCTTAATAGAAAGAATAGTTGGAGGGAGAGAGGAAGGTTAGAGGAAGCTTAAGAGAGAAAAGCTGGAGGGAGAGAGGAAGCTTAAGAGAGAGAGAATAGTTGGAGGGAGAGAGGAAGCTTAATAGAGAGAATAGTTGGAGGGAGAGAGGAAGCTTAATAGAGAGAAAAGTTGGAGGAAGAGAGGAAGCTTAAGAGAGAGAATAGTTGGAGGGAGAGAAGAAGCTTAATAGAGAGAATAGTTGGAGGGAGAGAGGAAGGTTAGAGGAAGCTTAAGAGAGAAAAGCTGGAGGGAGAGAGGAAGCTTAAGAGAGAGAATAGTTGGAGGGAGAGAGGAAGCTTAATAGAGATAATAGTTGGAGGGAAAGGAAGCTTAAGAGAGAAAAAATAGTTGGAGGGAGAGAGGAAGCTTAAGAGAGAGAGAATAGTTGGAGGGAGAGAGGAAGCTTAAGAGAGAAAGAATAGTTGGAGGGAGAGAGGAAGCTTAAGAGAGAGAGAATAGTTGGAGGGAAAGGAAGCTTAAGAGAGAGAAAAGCTGGAGGGAGAGAGGAAGCTTAATAGAGAGAATAGTTGGAGGGAGAGAGGAAGCTTAAGAGAGAGAATAGTTGGAGGGAGAGAGGAAGCTTAAGAGAGAGAATAGTTGGAGGGAGAGAGGAAGCTTAAGAGAGAAAGAATAGTTGGAGGGAGAGAGGAAGCTTAAGAGTGAATAGTTGGAGGGAGAGAGGAAGCGAGAGAGAGAATAGTTGGGAGAGGAAGCTTAAGAGAGAGAGAGAAAGGCTGGAGGGAGAGAGGAAGCTTAAAAGATAGAATAGTTGGAGGTTGAGGAAGCTTAAAAGAGAATAGTTGGAGGGAGAGAGGAAGCTTAAGAGAGAGAATAGTTGGAGGGAACATGAAGGAAGACAGATAGCCGATTGTACACACCTCGTATTTTCTCGGGTTGGTAAATGGGATGGGTACTTAGGTCGATGTTGTGATTTATCAACGCAAGACTTCCGCCACTCAAGGTCACCGCTGCCGCCTGAAGGTTAATGAGTCGAGTGTGTGACGGTGTGACGGTGTGCCATTATAAGCTGTTACTTGTGAGGTGGTTGCTGTGTAGATGCCGTGAAGATTCAGTCTTGTTGTGATTGTTTGTGTGACGCTCGTAACTTAGGAGGAAATGGAGGAGGAGGAGGAGGAAGAAGAGGAGGAAGGAAGGATAGGAAGGAAGGATAGGAAGAGGAAGAAGAGGACGTGTAATACGGTAATAATTGAATACCACCTGTTTTCTGTTTTCATTTCTTTCTCTCATTCTTTTCAGTAATACGTGCACGATGTTTCCTCTTCATTATGCGAAGGTTAATAAATGCCTTCATCCCCCTTGCAGCCTTGCCGGTCAATAGTCCGTACGATGTTTCCTCTTCATTATCGAAGGTAAAATGCCTTCATCTCCTGCAGCTCGTCAAAGTCCGTACGATGTTTCCTTCATTATGCAGGTTAATAATGCCTTCATCCCCTTGCAGCCTTGCCGTCAATAGTCCGCGATTCCTCTCATTATGCGAAGGTAATAATGCTCATCTCTGCAGCTTGCGGTATAGTCCGTGCGAGGAAGAACCAAAAGAGCAAAGCACATGACTGCACCAATTTTCTATTTATAAATTGACTTAAAGACTCCTGAGTATCGAGGCACACGTGATGCACAGGGAGGGAAGGAGGGAAGAAGGGAGGCAAAAGGGAGAGGAGAGGCAAGGGGGAGAGAAGGAAGGAGCAAGGGGAGAAGAGAAGCAAGGGGGAGAAGGAGAAGCAAGGGGAGAAGGAGGGCAAGGGGAGAGGACAAGGGGGAGAGAAGAAGAGGCAAGGGGGAGAGAAGGAGAGGCAAGGGGGAGAAGGAGAAGCAAGGGGGAGAAGGAGAGGCAAGGGGGAGAGAAGGAGAGGCAAGGGGGGGGAGAAGGAGAGGCAAGGGGAAGAGAAGAAGAGGCAAGGGGGAGAGAAGGAGAGGCAAGGGGGAGAGAAGGAGAGGCAAGGGGGAGAGAAGGAGAGGCAAGGGGGAGAGAAGGAGAGGCAAGGGGGAGAGAAGGAGAGACAAGGGGGAGAGAAGGAGAGGCAAGGGGGAGAGAAGGGGAGGCAAGGGGGAGAGAAGGAGAGACAAGGGGGAGAGAAGGAGAGGCAAGGGGGAGAGAGAAGCAGGCTAGGAGGTCAGGAATCCTATTTGGCCTGCACGAGCCTGGGTATAGATAGGTCACGGCAGGTCAGAAAGCCACACAATGATGACAACTATCTGCATATCAACTCCAGGTCATTCCTGAACGTGTTTTTGGACCCCACGCCCTCGCCGCCTGACGGGGAACACCACTAGATGATTGCCTACGTGATCACAAACAAAACTCCCTCTGATGAATTTTTATATAGCAACGTTCCACCTTTGACCTGAGGGACCAATACAGAACACAACACACTTCCGCCGGAAGTGTGTTGTGTTCTGTATTGGTCCCTCAAGTCAAAGGTGGAGCGTTGTTGTATAAAAATTCATCAGGGTCCAGTCTTCCGGGTCGCATATTCCCCAACTCTATGCGAGTATGTGGTTTCCGGGTGAAGACGCTTGGGTGCAGTTCCGAAACTAACCATAGGATGTTCTCGAAAATACTCTCATTGAGATTCCCACACAAAGTTACCATCAAGTATTCAGGAACCCTAACCAGACGTGTTCTAAAGTCATCGCGACATACTGTTCCAGAAAACGGGAAAAAATATGCTTCCGGGTTACACGGTTGTTCTTGGCTCCTTATTTACGAGTATCAGCAGCCAGCCAGCTTGTCTCTGCCTTCAACAACATGACGATTGCTTCCAAAACTTTATATTAAGACACAAGCTATGGGGACAAAAGAGAAAGGCTAGAATGCAGGATCTTATACATTTTCTTCTTCTGCAGCCCTTCAAGCCATTATTTTCCCTGAGCCACAGTTTGCGACAGGCCGCCATACCCTTCATCCCCACCTGTCTATAAAGTCCACGTCCCAATCATGCGGGAGCAACCGAGCTGGCGGAAGGAAAGCGTTGTTTGGTAATTTATGATCGTACCTATTATTCTATCTTCGTCTCTATCTATAAATCTTTAACGAGTGTCTCTGTCTGTCTACATCCCGTATTGTACCGAGAATGCTTGTAAGAACATAGCATAAGAAAATAAGGAAGCTACAAGAGGCAGCGAGACCTACACGTGGTAGTTCCTGTTACTGAATACTACCTATATCCGCCATTTATCCCCATCCATGAATTTATACAGCCTCCTTTTAAAGCTCCCTATTGACTCCACACTAACTAGTAACTACCTGACAACTGAGTCCATTCCAATCATCACCACCTTATTTGTGAACCAGTTTTTCGCTTGTGGCACCAAATATCTCATAACTATTACTACAGCCTTCATTTGTGCACGTTTATCACTATGTTTACCTATGTTTACTAAAACTAACATTATGAAATTCCGGTGTAATATTTTCCAGATCGTTAACCTCATTTAAGTGTTCTTTGGGTGCTAAGTATCAACATTTTTTAGTAATGAAGTGAAAGACGCAACAAAACCACTCTGACAAAAACTCATACTTCCTTTTTCATTATTTTTTCTGGTTATTACATACTTGAAAGACACGTTTGCATTTTTTATTTGTATTTCCCATGTCTATTAACCGACTCATGTTTCTTTCAAAGGTAAAATCCTTAGTCATTCTACAACCTTCCTATATCATCCCATTTTCATACGCTCATACACGTTCAAACACTTTAACTCACGATTTTTCAGAATTTTAACCGAACTAAATTGGCTCACCCCTCTTTTTTATATTATTCTCTTACTGTCTTCTTTATAGTGACTGACAACTAAGCGGGGAAAAAAAAAAGATGGAGGACTGTGAGAGACGGAGGAGGAAAAACCATTGACAAACAAGAGAAAGCAAGGGAGTAAAGAGGAAAATGTAAACTGATATAAACCAACAGAAAGTCAGGTTTAACTTACAACGTTCCACAAAGAGACATACAACGTTCTACAAAGAGACATACAACGTTCTACAAAGAGACATACAACGTTCTACAAAGAGACATACAACGTTCTACAAAGAGACATACAACGTTCTACAAAGAGACATACAACGTTCTACAAAGAGACATACAACGTTCTACAAAGACATACGTTCTACAAAGAGACATACAACGTTCTACAAAGAGACATACAACGTTCTACAAAGAGACATACAACGTTCTACAAAGAGACATACAACCTTCTACAAAGAGACAAACAACGTTCTACAAAGAGACATACAACGTTCTACAAAGAGACATACAACGTTCTACAAAGAGACATACAACGTTCTACAAAGAGACATACAACGTTCTACAAAGAGACATACAACCTTCTACAAAGAGACATACAACGTTCTACAAAGAGACATACAACGTTCTACAAAGAGACATACAACGTTCTACAAAGAGACATATAACGTTCCACAAAGAGACACAACGTTCTACAAAGAGACATACAACGTTCTACAAAGAGACATATAACGTTCCACAAAGAGACATACAACGTTCTACAAAGAGACATACAACGTTCTACAAAGAGACATACAACGTTCTACAAAGAGACATACAACGTTCTACAAAGAGACATACAACATTCTACAAAGAGACATACAGCGTTCTACAAAGAGACATACAACGTTCTACAAAGAGACATACAGCGTTCTACAAAGAGACATACAACGTTCTACAAAGAGACATACAACGTTCTACAAAGAGACATACAGCGTTCTACAAAGAGACATACAGCGTTCTACAAAGAGACATACAACGTTCTACAAAGAGACATACAACGTTCTACAAAGAGACATATAACGTTCCACAAAGAGACACAACGTTCTACAAAGAGACATACAACGTTCTACAAAGAGACATATAACGTTCTATAAAGAGACATACAGCGTTCTACAAAGAGACATACAACGTTCTACAAAGAGACATACAACGTTCTACAAAGAGACATACAACGTTCTACAAAGAGACATACAACGTTCTACAAAGAGACATACAACGTTCTACAAAGAGACATACAACGTTCTACAAAGAGACATACAACGTTCTACAAAGAGACATACAACGTTCTACAAAGAGACATACAACGTTCTACAAAGAGACATACAACGTTCTACAAAGAGACATACAACGTTCTACAAAGAGACATACAACGTTCTACAAGACATACAACGTTCTACAAAGAGACATACAACGTTCTACAAAGAGACATATAACGTTCTACAAAGAGACATACAACGTTCTACAGAGACATACAACGTTCTACAAAGAGACATACAACGTTCTACAAAGAGACATACAACGTTCTACAAAGAGACATACAACGTTCTACAAAGAGACATACGTTCTACAAAGAGACATATAACGTTCTACAAAGACATACAACGTTCTACAAAGAGACATACAACGTTCTACAAAGAGACATACAACGTTCTACAAAGAGACATACAGCGTTCTACAAAGAGACATACAACGTTCTACAAAGAGACATACAACTTTCTACAAAGAGACATACAACGTTCTACAAAGAGACATACAACGTTCTACAAAGAGACATATAACGTTCCACAAAGAGACATACAACGTTCTACAAAGAGACATACAACGTTCCACAAAGAGACACAACGTTCTACAAAGAGACATACAACGTTCTACAAAGAGACATATAACGTTCCACAAAGAGACATACAACGTTCTACAAAGAGACATACAACGTTCTACAAAGAGACATACAACGTTCTACACAAGAGTCCATACAACGTTCACAAAGCAACGTTCTACAAAGAGACATACAACGTTCTACAAAGAGACATACAACGTTCTACAAAGAGACATACAACGTTCTACAAAGAGACATACAACGTTCTACAAAGAGACATACAACGTTCTACAAAGAGACATACAACGTTCTACAAAGAGACATACAACGTTCTACAAAGAGACATACAACGTTCTACACAAGAGACAACAACGTTCTACAAAGAGACATACAAACGTTCTACAAAGAGACATAACGTTCACAAAGAGACATACAACGTTCTACAAAGAGACATACAACGTTCTACAAAGAGACATACAACGTTCTACAAAGAGACATACAACGTTCTACAAAGAGACATACAACGTTCTACAAAGACATACAACGTTCTACAAAGAGATACAACGTTCTACAAAGAGACATACAACGTTCTACAAAGAGACAAAAGTTACGTTCTGCACCATTAGTTTAAACAGCTTCGTAAACTCATTAACGTTCCAGAAAGAACGAGAAAAAGGGTGATGAAGCAACGCCATTAACATAATCTACTTTTAATTGTTTTTAGAAAAGGTTCGAGTTGAGGAAAAAGAAAATGTAATCCATGCATAATGTTGGGTTGAGAAAAATGTAATTACTGACTTAATGCTTTTTATTTTATTTTATTCTTTCTTTCTTTAGTATTTTCTTCGCTTCTTTCTTTAGTATTTTCTTCGCTTCTTTCTTTAGTATTTTCTTCTTTCTTTCTTTAGTATTTTCTTCGCTTCTTTCTTTAGTATTTTCTTCGCTTCTTTCTTTAGTATTTTCTTCTTTCTTTCTTTAGTATTTTCTTCGCTTCTTTCTTTAGTATTTTCTTCTTTCTTTCTTTAGTATTTTCTTCTTTCTTTCTTTAGTATTTTCTTCGCTTCTTTCTTTAGTATTTTCTTCTTTCTTTCTTTAGTATTTTCTTCGCTTCTTTCTTTAGTATTTTCTTCGCTTCTTTCTTTAGTATTTTCTTCGCTTCTTTCTTTAGTATTTTCTTCTCTTCTTTCTTTAGTATTTTCTTCGCTTCTTTCTTTAGTATTTTCTTCGCTTCTTTCTTTAGTATTTTCTTCGCTTCTTTCTTTAGTATTTTCTTCTTTCTTTCTTTAGTATTTTCTTCGCTTCTTTCAGTCACGATCATAAGGACAAACTAGTAATGACATGATTAATATTTTCATCTGCCAATAACTTTCTTTTTTGATATTACAAGCACGCATATGCAAGTGTGTGTGTGTGTGTGTGTGTGTGTGTGAGTGTGTGTGTGTCGTGTGTGTGTGTGTGTGTGTGTGTGTGTGTGTGTGTGTGTGTGTGTGTGTGTGTGTGTGTGTGTGTGTGCTGTGTGTGCATTATAATTCTTCACACACACACACAGTTAGGTACACATACACGTACACGAGTTTCAGGGTGTGTACGCAACGCACACACACTGTAAAGCAAGGAGGGATGAATGGAAGCAAAAAGAAAAATGAAAAAAAAAAAAATACAACAGGGAACGATATAGAGAGGCAGACATGAATGAATAAAAGATACAATAAATTAGAGATACAAGAAAAATAGAATAAAGCAAATAGAATGGAAAAAAAGACAGGGAGACTATGGAAAGCAAGAGAAAGAAGGTAGGAAGGTAGGAATAAATCTAAAGAAATAGAGAGAACGCAAAAATGATAAGAGAAAGTAAGACAATAGAGAAAAAGAATAAAAAGAAAAATATAAAAAAGAAAAAAGGGAAAAAGAGAAAGAATGAAGAAAAGCTGCACCAAAAAGAAATAGTAAATTAAGAAAACAAAAACAGAAATTCAAGTTGAAGACTACATAATAAAACATTTCATCACAACAAAAAATAAATAAAATCTACATAAATCTAAATAATCACAGAACCAAATACACACCCTGCCCTTGTAAAAAAAAAAAAAAAAAAAAAACAACCCATAAAGACCCCAAACAAAAAAAAAATAAAAAAAACAGACCTTCTCATAAACCATTTTAAAGGCGCGGAGGATGATGGCGTGTAAGGTGTGGCGTGAAGCGTGTCTGTGCCTCACGCTGCCCTAATATTGACCCAGGCGAGGAGGGGAAAGGGTCACGCTCCTCAGGTCATCACTACGGTCTACTCTTAACCTTTGACCTCCAGGCATCGGGTAAGGTGCCTGTCTCGCCTGCCTCTCAGCCTAGCTATGAACGCTTCTCTTGTTCCTCGAGGCATCCTGCTATTTGCTTTTCAGGGTGTCAGTGTGTATAGAATGATGTCTTGCTTAAATCTTATCGTAAATCTGAATCTTAACCCCTTCGCGCCCAGATCTTTCCTTTACTATAAAAAATTGTATGTTGTCGAGCCATAAGATTACGGAAATAACTGAATATACCAAATTTATTAGTCGACAATAATACTAAACAGGTCATATCTATAAAATATTGCTTATATTCACTAAAAATCGTCTAATGGTACCCAGATTACAATGGAAATTACGTTCTGGGTCTCAAGGGGCTAAAGTCATCGGCCGCCCTGTCGAGCACTAGTGTCTGTGTTATCTCTATTTACATCAATAAAGGACTTTCCAAAGGCGAAAAAAGTAACAAAAATTCCGCTAGTTGCCAGTCCCCATAACGAAGATAGTCAAATAATAAAGAAATGGACCATATATTTTTTATATTAGAAGAAATTAACTAAAATCCATACTTTTACGTAAATATCCAAGCTATCCAATCACCCATCTTAGTAACATAAACTACCAATCCAGTCTCCTCCTATCCAATCTCCAAGCGACTTCAATAGTTTTGTGAGCGACTCCAGACAAACATAGATTCTTCTGATCAAGAGAAGGGAAGTTCCGGAGTGAGTGACCCTGATTAGCATAGAAAGAACCTTAAGGGAAGACAAACGTAGGATGTGAAAAAGAAAAATAGAATAAACCAAAAAGAAAACGCAAAAAATAGGTAGAGAGACTATGAAAAGCAAGAAAGATTAAAATATACCTGAAAAAATAGTGCACGAAAAAGAAGAAGATAGTCAGACACAATAGGGAAAATAGACAAGAAGAATGTAGGATAATAGGTGACAGGATAAATAGATGGGGGGGTTAGGGGGGGGCCTTTAAGGAGGGGGGTTAGGGGGGCTTTTAAGGAGGTGGAGGAGGGGGGTTAGGGGGGGCCTTTAAGGAGGGGGAGGAGGGGGTTAGGGGGGCTTTTAAGGAGAGGGGGGAGGGGGGTTAGGGGGGGCCTTTAAGGAGGGGGAGGAGGGGGGTTAGGGGGGCCTTTAAGGAGGGGGAGGAGGGGGGCTTTAAGGAGGGGAAGGAGGGGGGTTAGGGGGGGGGGGCTCTTGGAACAGCCCACCGACATTCCATTACAAGGCAATTCAGACCAACCCTTCGTCGCGTAGGCCTACTTGGAATAGGCGTGTAAATGGCTTCCTTAAACGCCAATGAAAGAAGAGGGGATGGAATTATCGGCCTTATGGTGTGTGTGTGTGTGTGTGTGTGTGTGTGTGTGTGTGTGTGTGTGTGTGTGTGTGTGTGTGTGTGTGTGTGTGTGTGTGTGTGTGTGTGTTATTGACTCTAGTTCATAATGAGTTTCAGCCTCGATCACACGGATAAATCACGTGACCTAAAGGTGCTTAGGCCTATAGAAAGGTTTGTCTAGGCCTACTAATAGAGGTTCCGTGGCTCAGATCAGATAGAGGAGAAAATAAACCCTCGGAATGGCGCCTATTTCCACAGGGAGAATTATAATAGCAAGGTTACTAATACAAAAAAAAGACATAAAAAACCGAGATTGAAGAAAAACAATGAAAATGACAACAAGAAAACGAGATTGAAGGAAAACAATTAAAGACAAAAAAAAAAAATAATAATAATAGTTGAGAATATAATAAAAATAAGGACAGAAAACCAACATAAAAGCAAAGTTGAGGTAAGAAAGATACAAAAAAATACATAAGAAACCGAGATGGAAAAAAACCCAATGAAATAAGCGAACAAAAATAACCTGAACAAAGAAATAAAGCAAAAAATAAAGGTAAACAAAAATAAGAATAAGGACAAAAATAAAATAAAAATAAAAATAAAGCAAAATTAAGGTAAGAGAGATAGATACAAGTCATTTTCACGTAGCATGATTTTTGGGCTAGATTTTGGCTAGATTTTTTGGCTAGATTTTTGGCTAGATTTTTGGCTAGATTTCATTTAATCCTTTTTTCTTCTTCTCATTCCTTTATGCGCTAAGACAAACACCGGTGGTGATTGGCGGCTCCGTCATGCGTGGCCACGAGACGTCAAGAAATTGGTGCCTGACGAATGAAATAATTATCAGACATGGCTCGCATAATGACGCCGAGCCTGGGACTGCGGGAAGAGGAGAAGGAGGAGGAAAAGGAGGAGGAGGAAGAGGAAGAAAAGAAGGAAGAGGAGGAGGAGGACAAGGAGGAAAAGGAAGAGGGGGAGGAGGAAAAGGAGGACGGGGAGGATTAACAAAAAAAAACAGTGAATCCCTTGACACAAATGTTGATTACGTTTTTCTTCTTCTCCTTTTTCAACATATTTTTCCGAGAAGTAATTTAGACTCGGAAATTATTTTGTAAAGGAGTCGGTTTTTTCCTCTCTCTCTCTCTCTCTCTGGAGGAGGAGGAGGAGGAGGAGGAGGAGGAGGAGGAGGAGGAGGAGGAGGAGGAGGAGGAGAGGAGGAGGAGGAGGAGGAGGAGGAGGAGGAGGAGGAGGAGGAGGAGAAGGAGAAGGAGAAGGAGGAGGAGGAGGAGGAGGAGGAGGAGGAGGAGGAGGAGGAGGAGAAGTTAAGACAAAGTGATGTGCCATTAAAAAGCGGAAAATTACTTAGCATCCATCATAAAAGCGTGCGACTCACAGAACATAAATGATAATCCAACACTTTATGTGGAGTCGTGAGGAGGCGCGGGCTTATCTCACTCCCTCATTAACACCTCATTAAAGTGACGTCATTCAATTTATCTTAATATTAATAACCCCAATAAAGTTTTGATGAGGTTGAAAACTTTACGGTCGGATTATCCCTCTTGAAGAAAAAAAAGTATTCTCACATATAGACAAAAAAACAGAAAACACACACACAAAAAAATGGTTAACAAATAGGGTGATAGATAAATGATAGTTCTTGATCTAATACATTTTCTTCTCTATACATGTTGCACGTATCTGCCAGTTATTTATTTATTGAAAAAAATGTGAAGAAAAAAAATCAAGACAAAAATACAATCCTTCAGAGTCCTTCACGGGCCTCTTCGCTCCTTCACGCATCATACAAGAGTCATATGAGGGCATTAGAAGTCCCACAGGATTGCATAGTATTCCTAGGTTTTAAAAGTACTTTGACAATAGCATGGGTGGCTCAAATAGGGATTAATAATAATAATAATAATAATGAAAATACTAATACTGATCATTGTATTGAAGTAATGATTAATCTACCAATGCCTATCATATTGTTATGTCTTTAGTAAGTTTTGTTTAATTTGTAATTTTTAAGGAATATCTGGAAGTATTATGTCATTGCGAATTGGCTGAAATAGGAACTTCTAATCATTTTAACTGAAAACTGACTCCAGATTCGTGTTCAGCATGCCCGATAACTATCAGGGAAAAAAATTCAAGAAAATATATTTTTCAAAATATATGGCAAATTTTGCAAAGGGTATGTCTTGCAAAATTTGCAATATTTTTTGTAAAATAGATTTGCCTGAAAATTAGTTCCTAGCAGTCTTCGGGCATGCTGAACACGAATATGGAGTCAGTTTTCAGTTACAATGATTAGAAGTCCCTATTTCAGCCAATTCACAATGACATGATACTTCCAGATATTCCTTAGAAATCATAAATTAGACAAAACTTACTACAAGACATAACAATATGATAGGCATTGGTAGATTAATCATTACTTCAATACATTGATCAGTATTAGAATTTTCAGTATTAGTAATATTATTATTAATCCCTATTTGTGCCACCCATGCGATTGTCAAAGTACTTATAAAAACCTAGGAATACTATGCAATCCTGTGGGACTTCTAATGCCATCATATGACTCATGTAGGATGCGTGAAGGAGCGAAGAGGCCCGTGAAACATTCTGAAGGTTTGTATACAAAGCGAAGGATACTTTAAAAAAAATCGTTCTTCCTCCTCCCATTTCCTCTCCTCCTTCCTCCTCCTCCTCTCCTCCCTTCCTTGTTCCACCTCCTTCCTTCTCCTCCCCCTCTCCCCTCCTTCCTCCTCCTCGTCCCTCCTTCCGCTCCCCCCCTTCCTCCTCCTCCCCCTACCGCCTTCTTCCTCCGCCTATCGTATTTATACAGTAATTATCATATATCAGATCCCGCAAGGTAGCCGCGGCACGCACCGCATGGGAGAGGTCGGACTCCCACTAGTAAGGCAAAGGATAATTCTATCTTGTTCAAATTATGGAGTTATTGAAAAATCTGAACTGGCCTGAGAGGTTGAATTATCCGAAGTTTGAATTATACGGGTTCGATTTAGAGAGGGTTTACTGTACCAAGATATTAGCGCCACGTCACCAGAAAGATATAGCGGAGATTAGTCTTCCGTGGCACCCTCGTTTGTCTTCAAGATTTAGCGTGAAATTTCGTCTGGATAAATACCTGGTTTGATATCCCCTTCATCTTAGTAACTGTGGTCATTAACGTAATGAATGGGATGCTTTGAACGCCTATATATGTTTCCTTAATAAATGGCAGACTAATCAGTGTATTCATATATAGTAGTACATTATTTCCCCTTCCTAATTACCCTCCAAGATAAAGGTAATTTCAGTATTGGACAAATGCCGGTACTGATTATCAAAGTTAATTAATTCCCTTCACGCGGCCAGATTAGCTTCCAGAAGTATGGTGTTTTTTCAGCCATAAATACTGACTTTATTTCGAAGACCAACACATAAAGCACTTTTCTTCGACCCCAAAAACAGCGTTATGATGAAGAGGAAGAGGAGGAGAGGGTTTCAAAGAGGAAGAAGAGGGGATTTAAGTGATAAAGAAGGAAGAGGAGAGGGTAAAGCGGAAGAGGGGAAGGACAGAGGAAAGAGGGGAGTGTCAAGAGAGGAAGAGGGAGTGAGTGAGAGGCTTAGATTCCCTCGTAAAAAAGTCCCCCAGCAGGCTGTTCCTCCGACAAGTGCTGCGTCAGGACACACACACATCTCCCCTCTGTCCTTCCCCTCCCTCTCTCCCCTCTGTCCTTCCCCTCCCTCTCTCTCCTCTCTCCCATGCATTTCCTTCCCTCTCTCTCCTCTTCCCTCCCTCCCTCCCTCCCCTCTTCCCTGTCTCCTTCCCTCCCCCTCTCCCCTGTGTACTTCCCCTCCCTTTCTCCCCTCTTCCCTGTGTACTTCCTTCCTCTCTCCCCTCTCCCCTCTCTCCTCTCTCCCCTCTGTCCTTCCCCTCCCTCTCTCCCCTCCCCTCAAGCACATTCGGGTGTTCATGCCTTCAAGCTCACCAAGATTTTCCTCTTTTCTACCCGGACTAAGAAATTTACAACCAATTTATTTCTCTTTCTGGGAATAAAAAATGGAAGAGTTCACACAAAATCGGGACTTCTACTTTTTTACGGGGACAATATTTTCACCTTTCCGGATCTTACGTGTGCAAATATAACTCCACCAAGAGTGTGTGGGTGGTAGGAGGGAGGGGGGTAGGAGGGGGGGGAGGGGTTTTCGGGGGGTCCTAAAGTCATTATTTCCTCCAATGTTGAAAAATAGCTTGAAGTTGATTTACCTACTGTGGAGAAAATTGAGACAAGAACAGCAATTTACGGGGGCGGAGGCGGAGGGGGGGGGGACTTTGTTATTTATTTGTCGTGGTCACCCCTCACCATAACCCCCCTTTCCTATAACCCCCTCCCCCCCCTTCCCTGCTGTGCTCAGTGTGTCGCCTCATCACTGTCACACACATCATCATCACCATCAACACTTCACCACCACAAGCATAGCAGGATCGTCCCCACCACCATACATCACCACTACACTATATTTCACCACGACCACCATTCCATTCCATCCCTGTCATGACTTAGAAGGAAATAGAAGAGGGACGACCACAACCTTGCGTGCCCCTCTCTCTCTCTTCTCTCTCTCTCTCTCTCTCTCTCTCTCTCTCTCTCTCCTCTCTCTCTCTCTCTCTCTCTCTCTCTCTCTCTCTCTCTCCTCTCTCGCTCTCTTATCTATCTATCTATCTATCTATCTATCTATATATCTACCACACAATAGACAGCTTGAAGAGGAATGGATAGAGAGAGAGAGAGAGAGAGAGAGAGAGAGAGAGAGAGAGAGAGAGAGAGAGAGAGAGAGAGAGAGAGAGAGAGAGAGAGAGAGAGAGAGAGAGAGAGAGAGAGAGAGAGAGGAGAGAGAGAGAGAGAGAGAGATATTGGGTAAAATTACACATAGAAAAAAAAACTACTGCATCCATAGATAATAATCACCAAAACGAAAATAAATGCAAACTACCAAACTTTCATAATCTTCACTTTGGACCCATTACCCTGTTCCTCCCTATTCTTGCCTTCCCCTTCTTCTTCCCTCCTTCCCGCACCCCACCACTCCCGCACCACACACTAAAATCAACCCAAAAGACACGACACGACACGACACAGACACAGACACGACAACAGACACACGAGTTTTTCAAAGCGTCCCTATCTATCCCTGCCTCACCCATCTATCCCTGCCTCACCCATCTATCCCTGCCTCACCCATCTGTCCCTGCCTCACCCATCTATCCCTGCCTTACCCATCTATCCCTGCCTCACCCATCTATCCCTGCCTCAACAGCCTCAGGGCATCACGTAGGATCAAGGAAGGACTTAACATCCCTCACAAAACATTCAAAGGACCCAAGAAACCCATACTTCCTACTGAGGACTCGACAGATCTCTTTCACAGCGATTGAAGGAGTGAAGGAAAGATGGTTTGTTATCCGGATACCCGTCAGCATTGTGGAGATAAATACCGACCCTCACTTCGAATCCCGCTATGCCAGGAGGGGATGGTAGGGTCGTAAGCTGGTCTATTGTATTCTTCATCTACCGTGGTTTCCTCTCTAT
>JACEEZ010005220.1:163040-173040 GCA_016584305.1 Chionoecetes opilio | reverse complement strand
CGATGAGGGGAAAGGCACTGAGAGGCACTGAGGGGCAAGGCACTGAGAGGCACTGAGGGGAAATGCGCTGAGGGTAAAGGCACTGAGAGACACTGAGGGGAAATGCGCTGAGGGAAAAGGCATTGAGAGGCACTGAGGGGAAAGACACTAAGAGGCACTGAGGGGAAAGGCGCTGAGGGAAAGGCACTGAGAGGCACTGAGGGGAAAGTCACTAAGAGGCACTGAGGGGAAAGGCACTAAGAGGCACTGAGGGGAAAGGCACTAAGAGGCACTGAGGGGAAAGGCACTAAGAGGCACTGAGGGGAAAGGCACTGAGGGGAAAGGCACTGAGAGGCACTGAGGGGAAAGGCACTGAGGGGAAAGGCACTGAGAGGCACTGAGGGGAAAGGCGATGAAGGGAAAGGCACTGAGAGGCACTGAGGGGAAAGTCACTAAGAGGCACTGAGGGAAAGACTAAGAGGCACTAGGGAAAGGCACTAGAGGACTGAGAAAGGCACTGAGGGGAAAGGCACTGAGAGGCACTGAGGGGAAAGGCACTAAGAGGCACTGAGGGGAAATGCGCTGAGGGGAAAGGCACTGAGAGGCACTGAGGGGAAAGCAGTGAGGCACTGAGGGGAAGGCGGTGCTCTTTATCTGCCTTATAGTGTGACCCTTCAAGAATTAAATCAGTTAAATCAATCATTAAATCATAAAATGTTGGTGTTCTAAAGACTTGATGGATCAAAAGTAAGGAAACTCCAGCTCGACAAACAGACTGAAACTTTTTTTTTTTTTTTTTTTTTTTTTTTTTTTTTTTTTTTTTTTTACCTTGAAGCCTATAGCGCCTGTAGGCTATTATGTTTTTCATTGAGGGCTCAGGTGGTTGGGCCTAACACCTTCTGGAGGGTCGTGATGGATGGCCCTCGCCCGTACTTGAACAAGAGACCATCTAAAGCCATACAACAGTTCAAGGGATAAGAAAAAAACATCTCATGACCGTCCTGAATCCTCATCGAACTCATGCAGAACCTCCTCTTTAACCTCCTTGCTTCCCTCTTTCCCCAGGACTCAAAACCCAAGACATCAGTATAGGCACCGATCTGCGATGTAAAAACGGAGCTGGCGGGGTTGAGGGCGTGAGATCAATGTTGTAGTTCATGAGGTTTACGGTTGTGGGGGTTGTGGGGGTTGTGGGGGCGGAAACAAACTTGGCATGAAGGAGACAGGTAAGGAGAATAAAACTACAGGCCTCAAGATAAAATTGAGAACATCACCATTCCAAAAAGGGTCAGAATCCGGCACAACGCCCTCCCTCATCACTGCAGGGGCGGGGAGGAAGGAAAATAAGAAAAAAACAAAACGGTAAGAAGCAGAGAAAATCATACGATGATCGATCATCCGATTTTTTTTTTTAATATCACAAAGGACTGACCAGGGGCACAAAAAAAAAGGTAACAAAATTCCCGCTTAGTTGCCAGTCTCTATAAAGAAGACAGTAAGAGAATAAAGAAATGGGAGTGGGCCAATTCAGTTCGGTAGGTGTCTTGTCACTTCTCTCTTGTAACGATTGAAGTCATAAGAACATAAGAAACATAAGAAAGTAAGGAAGCTACAGGAGGCCGTGAGACCTACACGAGGTAATTCCTGTTACCTAACTCTACCTATATCCACCTCTCTTCCCCATCCATGAATTTATCCAGACTCCTTTTAAAGACCCCAATAGACTCCGCATTGACCACCTGACGATTTAGTCCATTCCAATCATTCACCACCCTATTTGTGAACCAGTTTCTCCCAATGTCCTTTTTAAATCTACGCTTTTCCAGCTTGAATCCGTTACTTCTCGTTCTACCCTGCTTACTAACCTTAAGAACTTTTCCTACGTCGTCGGAAGGTGGAAAAATAGAAACAGAAAGAGAGTTCCAAAGTTTACCAGTGAAAGGGATGAAAGAGTACCGATACTTATTAAATCTTGCCTTCCTTTCCTTCGCCTCCTGTGACTTGCCAACTTCCCAGGAACGTCAACAGTCAACACAAAGAAAGTGGAGGAGACAGGGCCCGGTGAGTGACGGGGGCCCACAGGTGAGACCCTTAATTATGTGTCGCTCCGTTGTGAGGGACGCGCCACGACAGGAAGTGACGGACCGGGACACCTTTTCCTGCCACGTGAAATATGTGAGATTTATTTTTCTAAGCTGGTGGAGAACATAATATCTTAGGTAATCTCAGGTAATTTCACGGTGACGCGTAAGATTCTCCCTAATTTACAGGAACTACCACGTGTTGGTCTCGCGGCCTCTTGTAGCTTCCTTATTTGCTTTTATGTTCTTAATTCACGTCACGTATGAAGAAAGGCAAAACACTGATATTATACAGATACAAAATGATCTTATGAGTGATAGTGGCGTCAAAAAACGAAAAGAAAGACGATGAAGAAGAACAAAAACAATAAAAAGAAGAAGAACAAGAAGAAAAGAGAAAATCAAATTACAAGATGGAAAAAGGACAAAAGAATGACAAGAAGGAATGGCAAAAGCGAAACAGACAGACCAGAATAAGGAGAGGGAGAGAGAAAAAATGGAAGGAGAAGGAGAGAGAAAATGGGAGGAGATAGAAAATAGAAGGAGAAGTAGAGAGAAAATGGAAGGAGAAAGAGAGAGAAAATGGAAGGAGAAAGAGAGAGAAAACGGAAAATGGAGAGAAAATAGAAGTAGAGAGAAAATGGAAGGAGAAGGAGAGAGAAAACGGAAGAAGAAGAGAAAATAGGAGAGAAAATGGAAGGAGAGAAAGAATAGAAGGAGGAGAGAAAATAGAAGAAGAAGGAGAGAGAAATTGAAGGAGGAGAGATAAACTAGAAGGAGAAGGAGGGAGAAAATGGAAGGCTGAGGCGAATGAGGAGGAAGGAGTAGCAACAAAAAGCCTCAGCAACAAGATTAACACACTTTGAGGAGCTGTGTGGAGGCCAAATGGAACTTCATCTTCAAGGCGCCGTCAACACGTGCAGGGGAAGAAAAAAACTAAGAAAAGAAAGGAAAAAAAACTTACGCTCTGACACCACAACACACACACACACACACACACACACACACACACACACACACACACAGAAGAAAACAACTAAATCTGCATTACCATTGACGACACAGGGGGGGGGGGGGGGGAGAGAGAGAGAGAGAGAGAGAGAGAGAGAGAGAGAGAGAGAGAGAGAGAGAGAGGAGAGAGAGAGAGAGAGAGGAGAGAGAGAGAGAGAGAGAGAGAGAGAGAGAGAGAGAGGAAAACCATACCCAGACACGTAAAGCAATACCGTGGATCATAAGGAAAAACTATCGGCTTCTCGTTAAAGCTTACAACCACAGTAACAAATAATAAATGACAAATACAGAAAAACAAACTAAAACAAAGTATCGTAAATATAAGCAAGACAACACACGGAAAAACTTATTAAAATTCCTGAAAACCAACACAAATAAGGATGAACAAATCTCAAAGAGGGAAAATCTTAACTTCTGCAGTAAATTAACCTTCAAAACAACATATGAATTTATACAACAATTTATGCATTAAACTAAAGCACGAAATCACACGGAAAAACATAAAGAAACTCGATACATTTCCTTAACACCAACACAGATAAGGACAAAGAAATCTCAAACAGGAAATTTTTTAATCTCTGCAGTAAATTGACCTGCAAAACAACATATGAATTTATACAACAATTTATGCATTAAACTAAAGCACGAAATCACACGGAAAAACATAAAGAAACTCGATACATTTCCTTAACACCAACACAGATAAGGACAAAGAAATCTGAAACAGGAATTTTTTTAATCTCTGCAGTAAATTGACCTGCAAAACAACATGAATTTACACACTCTAGCTAATTCCCAAACAGGTGAGAGAATTATTAGAACAATTATTCCCAGGTGTGACTCAAGGGTGTTACCGAACTATCTTTTTACTTAGTCATTATACACAGGTGAGATGGATAGTCGACGATACTTGTAGATATAAAGTTTGGGTGAATTTCCAGTTTGACACCGAATTCACTTTGGTGGACGAAACTTTTTTTTTTTCTGGTGAGTTTTGATGTGTTTTGAATTAATCTGCTAACCATTTCTGTCCTAAAACTTAACCTAACGAACCTTTCTGAACCTTTCTGAACCTAAACCTAACGTAACCTTTCTCTCACCTAACTTATACCTAACCTAACCTAAACACAGAGAGCAGATTAATTCAAATAACATCAAAACTCACCAGAAAATAAAATCGTCCACTAAAGTGAATTCAGTGTCAACCTTTAATAATACCAAAGTTTGTAATATAAGGAGCAGGTAAGTAAGTAAGAATAATAATAAGTAAATAAGTAAATAAGAAGTAAGAATACAGATTAGGAAGAAGAAAGAGAGGTGTGAATTAGGGTCGGTGAAGACATGATAGAGTTAGCAAGATATGAGGAGACTAGTTTTAAGTCTTGCCTGCATCCATAAGAGGTGAGGGAAGGAGGAAGAGGAGGAAGAGGAGGAAGAGGAGGAAGGGGAGGAAGGGGAGGAAGAGGAGGAAGAGGAGGAAGGGGAGGAAGAGGAGGAAGAGGAGGAAGAGGAGGAAGGGGAGGAAGGGGAGGAAGGCGAGGAAGGATTCAAGATGAGTGTATTGAGATGATGAAGGAAAAGGAAAAGATTAGGAGGAGGAGGAAGAGGAGGAGGAGGAGAAATAGTGGAGTGATGGAGACAAAAGAGAAGCAGGATGAAGGAAAACAAGGAATAAATAAAGGAGGACATCAAGAGGAGGAAGAAAGATAAAAGAGATGACAGAAAGAAGATTATACCACGAGGAAGAAGGAAAAAATATGAAGGTAAAGACGAGAACATACAAGGAGACAAAGTAAAACTGAT
Source organism: Chionoecetes opilio (assembly GCA_016584305.1). NCBI lineage: Eukaryota > Metazoa > Arthropoda > Malacostraca > Decapoda > Majidae > Chionoecetes > Chionoecetes opilio. The sequence continues at coordinate 168,166 of JACEEZ010005220.1, read as the reverse complement.
GCGAAAACATGAGATGAAAACAAAATACATACATGATAATATGAGACAAATGAATAAAGGAAATAAGAGAGAGAGAGAGAGAGAGAGAGAGAGAGAGAGAGAGAGAGAGAGAGAGAGAGAGAGAGAGAGAGAGAGAGAGAGAGAGAGAGAGAGAGAGAGAGAGAGAGAGAGAGAGAGAGAGAGAGAGAGAGAGAGAGAGAGAGAGAGAGAGAGAGAGAGAGAGAGAACCAGAGGGATATAAAACAGATTTAAACCCCAGTGATAGAGAAGACGAGGTGTAAGAAATATTTTGAAGACCAACAAACTGAAGAGAAATACAACTCAAGAAAATAGAGTTTTATAAATAGAATAAAAACAACAGAACAACTGATAACTAAAACAAACGGATCATATAAGTTGCAATATACTTTTTAATCCTCAGGCAAGTGACACACACACACACCACACAACACACACACACACACACACACACACACACACACACACACACACACACACACACACACACACACACACACACATCTCATTTGTATGTATATATGTATCGATCAGTTACTACACCTGTAATTCCACATGAGGTCAATCGAGGTCATCACAATCATCACAAAGGTTCAATGACTCAACGCGGGACATGGCAAAGATAGGGTCACATTTACATTCAAGTCCCGCCCTTACCCTTGCCTCCCCCCCTCCTGTAGATGTACCCTATCCTACCCTACCCCCTACCCTACCTATCCCGCCCTGTAGATGTATCCATAAGCATTCCTATAGAGACCGTCATGTATCAGTTAAACCAGACACCAATGAAATAAAAACTAAATCGTTAATAAGCTCCATATGAACGACACAGCGCAGAAGGTAAGGAAATAATAATCTCCAATCCGAAATGAAAGCATGTCGACATTAGCTTTTGCATCGACTCTTTATGGAGGATACCGATGATCTTTGTTCTATATTTGGGTGACCCTGCGAGGCTTGTATTGTGTCCGGGTGACGAGGCGCGATGGCGAGATTACAAGCAGAAGGGAGAGAGGGAAGGAAGTAGGAGGAAAGGGAGAGAGAGGGAAGAAGAAGGGAGAGGGAGGGAAGAAGGGAGAGAGGGAGGGAAGAAGTGAGAGAGGGAGGAAGAAAGGAGGGGAGAGGGAGGAAAAAGGAGGGAGAGGGGGGAAGAAAGGAGGGAGAGAGGAAAAAGTGAGAGGGAGGGAAGAAAGGAGGGAGAGAGGGAAGGAAGAAAGGAGGGAGAGGGAGAGGGAAGAAGTGAGAGAGGGGGGAAGAAAGGAGGGAGAGAGGGAGGGAAGAAAGGAGGGAGAGAGGGAGGGAAGAAAGGAGGGAGAAGGAGGGAAGAAAGGAGGGGAGAGGGAGAGGGAAGAAGGGGGAGAGGGAGGGAAGAAAGGAGGGAGAAGGAGGGAAGAAAGGAGGGAGAAGGAGGGAAGAAAGGAGGGAAGAAGAGGGAGGAAAAAGGAGGGAGAAGGAGGGAAGAAAGGGGAGAGGGAAAGGGAAAAAAGGAGAGGGAGGGAAAAGGAAGAAGGGGGGAAGAGGGAGGAAAAAGGGGGAGAGGGTGGAAGAAAGGAGGGAGAAGGAATAAAGAAGTAGGAAAGAGGAAAAGTAAGAAGAGGGAAAAGGGGAGGGAGGGAAGTAAGCGAAGGGAATAAAAAGGTAAAAAAAAAAAAAAAAAGGTAAAAAAAAAAAGAAATAAAAAGAATAAATAAGTTTGGCACTCAGTATGAGCGCATACCTCCTGCCGAATATTTCATAAATTTGGTTGCCATGGAAAACAGTTGTCAATAGATTTCATCCAAAATTAAATCAGTTTTTCCCTTATACCAAATAGATTGGTATATCGGTTTGGTCCAAATCTATTCGTAACTTTTCGAGAAATCCTGTACACTAACAAACAGACAGACAGACAGACAGACAGACAGACAGACAGATCGGGGTGAAAACATAACCCCTCCAACTTCGTTGGCGGAGGTAATGACATTTAGAAAGGAAAAGAGGAAGGAATAAGAGGAGATGAGAAAGAGGAGTGAGAGAGATGTAGAGTGAAAGGAGGAGAGGAGAAAAGAGAGAGAGAGAGAGAGAGAGAGAGAGAGAGAGAGAGAGAGAGAGAGAGAGAGAGAGAGAGAGAGAGAGAGAGAGAGAGAGAGAGAGAGAGAGAGAGAGAGAGGAGTAAGAAAAAAGGAGGAAAAAGTGGATGAAATTAGATGCAGGAAGAACAGGAGAAGTAAAACAGCTTAAAGAAGGAAGAGAGGACAGGAGGGAGGGAGGAAGGACCGCTAGTGAATCTCCTGTCACAAGGGCGTGTGTTGAAAGGCGTGGCCGAGGGATAGAACGGTCCATCCACCACCGGCGTCCTCCTTGGGTACGAGAGCCTCTTCATGGGACACGGAGACTTCCACCACCCTTTGCCCCCCCCCCCTCCAACCCCCTTACTGCCCCCCCCCAGCCTCCAACCCCCTACTGCCCCCCCCAGCCTCCAACCCCCTTACTGCCTCCCCCAGCCTCCAACCCCCTACTACTCCCCCACCCCCAACCCCTTACCCCCCCCCCCAAAACCCCCCCCTACTGCCCCCCCCCCACCCCCAACCCTATTCCCCCCCCTCCACCCTCCACCCCCCTTTGCCCCCCACCCCCTTTTCCCCCCCCCCCCCCCCCCCCCCCCCCCACCCCCCCCCCCCCCCCCCCCCAAACCCCTTACAGCCCCCCCCCCCCCAACCCCCCCCATCGACTCGCGAAAGGTGACTTATTTGGGCCATTTACAAACAACCCTCTCGTTTCATCCCCTTCAGAAGCAGAGGATCATTTTCTCGTTTTACTCCTTCCTTCCTTCCTTCCACCTCAAAAGTCAGCCTTCTGTGTTGTATTCATGCCAGGTGTTGGACATGTTGTTTTATACCGACTTAATTTCCTGATTTTTTCATGTACAATAGTTTTTAATGGCGTTTTTTTTCTGGAGTTGATTAGTATGCTGAAAATGTTATATATTATACCGGATTTTTTTTTTTTTCCCTTTGTGCAATAGTTTTTTTGGGCCGTTTTTTTCTTTATATGATTAGTAAGATGAACATTTTATATATTATACCTGATTTTTCTTTCTTTTCCCTTTGTGCCATACCATTTTTATTTTTCAGTTGATTAGTAATGGTAGATACATATGCATAGTAGTACATAAGCGTAGGTGATAAGCAGCGCTGTGTTACTTAGTGCGCTATACAGAAGGTTACAGTTACTACAGCTGCGCTTTCGTCAGTGGTACAGATCTGCAGATTGTGTCAGGTCAGGTCAGGTCATGGCGAGGCGGCGATCGAGTGGTAATGCGTGATAGCAGACCCAGGGTTCGAATCTAATGACTTTGATGGTATGGTTTTGGCATAGCGAGGGATGGAGAGAAGGAAGGAGGGAGGGAAGGAAGGAGGGAGAGAAGGAGGGAGGGAGTGAGAGAAGGAGGGAGGGAGGGAGAGAAGGAGGGAGGGAGGGAGAGAAGGAGGGAGGGAGGGAGAGAAGGAGGGAAGGAAGATGGGAGGAAGGGAGGGAGGGAAGGAGGGAGAGAATAAGGGAGAGGAGGGAAGGAGGGAGGGAGGGAGAGAGAGGAGGGAGGGAGGGAGAAGGAAAGAGAGAGAGAAAAATGGAGGGAGGTAGGAGGGAGGAAGAAAAAGAGGGAGGGAGAGAGGCGTGGACTAATATAAGACTGATAACAGCGATAACAGGCAAGCTCGGCACTCCATTTTATTTTCCTCTTCCTCCTCTTCCTCCTTCTTCTTCCTCTTTATCCTCCTGAGTTTGTGATTCTATTTATAGGTTTTGTATTATTATTATTATTATTATTATTGTGTTTTTTGTTGTTATTTTGTTTCGTTATCAAATTTTTTTTCCCCCACCTTTTCTTTTATTTTTTTCCCCCTTTTATCCTCCCCTTCCCCCTTTTATTTCCTTTTTTTCCATTTTATCCTCCACCCCCTTTTTTCCCTTTTTTTCTCCATTTTATCCTCCCCCCTTCTCCTTTTTCTCCTTTTAAATTTTCCCTTTTTTTCCCATTTTTTTACCCCCCTTTTATTTCCTTTTAATTTTCCCTTTTATTTCCCCCACCCCTTTCCTTTTATTCTCCTTTATTTCCCTTTTTTCCCCCCTTTTTTTCCTTTTAAACTCCTTTTTTTTTCTCCATTTTATCCTCCACCTTCTCCTTTTATTCTCCTTTTATTCTCCATTTTATCCTCCACCTTCTCCTTTTATTCTCCTTTTATCCCCACCTTCCCTTTTTCCCCTTTTATTCCCATTTATCCTCCACCTTTCCTTTTATTCCCCTTTTTATCTCCTTTTTATCCCCCCCTTCCCTTTTTTTTCCCTTTTTTTATTCTCCATTTTACCCTCCACCTTTCCTTTTATTTCCTTTTTCTCCTTTTTATCCCACCTTCCCCTTTTTTTTCCCCTTTTTTTTCCTTTTATCCTCCCCCCTTTCTCTTTTTATTCCCTTTTTATTTCCCCATTTTTCCCCACCTTCTCCTTTTATTCTCCTTTTATTCTCCATTTTATCCTCCACCTTCTCCTTTTATTCTCCTTTTATTCTCCATTTTATCCTCCACCTTCTCCTTTTATTCTCCTTTTATTCTCCTTTTTATTCCCCCTTTCCTTTTTTTCCCTTTAGTCCCCCAATTTATCCCCCCACCTTTCTTTTATTCTCCTTTAATTCTCCTTTTATCCTCCATCTTCTCCTTTTATTCCTCATGTTCTACCATTATAAGCGTATTTGCAGTTGTTAAGAAATAAACACGTATAGCAATATAGTAAAATCGAACGAACTCACCGAACAGACGGGAAAAAAAAAATAAGGACGTTCTCGAGATTTTGTTTTCTTTTTTTTTTTCCTTTCCCCTTTTTTTTTTCCTCTCTCCCCCCTTCTCTCTCCTCTTCCTCTCTCTCTCTCTCTCTCTCTCTTCAAACCCCTTTTCTAAAAATTTGTTTCTTTTTCCAAGTCACTGTCTCTCTCTCTCCCCCCTCTCTCTCTTTTCTCTCTCCCCTCTCTCTCTTCTCTCCCCTCCTCCTCTCTTTTCCCTCTTCTCTCTCTCTCTAAAAGGGGCCTTCCTAAAACTTTGCCTTTTCCCAAGCAATCTCTCTCTCTCTCTCTCTCT
>JACEEZ010005220.1:130540-155540 GCA_016584305.1 Chionoecetes opilio | reverse complement strand
AGAAAGAGGCTTGGCGGGCTGATAGGTGGAGGCAGGTGGGTGGATTAGCCAGTAAATGGGTGAGGCACTGATGGGTGAATGTACCAAGTGGAGGGTGAGGAAGGTGGATGGTCATGTAGGTAGGTGGGTGAGGCAGGTACAAGGGTCGGAGAGGAACCACCTGTCTTCCACCTGTTCTCCACCTTCGAGTGCTATATAAGGTATAACCACTTTTTACATGGGTTTGATTTTCTGGTCGCCAATTCATCTTGATTATAATTACGAGTGTTTCCAATTCCTTACGAGTGTTTCCAATTCCTGCCTTACGAGTGTTTCCAATGCAGTACTGATATATAATGTTCTTTTTCTTCTTGTTTCTCTCTCTTACTGTCTCTTTCTCTTCTCTTACTTACTGTTTTCTCTTCTCTCATTCTTTTCTTCTCTTCTCATTCTTCTGGCGTATTTTTTTTAAGAATAGAGTTTATGTTTTTTCTCTTTCTTTCCTGGCGTTTATTTTTTTTTAAATAGAGTTTGTTTGTTTTTCTTTCCTGGCGTTTTTTTTTTTAAGGAATAGAGTTTGTTTTTTTCTCTTTCCTGGCGTTTTTTTTTTAAAGAATAGAGTTTATGGTTTTTTTCTCTTTCCTGGAGTTTTTTTTTAAGAATAGAGTTTATGTTTTTTATCTCTTTCCTGGCGTTTTATTTTTTTTAAAGAATAGAGTTTAGGTTTTTTCTCTTTCCTGGCGTTTTTTTTTTTTAAGAATAGAGTTTTTTTTTTCTCGCTTTCTGGCGTTTTTTTTTTAAAGAATAGAGTTTATGGTTTTTTTCTCTCTTTCCTGGCGTTTTTTTTTTAAAGAATAGAGTTTATGTTTTTTTCTCTCGCTTTCCTGGCGTTTTTTTTTTTTTTAAAGAATAGAGTTTATATGTTTGTTCTGTCTCTTTCCTGGCGGTTTTTTGTTTGTAAAGAATAGAGTTTATGTTTTTTTCTCTCTCTTTCCTGGCGGTTTTTTTTTTTTTAAAGAATAGAGTTTATGTTTTTTTCTCTCTTTCCTGGTGTATTTTTTTCAGGAATAGAATTTTCAGTCAATTCCAAAAGGCAAATACCCGTCTCAAAAGTCGTTTCAACTACCCGTTCCTCTTCTACAGCCATTAACACGTCCATAACAAAAACACAAAATGAAAGAAAAAAAGGTAAATAAATACCAGTACCACTTCCAAATCACAGGTACAATGCAAGAACACAAAGCAAACCACAACAACCACAATCACTGAACAAACAAAGTCAGACAAGCTGTGACCATAACAATAAACCCAAATATGGAATAACTACAACATGAAGATGGAAAAAACAAAAAAAAGTCTCCTAGGGCAAGAACGTGTCTGGTCTTCCCGCCTCCTTAGTCCTCCCGGTCACTCCCCTCACACCCTCTCCTCCTCCCGGTCACTCCCCTCACATTCTCCCCTCCTCTCCCCTCACAACTGAAGAGGGTGACCAAACTATAAACGCAAAGAGCATATCCATGACCGTATACTGGATTGCAAGAGAGAGAGAGAGAGAGAGAGAGAGAGAGAGGGGAGAGAGGAGAGAGAGAGAGAGAGAGAGAGAGAGAGATTAATTGATTGTTTTAATGCCTAAAAGGTGAATGAAACCAGACATCAGAGGTAAATATGGCACGAGAGAGAGAGAGGGGAGAGAGAGAGAAGGGGGAGAGAGATGAGAGAGAGAGAGAGAGGAGAGAGAGAGAGAGAGAGAGAGAGAGAGAGAGAGAGAGAGCGGCAAAGTCCCGTCATGTTTTATGTAGTTTTTCTGTCCCTTTCAGTGGCTGTGATGGACAACTGCCAAGCCGAGGACATAATTTCCCCGACCTTCCATTCTGCACTGCCCGCTGGAAGGGATTTTAAACAACGGGGATAAAAGTCTCATATTCAATCGGTATAAAACATTCTTCATCACAAAACCAGACCAGAAAAAAAACCACACCAGAAACAAGAAAAGAAAAAAAACTGAAACCAGGCCAAAGTAAAAACAGAAACAAGAACAAAAAAAAAAGAAACAACCCACCCACCCCCAAAAAAAAAACGAAAAAAAAAAAAAAACCAAGAAAAAAACCCCAGAAACAAGACCAAAGCACAGAAACAAGACCAAATAAAAACTGAAACAAAACCCCAAAAAAAAAAACAAGACCAAAAAAAAACCCAGAAACAAGACAAAAAAACTAGAAACAAGACCAAAAAAACCCAGAAACAAGACCAAAAAAACAGAAACAAGACCAAAAAAACACAGAAACAAGACCAAAAAAAAACAGAAACAAGACCAAAAAAACTAGAAACATGACCAAAAAACAGAAACAAGACCAAAAAACACAGAAACAAGACCAAAACACATCAAAAACAAGAAAAAAATTGCTGAAGGAAGATAAACACGAAAAGGGAGTCGAGTTATCTTTCTTTTCTATACTATTTATCTTCCGTATACTATTAGTTGACTACTATTGCTACTACTATTATTACTTCCTATTACTATTATTTCCTACTATTTATCCACCTTATTTATTTTTCTACCATTCATTTTCCTTCCAGTGAGCGTCTGTCTGAATGCCTTCGAACACCGCCATACGTTTTTACCATGAATTTAACCCCTTTATGCCCAGATCTTTCCTTTGCCATATAAAATCGTCTGTTGTCGAGCCATAAAATTACGGAAAGTCACTGAATATACCAAATTAGTTAGTCGACAAGGATACTAAACAGGTCATATCTATTAAATATTGCTTATAGTAGCTAAAAATCGTCTAATGGTAGCCAAATTACAATGGAAATTACGTTCTGGACCTCAATAATTTAAGACGCGATTTCTTTGACTTTCTATTTTTCATCTCTTCATACATATTCTCCTACAGGCATAACGGGTCACCTTTATAAAGTGAACAGTAAGAACAGGTACACAGAGGTTAACTAGAGGGGTAGAGGGGGGGGGGGAAGGGGAGAGAGGGGTGGTTAAGGGCGACTATACTTCAAACGAGGCTCCCAGGGTGTTTGTGAAGAGTTATGACGTGCCAGTTAAAGTATTCTGCAACTTCAAGCCAGACTAGCGAAGTGAAAAGTCTCATAAAGTTTCACCACAAATTACTGACTTGGTATTCAAAGCAACAATGAATTATGTCCGGTCAAAGAAATAAGGAGGAGGAGGAGGAGGAAAAATTGTGAAACTGAACTCTGAAAAATTATGAATACATCGTAAAATTCACTGCAACGACCGTGTGACCCGATACGGAAATGTGAAGAGATGTGGTAACGTAAGATCACTGCACATTATCCAAAGGCGAAGACGTAAATATGATATGACGAGAAAATGTTCCCTTCCTTAGAAATATATTTAAATACAACATAACTAGATTCTTGCCAAACTACTTTCAAGACACACATATTTTCAGACCAGGCAGAAGGTCAGGAACAGATGTACAAGTTGACCTGGACTCATCTGGATTGCTATTAACCCCTTGAGTCCCAGAACGTAATTTTCATTGTAATTTGGGTACCATTAGACGATTTTAATAAGAATGAGTAGTATTTTATAGATATGACCTGTTTAGTATCCTTGTCTACAAGCTAATTTGGCATATTAATTTAGTTTTCGTAATTTCATGGCTAACAACAGACGATTTTAGGTGATCAAGAAAGATCCGGGCGTGAAGTGGTTAATAAAGCGTGTCACTTCAATTATCTCTTTCCAGGTGTAATTAGTAAGCTATTAACGCAATTAGAGACCCACGCATGCTCTCTCTCTCTCTCTCTCTCTCTCTCTCTCTCTCTCTCTCTCTCTCTCTCTCTCTCTCTCTCTCTCTCTCTCTCTCTCTACAAAGTACATATTCCACATATAAGCACATAAAAAGTACATACCCTACAAAATACAAAAATTCGACAAACACAAATCACCTGGAATAATTTACCACCTTAAGAATACATAATCAAAACATATTCACACCTCCTATAGGCCTATAATAAATAGCCTACAGGCGCTATAGGCTCCAACGTAAAAAAAAAAAAGAAGAAGAAAACTCAAACATACCTCTGTAACACGTGAGATGAACACATCACTCTTTATGAAGGGCTACTAAAGCATCAACTTTCCTCGTACGGGATAAAAAAACATCCCAGCCATCCCTATTCCCGAACTAAATGGCCCACCCCCTCTTTATATATTATCTTACTGTCTTCTTTATAGGGACTGGCAATTTGGCGGGTTTTTAGTTACTTCCATTTTTGTTTTGCCCTTTTCCAGTCCTTTGGATGGAAAAAAAAAAAAAAAAAAAAAAAAAAAAAAAAAAAAAAAAAAAAAAAAAAACCCTTCTTTTTAAAAAACTTTTCTAATTCTAACCCTCGAAAAAATTTCACAGGATGAACCCTTTGCCCCTTCCACTTTTTAAACCAATGATTTTACGTCATTTTTAAACTATCGGGGGTTGTGGGGTGGTGGGGTTTGTTTGGGTGTTTTTCTGGGTGGTGGTTGTTGTTGTGTTTGGGGCGGTGGTCGGTTTTTGTGGTGGGGGGGTTGGTGGTGGGTTTTTTGGTTGGTGTTTGTTTTTGTTTTTGGGGGGGTTTCTGTCCCTGGGTTTTTTGTTGGTTGGGGTTGGTTTTGGGGTGTGTTGGTTGGGTGTTGTGTGTTTGTTGGTTTTTTTTTGTTGTGTTTGATTCCTCCGGGTTTTTTCCCCCCCTATTTTGAAAATTTTACCCTCCCCTGGTTATCAAAACGCCCCCCTTATATAAATAAAATGAGATTTGGTGTTTTTCCGGTAAAAATTTGGGGGTAGGGGGAAGAGGAGGGGAAGGGGGAGGGGAGGGAGGGAGGGGAAGGGAGGAGGGGGGAGGAGGGGGGAAAGGAAGGGGGAGGGAGGGAGGGAGGGGGGGAAGGGGGGGGGAGGGAGGGGAAGGGGGGAAAGGGGGGGAGGGAGGGAGGGGGGGGGAGGAGGGAGGGAAAAGGAGGGGGGGGAAGGGGGGGGGGGCGGCACCGCCTCTAGTGAAGACATTATGTGGTAGTAGAGTATCAAATTAATTATGTCCATTAAAGATTAGGATGGAACATTTGTTACGGTGATTTCACACACACACACACACACACACACACACACACAACCCCCACACCACCACACACAAAAAGACACAACACAAACACCACAAACACACCCAACACACACAAACACACACAACACAAAAACAACACACACAAAAACCGAACACACCCCAACACACACACCCCACCCCTTAAAAACACTCCCTTTTCCTAGACACCGCAATCCATAAATGCACGTACACGCGGCCTTTAAAAATACCAGATCAGATAGAAGGGGCAGGGGGGGACGAGGGCATATTAATCGAGTGAGTCATGGTTCGACGTTATCAATTCTAACACCTTATCTTCTTACATTGTGCTTCTTGTTACATAGATCAGTTGACACGGCAAGTAAGTGAATATATAATAGATACATAAATGCATAGGTGAATAGGTCAATAGATATGAGTGAAATAGTCAATAGAAGTCAATAGAAGGGTTGTATGTTGCGTTGTGCAGTGTTTGATTTGACATAAAGCAACGCATTAATTCCTAGAGATACATTTCATTAACATCTGTTTTACTACTCAGCTAGTGATACAAAAAATACGTAACTTGGGTTTATAAAAATTTAGTCAGAGGAAGAGAAGCAAGGTGAGGAGGAGAGTAAGTTTGGTTGTTATTACGTTATCAACAGAGGTTTGGGTATCATCTATGGTATATCTATTATTATATATGGGAATTAGTATAGCTATCATTATATATGGGTCTCGCGGCCTCTTGTAGTTTCCTTTATTTCTTAGAAGGGAGTGGGGGGTGGCTTCGGAGACCCCCTGTGAACACCTGGGGGGGGGGGGGGTAAGAGGTAGGGGGGTAGTAGGGAGAGCAGTGTCAGCCCCTGGGTAGTAGGGTGAAAAAAAGAGCAACCCCAAACCCCTGATAAAGATTGAAGGTTGGTGGGCAGTACCCCTGTGCGGTTCTTCATGTTGACTTTTTTTTTTTTTTTTTTTTTTTTTTATCGGGCCCCCAAAGGGGGGAGCCCACGGGATAGCTTGAGCCGTCAGAGAATGTTTTGGTTATTACTTACAAAAAAATATATTTACGAAAAATTTTTTTAATTTCTCCCTAATTTTGGGTAAAAACGGCAATGATTTCCATCTACACTCTGCTTTCATTTATATTTTATGTAGTTATAAACACAAATAAAAGCAATTCGTGAAACTGCAATTATTACTCTTACTAAAGGGTGTTGAATTTATATTTTCTGTACTAGTTATAAACGCCAATAAGGGCAAAGGACACTCCATATATGTAATAGTGTAAAAAAATATATGTATGTTTCCTTTGCGCTTTTCGTTTTCTATTACAACGTGAAATAATATATAATTTAACAGAATTTAGCGGACCATAATTTTTCAATGGACGAGCGATTTATTCAGTGACAACCTTCGTGCAATGGCAAATAATTACTGGCAGGTGTAACGGTAAAGCGGAGAAAAGGAGAAGACGAAGAAAGGGAGGATGAAAAGGAAGAAGAGTTTAGGAGGAGGAAGAGGAGAAGAGGAGGAGGAAGAAGAGAAGAAAGGAGGGGGAAGAGAAGAGGAGGAGGAAGAAGAGAAGAGGAGGAGGAAGAAGGGAAGAGGAGGAAGGAGGAAGAAGGAGGAGGGGGGGAAGAGAAGAGGAGGAGGAAGAAAAGAAGAGGAGGAAGAAGAGAAGAGGAAGAAGAGAAGAGGAGGAAGAAAAGAAGAAGGGGGAAAAAAAAGAAGAGGAGGGGAAGAAGAGAAAAAGGAGGGGGAAGAGAAGAGGAGGAGGAGGAAAAGGAAGAGGAGGGGGAAAAAAAAGAAGAGGAGGGAGAAAGGGGGAGGAGGAGGGGGAGGAAGGGGGAGAAGAGTAATAGAACACAACACCAAGCCTGGCTTCCCCCCTCCCCCTTTTGGGGCCCGTGACTTGCGTTAAAAACTCCCTAATGAATCTCCTTTCCTATTTTTTCCCGGACCAAAGGGGACATGAAAGGCTTGTGTATTAAACCCCGAGCCCCCCTCTCTCTCTCTCCCCCTCTCTCTCTCTCTCCCTCTCCCCCTCTCTCTCTCTCTCTCTCTCTCTCTTCCCCCTCTCTCTTTCTCTCTCTCTCCCTCGACTACGATACAAATTAATCCGGTGTGTTAATAGATTCTTTGATGAGAGGAAAGGGGAAAGGGAGAGAGAGAGGAAGAGAGAGAGAGGACGGGGGGGAGAGAGGGGAGGAGAAGAAGAGGAAGGGAGGAAGAAGGAGAAAAGGGGAAAAGAGAGAAAGAGAGGGGAGAGAAGGAGAAGAAGGGGGGAGAAGAAAGGGGGGAAAGAAGAGAAGAGAGAGAGGGAAAGAAAAAGGAAGAAAGAGAAAGGACAAGGAAAAAAAAAAAAAAGGAGGGGGAAAAAGCAGAGGAGGAGGGGGCATTTTTAGAAGAAAAAAGAGAAAAAAAAGAGGGAGGAGGAGGAGGAGGAGAGGAGGAGGAGGAGGGGGGGAGGAGGGGGGAAAAAGAGGAAGAGGGGAGGGGGAGGGAAAGGAAAAGAGGAAGAGGGAAGAGGGAAGAGGAAGAAAGAGGAAAGGAGGAGGAGGAGGAGGAGGAGGAGGAGGAGGGGGGGGAAAAGAGGGGGGAAGCAAAAAAAAAAAAGAAAAGATTTAAAATTCTGTTTTATCTCCCATATAAAAATAAAGTTATACAATTCCCCCATTTCACTTTTTAAAGTCCTTGATAAAAATACTCAACTCTTCACAAATAAAGCAAAATACCTAAACTTTTAATCTTTAATAACCTAACCTAAACCCAACCTTTCACTAACCTAACTTAACCTAGCCTAACCTTACCCTCCTAAAGGGTTTTCTGCGGGGGATTTTTGGTTGCAATCGGAAAAATTTTCGGTGCAAACGGGCACAACAACAAAAAATGATAAGGGTGGGGGGCCCAAACACTTCCCTGGGTGGTTGAACAGGGATCGAAAATTTTAGCAAACAAATTTTTTCTTGCAAAGGGTCCCCCCCAGAAAACGCCCTTAAAATTAAAATAACCCAACAACCCACCATACCCAAACCTAGCCCAAACCAACCAACCTTTCCATACCAACTTAACCAAAACCAACTTAACCTGCCAAACCTTTCCTACCAACCTAAAAACCAACCAACCTAAAACCTAACCTAACCCAAACCCAAACCTAACCTTACCATACCTAACTTTAACCCAACCTAACCAAAACCCAAACCCAACCTTACCATACCAAATTTAAACCAACCTAACCCAAAATAGCCTAAACCCTTTCCCTACCTAATTAAACCCAAACCCAACCCAAATTACCCCTACCTAATTAACTTAACCTAACCTAACCTAAAACCCAACCAAAACCCAACCTTTCCAATTTTGTACGTTCCTTTATTTTTGGGTGTGTGTCGTACGAACGTAAACACTAACCGGAAAATAATAAAAATAATATCAAATAAAAATAGCCTACACTTGTACCTACCTACACGTCCAGGTAAAATGACGGAGGAAAAAAAATCATATAGGTAATAGATCTCAACAAAGCAAGCAACAAAGCAAGAGCAAAGCAAGCAACAAAGCAAAAGTAAAGCAAGCAGCAAGGCAAAAGCAAAGCAAGCAACAAGGCAAAAGCAAAGCAAGCAACAAAGCAAAAGCAAAGCAAGCAACAAAGCAAAAGAAAAGCAAGCAACAAGGCAAAAGCAAAGCAAAAGCAATGCAAGCAACAAAGCAAAAGCAAAGCAGGCCACAAAGTAAGCAACAAAGCAAAAGCAAAGCAGGCAACAAAGCAAACAACAAAGCAAAAGCAAAGTAAGCAACAAAGCAAAAGCAAAGCAGGCAACAAAGCAAACAACAAAGCAAAAGCAAAGTAAGCAACAAAGCAAAAGCAAAGCAAACAACAAAGCAAAAGCAAAGTAAGCAACAAAGCAAAAGCAAAGTAAGCAACAAAGCAAAAGCAAAGTAAGCAACAAAGCAAAAGCAAAGCAAACAACAAAGCAAAAGCAATGCAAGCAACAAAGCAAAAGCAAAACAAGCAACAAAGCAAAAGCAAAGCAAACAACAAAGCAAAAGCAAAACAAGCAACAAAGCAAAAGCAAAACAAGCCACAAAGCAAAGACTCACAATTTACATTCCCTTTCGAGTATTGACAGTCGCCTCTCCCTTCACCTCACCGAGTAATTGTTTTCCTCACTGCACATCACTCACCCATGACTCCTCCTTCCTCACAGCTGCCCACGCCCGCAATACAAACCCACGCCCTGACTCTCACTAAGGAAAAAGAACCCATCCACGCCTATTACGCCCACGCCCATTGTAACCCACGCCCATTGAACCCACGTCTCTCTCTCCACCCACATTCTCGGTCTTGTCTTGGCTGTGGGTTCCGTTTAAAGCCTTGGTACCTCCCATCTCTCTCTCTCTCTCTCTCTCTCTCTCTCTCTCTCTCTCTCTCTCTCTCTCTCTCTCTCTCTCTCTCTCTCTCTTTTAAGGTTCCGAGGAGCCTTTATGGACCGAGGGAAAAGCAGAGTCACGATCCTCACGCCCTGGAGCCTTTAAGAAATAGGTGTGGCGTTGCGTCAGGTTAAAGTATGGTGTGTGTGTGTGTGTCTCTGTGTGTGTGTGTGTGTGTGTGTGTGTGTGTGTGTGTGTGTGTGTGTGTGTGTGTGTGTGTGTGTGTGTGTGTGTGTGTGTGTGTGTGTGTGTGTGTGTGTCAAAGGGGCCTCTTCCATTGAAATCTTTTACGTGTACACAGCATGAAAAGAAGTAATTAAATGTATATAAGCATTGAAACACACACACACACACACACACACACACACACACACACACTTCAATTTGGTGTGTTGGCGAGGGGAATATCGACACACCTTTCCTTGCTTCTAAAAATACTCTTGGGTTACAGAATCCCATTATGTTATCACCCGAAATAGCGCGTTGATCTGTAGCGTCTGGCGAGAGGGGACTAGGTGAGGGGGAGAGATGAGAGGTTTTTATATAACTAAACAACCACAGAACTCCCCTCCTCCTCCTCCTCCTCCTCCTCTTCCTCTTCCTCCTCCCCCTTCTCTTCTTCTTCCTCTTCCTCCTCCTCCTCCCCTTCTTCTTTTCCCTTCTCTCCCTCCTTCCTCCCTCCTTCTCTTCTCTTCTCCTCTTCTTTCCTTCTTCCTCCTTCTCCTCCTCCTCCCCTCCTCCTCCTCCTCTCCTCCTCCTCCTCCTCCTCTCCTCTCCTCTCCTCCTCCTCTCCTCCTCCTCTCCCCCCCCCCTCCTCCCCTCCTCTGGTCCTTCCCTCCGCCCAGTAAACAAGATATCTAATACTTTTTTTAATACGTGATAGTTTAATCGGCTTGGTGTAATATAATAATGTACATAATTAATTCTAGTCATACAAGCCACGGTGCGTTAAGCCAAAGCTCTTTGATGGACCTCATGCCGTGCTATTTCCGTTGTCTTTCGTAAACTAGTGACATACATCGACATACTACTTCATAATTTCTCAAGTCATAAGAGAAGTGGATGATAACAATAACCGTAATGTTTGTGATGGGAATAGTTATAATAAGTGATAATAATAAGAATAACAAGTAATAAAGTAATAAAGTAACAAGTAATAAAGTAACAGCAATAATAATAAGTAATAATAATAAGAATAACAAGTAATAAAGTAATAAAGTAACAAGTAATAAAGTAACAGCAATAAGAATAACAAGTAACAAGTAATAAGTAATAAAGTAACAAGTAATAAAGTAACAGCAATAATAATAAGCAATAATAATAAGAATAACAAGTAATAAAGTAACAAGTAATATAGTAACAGCAATAATAATAAGTAATAATAATAAGAATAACAAGTACTAAAGTAATAAAGTAACAGCAATAATAATAAGAATAACAAGTAATAAGTAATAAAGTAACAAGTAATAAAGTAATAAAGTAACAAGTAATAAAGTAATAAAGTAACAAGTAATAAAGTAATAAAGTAACAAGTAATAAAGTAACAAGTAATAAAGTAATAAAGTAACAAGTAATAAAGTAACAAGTAATAAAGTAATAAAGTAACAAGTAATAAAGTAACAGTAATAATAATAAGAATGCTACAAGGGCCGCTACACCTCCACCCACGCTGACGTCACCCACTCACTAACATACAACGTTATACTTACGAATGACGGTCTCGGGGCTCGAACTAGGTATCCTTCTACAGCCGAGTTGAGTGTTGTAACCGCTCAACCAACACCCACCCCACACCCACCAACACACACACACACACACCCGAAGATCAGTGATTTATGAAGAGAAAGGAGACTCAAAACACTCGTGCCCATATTTCACTCCCGATGTACAGATAACCATACATACATACATACATACATACAACATACATATATAGTACATACATACATACATACATACATACATATATAGTACATACATACATACTAATACATACATACATACATACATACATACATACCATACATATAGCATACAGACAATATAGTAGCAATACAAAACATACATACTACATACATACATACATACATAATACACATATCTATAATAACATAAGCGAAAGTTGTGTGTGTGTGTGTGCTGTGTGTGTGTGTGTGTGTGTGTGTGTGTGTGTGTGGTGTTGGTGTGTGTGTGTGTGTGGTGTCCGCTCCAGTGCCGCCCCTGTGCGGAATCCCTCATAGGCACAGTTTGAACCGGCTCGAGCAGGGGAAGGTTTTAAGCCCTTATGAGACGATCGATCTTTTTTTTTTTTTTAGCAGCCATTAGCGAGAATTTGAAAAAAAGTGGGTTGCGAGGATTGAGGAAACCTGATTTGGGTGATGGGTAATGGGTGGGGTGATGGGTAATGGGTGTGGGGTGATGGGTGAGTGAATGGGTGGGGGGTGATGGGTGAGGGAAAGATGGGGGTGATGGGTAATGGGTGAGTGAAGGGTGTGTGGTGATGGATAATGGGTGAGTGAATGGGTGGGGGGGGTGGGGTAATGGGTGAGTGAATGGTGGGGGGTGATGGGTAAGGGTGAGTGAATGGGTGGGGGTGATGTGAATAGGTTGGCGTTAATACATACATTTCTACATCCATGATATCAGGAAAGCTAGAAGGGGCTATCTGGAGAGTCTGTGTTTGGTGGGCCGAAGGCCCACCAATAGCCCTCCGCAGGAGCTAGCCAAAAAGTCCGCCCGGAGGGCGGCTTTGCGGCTAGTAGTACATACATACATACATACATACATACATATATACATACATACATACATACATACATACATATATACATACATACATACATACATATATACATACATACATACATACATACATACATACATATATACATACATACATACATACATACATACATATACATACATACAACAACATACATACATACATATACTACATACATACATACATACATACATACATACATACATACATACATACATATATACATACATACATACATACATATATACATACATACATACATACATATATACATACATACATACATACATACAGAGACATACATACATACATACAACATTGCGCTTTGAGTTTCGCCGTCATGCCTTTGTTTACTTCATTCGTTGTGATGCACTAAGATTAATTGAACACCATCGCTCGGGGTAATTCGTGATTTATACATGTTGTAATCCGATTATGAAACGGGATAAACAATTGTACAGGACGCAATGTGTTTTTATTATTTATTATTCTATTTTCTGGTTTGTTTTTGATGACTGAATAATATGACTGATGATTTTATTATTTTATTTTTCTGGTATGTTATTGATGATTGATGCGGCCATTCATGTCGGTCTCCTATCCAGGTTCACAATCCGGTATTATATTTTATCACGGCATACAATCCATTTGGAAGCCATTACGTGCATACATGAATAGTTGGGGTAAGTGGCCGGGCGTAAATGTCTATCAAAAATGAGTTAGAGAAAACAAGAGTCAATGGGTGTAAAAATTTAAAAAATCGGATGTAAAAATAAAATAAAAAATGGATGCCAGGCGACGTGTTGATGAAATGATAATTTAAACAATGCTAATATACAATCACAAACTCTCCAAAGACGTGATTTCCTTCAGGTAGTTAAGACCAGACATACCTTCCTCACGACTCCAAAGTTGTTGTTGTTGTTGTTGTTTTTGTTGTCGTTGTTGTTGTTGTTTTACATCAGAAAGGACTGGACAAGAAGTAAAAAAAAAAAAGTAGCAAAAATCACACTTAATTGCCAGTTCACCTCACTATCCCCTAACTACCTCATTCCTCCTCACAACTCACAACCATCCATTCCTGCATCCATAAATCTACCACCTACGTACATCTTTTCATCTTTAGTCCTCTCCATATCGCTCCAGCAAAGACTTTCCTCTCCCCCTAACACTATTCTTTAACACCTACACACACACACACACACCTACACACACACACACACACACACACACACACACACACACACACACACACACACACACACCTACACACACACACACACACACACACACAACACACACACACACACACACAACACCAGCCTCCACTATAACCTACCCACTCCCTTACCACACACATCCACGTGTATTGTACTTTTATCTGTATTTTAATTATTTTTCTATGTACCACTTGTTCCCCACTTCATTGTAGACTCCCCCTCTTTTCTCAATAAACTTAGAGAGAGAGAGAGAGAGAGAGAGGAGAGAGAGAGGAGAGAGAGAGAGAGAGAGAGAGAGAGAGAGAGAGAGAGAGAGAGAGAGAGTAGGAGAGAGAGAGAGGAGAGGAGATGAGAGATGAGTGAGAGGAGAGAGAGAGAGAGAGAGAGGTAAAACTTGAAATCCTTCCACCACACCAACAGCTACGATCATTTTCCTTTGAGCCATAACATATAACACCATTACCCATAACACCTAACACCATAACACCATAACACCATAATACCTAAATCCATCTCCCACATCTTCTCTCCCCTCCATCACTCACAATTACCCATCCTATAAACATCACCAAAAAACGCCACACCACAATCTAACATCCCAGACAACACCATTTAACATCTTTCTTGCACCCAAAAACTCCATTCCCTTCAGTATTTATATTTATCTATCTATTGATTTAGAGTTTCTATTGCGCACGAGACAGTGTATTAGGCAACTAGCAAATACACTTAATTTTGTGGTATACATCTCTCTACACACAACACACAGAGAGAGAGAGAGAGAGAGAGAGAGGAGATGAGAGAGAGAGAGAGAGAGAGAGATGAGGAGAGAGAGAGGAGAGAGAGAGAGAGAGAGGAGAGAGAGGAGAGAGAGAGACGAGAGAGGAGAGAGAGAGAGAGAGAGACGAGAGAGAGGGAGAGAGAGAGAGAGAGAGAGAGAGAGATTTCTTAGTATACGTATAGTGTTACAATATTAATTTAAAAGTTTTAGTTTTTTTTAAGGTTAACTCACACCCATTTGTTATTAAGTCCAGAATAGAATATATATATATATATTTTTTTTTTTATATATATATATATATAGAAATGAACACAAATTAAAGAATCTGTACGCGAAGTATATACAGAAAATCAGAAATAGGACAAAAAAAACAGAGATCTCCCTTCTAAGCACCAAAATCTTACAGTCCTTTCAAAACCCCATATAACCACAACCCCTTCTAAGCACCAAAAATCTCACAGTCCTTTCAAAACCCCATATAACCACAACCCCTTCTAAGCACCAAAAAACCGTACAGTTCTTTCAAAACCCCATATAACCACAACCCCTTCTAAGCACCAAAAACCCCTACAGTCCTTTCAAAACCCCATATAACCACAACATCCTCAACATAAACCTTCCCTTATACTCTAACGCCCTTTGCCCTAACCCCTACCCCTAACCCGTACCCAAGCCCTAACCCCTACCCCTAACCCCTACCCAAGCCCTAACCCCTATCAATCACTAATGGCAAGAACCTAACTCTCTCCGCCTCGCCATGTCGTTCCACCCGCGATAATTCTTTCCAGTCGATCGGGAAAGGAAAACACTTCACAATTAGCGTCGGCGAGGCGTCCGGGGCAAGGCAAGGCAAGCAGGGCAGGCAGGGGGGAGGGGGAGGCACAGGGGCCCGCGGGGGGGGTCTGAGGGGTCGGGGGGGTGGGGTGGGTGGCAGGGCGAGGCCAGGGTGATCCATAATTGTTTTAATGAAGGCGTTACCCCCACCTAAAGTTCCTGACGGTTGCTCCACCAAGGGCTGTCGCTCACTACCATGTAGGTACAGTAACTAACTAACTCACTCTCTCTCTCTCTCTCTCTCTCTCTCTCTCTCTCTCTCTCTCTCTCTCTCTCTCTCTCTCTCTCTCTCTCTCTCTGTGTGTGGTGTGTGTGTAGAGATGTTGTATACCCAAAATATTTGCTATATATAGTTGCCTAATGCATTATTTCTCGTGCGCAATAGAATATATAAATCGAGATAGAGATAGATAGAGATAGATAGATAGATATACGGAGATAGATAAATAGATAGATAGATAGATAAATAGAGATAGATAGACAGACAGATAGATAAATAGATAAATAGATTGCGAGTGCATCGGAAGACACAGGGGGGCGGCATGAGCCTCTAATCACAGGCGTCACTATAAGAATCCTGCCTGCGCCACCACGGGCGAGGACCAACCATCAGAGCCCTCAAATGAACCTCCAGAGCCTACCATCCGAACCCTGGGTAACCACTGCCTACAGGCGATATACTGCGGCTATAGGCACACACAAAAAAAATAAAAAAATAGATAGATAGATAGAGATAGATAGATAGACAGATAGATATAGATAGATAAATAGATAAACAGACATATAGATAAGATAGATAGGGAGAGATAACACCTATTAAATACATCAGGCTACCCTACTGCATTATATACCTATCATACAATTTCCTTAATGTACTTACGAACACAACATATCACTCACGCAATAGGGAGTCAATAGGGAGCTTTAAAAGGAGGCTGGATAATTTCATGGAAGGGGATAAAAGCTGGATGTAGGTAGCGTTAAGTAACAGGAACTACCACGTGTAGGTCTCGTGGCCTCTTGTAGCTTCCTTATTTTCTTATGTTCTTAAATGACTCCACCTTCAACATGTATACGTATAGCTTAACAACGCCACTCCTCCCATCACATGAAGCACACGATCAAGAGAAGCATAAATAGTCACGCAAACCAATAGAATAATATTAGTTACCAACACAATCCAGTAAAGAAAACGCGCGACCCTTCACAGCGCGTGGGTACTGAGGTGATGGCTGCCTGACGTGTGACAACCTGACATCGCTCACGCACTCTCACTCACTCACCAGGCCGTTGAGTGTGTTTGCTGTCCCGCCACGCCCCTCCTCCACCTTCAGGAGAATCCATTAACCACCAGGGACAGCGAGGAACCCCCACAGAGGCTCCAGGGGGTACGGGGGCCTTGGAAATTGGCACTATAATCACAGACACAAACAAACACACGCGCGGCCCTCCTCGGTGCGGTGCCTCCTGAGTGAGTCCTGTCCTCGGCGGCTCTGCCTAATGGGCATGCGCGGGATAGGGGCGGGAATTTCAAATGTAAACCTTATCTTTTACTTAATCCTACTACCTTTATCTTGTTTTAATTACAAAGAACATACGTGTATTTAACTTGATAAATATCAGAAAGTATAAATCATAATTTCTCTGCATTAATTCAGTTTTCTACTATCATTTCACTACCTGGTCCAGTCCTGATCCATTACTTTACCAGCGTTCCCGTGAAGAGAAAGAAGGGTGACCTCATAGAATCTTGTCAGCACTTAGCGGAACTGTCCATCTTGGCAGCGAGCGGGAGAACCAGGCAAAGTCTAAACACAAACACCGCCATGTTATTCTTAGGACGCTGTGACGCGATTTAATCTCTTAACGTTTGTTGTAATAAAGACTTTTTAGGGGGATTAAGTAGCGTTTCATCGCCTTACACGCTATCTCTTTAGATCTCACCGGCCTTTTCACACCAAAAGCCATGGAGAAAACCCAATCTCTTTAAATCTCACCAGTATTTCCACACCAAAAGCCATGGGGAGTTTTTTTTATGAATAAGTCAACTTCGTGATGTAAAGAACCAAAACGATTTATCATTCACGCAAGGCACTTCACCTGCATACACTCGCAACACCTGTGCCTAAATTCCGTGTGATTTAAGCCGTCTTTCCTTCGACGCTCAAAGTCTCAAACCCATAAATAAAAATATCATGATCTGAATAAAAGCAGCTCATAAACCACACATGTTCCGCTCCATAATGCCTCGGCGTCTCTCTCCTTTCTCATGTTAATACCTGACGTGTACTACCAAAGAGTGTTGCTGCCTGCGCCAAGACCCTTAACTTTCCTCGAGTCTCTCCCTGTAAACACCAAACTTTCCTGAGTCTCTCCCTGTAAACACCAAACTTTCCTGAGTCTCTCCCTGTAAACACCAAACTTTCCTGAGTCTCTCCAGTAAAACACCAAACTTTCCTGAGTCTCTCCCTGTAAACACCAAACTTTCCTGAGTCTCTCCCTGTAAACACCAAACTTTCCTGAGTCTCTCCCTGTAAACACCAAACTTTCCTGAGTCTCTCCCAGTAAACACCAAACTTTCCTGAGTCTCTCCCTGTAAACACCAAACTTTCCTGAGTCTCTCCCTGTAAACACTAAACTTTCCTGAGTCTCTCCCAGCAAACACCAAACTTTCCTGAGTCTCTCCCTGTAAACACCAAACTTTCCTGAGTCTCTCCTGTAAACACCAACTTTCCTGAGTCTCTCCCAGCAAACACCAAACTTTCCTGAAGTCTCTCCTGTAAACACCAAACTTTCCTGAGTCTCTCCCTGTAAACACCAAAACTTTCCTGAGTCTCTCCCTGTAAACACCAAACTTCCTGATCTCTCCCAGTAAACACCAAAACTTTCCTGAGTCTCTCCCAGTTAAACACCAAACTTCCCTGAGTCTCTCCTGTAAACACCAAACTTTCCTGAGTCTCTCCCTGTAAACACCAAACTTTCCTGAGTCTCCCTGCAAACACCAAACTTTCCTGAGTCTCTCCCTGTAAACACCAAACTTTCCTGAGTCTCTCCAGTAAACACCAAACTTCCTGAGTCTCTCCTGTAAACACCAAACTTTCTGAGTCTCTCCTGTAAACACCAAACTTTCCTGAGTCTCTCCCAGTAAACACCAAACTTTCCTGAGTCTCTCCCAGTAAACACCAAACTTTCCTGAGTCTCTCCCAGGTAAACACCAAACTTTCCTGAGTCTCTCCCTGAAACACCAAACTTTCCTGGAGTCTCTCCCAGAGTAAACACCAAACTTTCCTGAGTCTACTCCCTGTAAACACCAAACTTTCCTGAGTCTCTCCCTGTAAACACCAAACTTTCCTGAGTCTCCTCCCTGTAAACACCAAACTCCTGAGTCTCTCCCTGTAAACACCAAACTTTCCTGAGTCTCTCCCTGTAAACACCAAACTTTCCTGAGTCTCTCCCTGTAAACACCAAACTTTCCTGTGTCTCTCCCTCTAAACACCAAACTTTCCTGAGTCTCTCCCTGTAAACACCAAACTTTCCTTGTGTCTCTCCCTGTAAACACCAAACTTTCCTGAGTCTCTCCCTGTAAACACCAAACTTTCCTTGTGTCTCTCCCTGTAAACACCACACTTTCCTGAGTCTCTCCCTGTAAACACCAAACTTTCCTGAGTCTCTCCCTGTAAACACCAAACTTTCCTGAGTCTCTCCCTGTAAACACCAAACTTTCCTAGAGTCTCTCCCAGTAAACACCTCTACGTCGTTAGTCTTAGTCAAGTTAGTTAAGGAGGCTGGATAAATTAATGGATGGGGATGAAAGATGGATGTAGGTAGTGTTAAGTAACAGGAACTACCACGTGTAGGTCTCGCGGCCTTTTGTAGCTTCCTTATTTTCTAATGTTCTTATGTTCTTATGTCTTGTTGTCACTCCTCAAAACGTTCTTCAAGGTGACTGAAGATGAAGATGAAGAAGATGAAGATGAAAAGAGATAGTTTTTCTTTCCTTTCCTCCTTCGCTTTCCTTCTTTTCCTTCCTTCTTTTCCTCCTCTTTTCTTCTCCTTCTTCATTTTTCCTCCTTCTTTCCTATTCCCTCCTTCCTCCTTCTCCTTGTTTAGACACGTGGAAGGCGAGGGAGATAATCACTTGAGTGGAATGAACATGAAAAGGTGGAAAAGGTGGAAGGTGGAAAGAAAAGTGGCAGGTGGAAGAAAAGAAAACATTGCAGCGTGTTTTCTTCGTGAGGTGTTGAAGGCTGTCATAACACCCGATATTACAGTGACCCGTGATACAACGTTGCCTTCGTCACGTCAAAGAAAAATTTTGTGGAGTGTGTGTGTGTGTGTGTGTGTGTGTGTGTGTGTGTGTGTGTGTGTGTGTGTGTGTGTGGTAGAGGGGAAGAGAGAGAGAGAGAGAGAGAGAGAGAGAGAGAGAGGAGAGAGAGAGGAGGGAGAGAGAGAGAGGAGAGAGAGAGAGAGAGAGAGAGAGAGAGAGAGAGAGAGAGAGAGAGAGAGAGCAGTAAAATTAAAATAGTACTATCCTCAGTGAAAAAAAACGAGAAAATAAAATAAAATGAAAGAGGAAAATATTGGTTGTGTAGTTGAAAGAAAAGAAAAATGAGAGAAAGTGAAAGACAGGAAGAACAATGCTATACTTATGCCCGGTAAGAGAGAGAGAGAGAGAGAGAGAGAGAGAGAGAGAGAGAGAGAGAGAGAGAGAGAGAGAGAGAGAGAGAGAGCGTGTGTGATATGAGAGGGCCTTCACATCGTACAACAAGTTCTGTGTTGAATTGCTAATGGACTCCAAAATGTTCCTCTTGAATCTGTCATCGTGTGAGGGCACCGGGGGCACCAGGGGGCACCGGGAAGCACCAGGGGGCACCGGGGGGGGGGGCACCAGGGGGCTTGTGGGGGTGGTGGTAGTGGTGGTGGTGGTGGTGGTAGAGGTGGTGGTGGTGGTAGTGGTGGTGGTGGTAGTGGTGGTGGTGCTGATGGTGGTGGTGTGGTGATGGTATTAGTGGTGGTGGTGATATGATAGGTGTTTGAGTGAGTGAGTGAGAGAAGATGATTGAGGAGTGAGTGAGTGATGATAATGGTGGTGAATGTGGTAGTAATGATGATGGTGGTGGTGAATGTGGTAGTAATGATGGGTGGTGGTGGTGGGTGGTGGTGGTGCTGATGGTGGTGGTGCTGGAGGAACACTCACACTCACTACTCAAGACATTATAATTTTTTACTCCGCTGCATCATCGGATATTACACTCATGAACTTTACGACAGGAGATGCTTCGAAATTTAGTGCTCACTTCGTTCCCGGACCCGAAGCGACCCGCGCCCCGCTCTCACCTCCTTCACGGCAACGTTTTGGTCTTATAGAGAAACTTCTGAGTCTCCATGCGAAATTGTAAGAATTCTTTTTATCTTCTGACGAAAAAAAAAAATCTAATATTGAGGGTTGCTACGAGATTTTTTTTTTTTTTTTTTTTTTTAAAGTTTGAGCCTATAGCGCCTGTAGGCTATTATTATTTTTCCTTTTTTGACTTTGCCCCCAGGTGATCGCGGATTGGCTTCAGGAAGAGTGTGAAAGAAGATAGGAAAGATAAGGAGAGAAGGTTCTAAATGGAGATAAAGTCGTGTTTTCCTAGAATTGATTGAAATTAAAGCTCTATAAAAATGTTTACTCATTCAAAGTGCTCTGCCTTGTCATTTTTTTTATTTATTAATCATAATGTATAAGTTTAATTAGGCAAATAAATGTTTTTGACTTGACTTGACTTGACTTGACTTGAGAAGGAACTAGGAGGAACTAGGAGGAGGCTGTCTGTAGTTTGCTGAATCATTCGTGACATTATGAAACAAAGGAACAAGGCGAATTTAATGAGCCTATTCATTAGAACCTTGAACAAAAAAGAGTGGCGACTACAGGACTCTGAAACAAATAATTAATGAAGAAAACAACAAAGAGTAATGATGGTGAGCGTTGATTAAAGGACTTTTCCCGAGCCAGAGGTAGACATTTAGAAAAAAATGCATATATATATATATATAAAATATATATATTATATATATATATATTATATATTTTATATATATATATATATATATATATATATAATTAATATAAGCGAAAGTGTGTCTGTCTGTCTGTCTGTCTGTCTGTGTGTGTGTGTGTGTGTGTGGTATAGGTTCCGCCCCCGTGGCGCAATCACCTCATATGGCACATTTTTGGGAAAACCGGGGTTGACCAGGGAAGGTTTTAAGCCCACTTATGAGATGTTTCGATCACTTTTTTTTTTTTTTTTTTTTTTAGCAGCCTATTAGCGATAATTGTGAAAAAAAAGTGGGTTGCGAGAATTGAGGAAACCTTGATGTAGGGTGATGGGTAATGGGTGAGTGAATGGGTGGGGTGATGGGTAATGGGTGTTGGGGTGATGGGTGAGTGAATGGGTGGGGGGTGAGGGGTTGGGGTTGATGGGTGATGGGTGAGGGAATAGGTGGGGGTGATGGGTAATGGTAAAATATAAGCGAAAGTGTGTCTGTCTGTCTGTCTGTCTGGTGTGTGTGTGTGTGTGTTTTGTCTGGTATAGGTTCCGCCCCCTGTGGCGCAATCACCTCATATGAAACATTTTTGGAACCGGGTTGACCAGGGGAAGGTTTTAAGCCCTTTTATGAGATGATCCGATCACTTTTTTTTTTTTTTTAGCAGCCTATTAGCGATAATTGTGAAAAAAAAGTGGGTTGCGGGGAATTGAGGAAACCTTGATGTAGGGTGATGGGTAATGGGTGAGTGAATGGGTGGGGTGAGGGTAATGGGTTTGTGGGGTGATGGGTGAGTGAATGGGTGGGGGGTGATGGGTTGGGGTGATGGGTGATGGGTGAGGGAATAGGTGGGGGGTGATGGGTAATGGTAAATATAAAGCGAAAGTGTGTCTGTCTGTCTGTCTGTCTGTGTGGTGTGTGTGTGTGTGTGTGTCTGGTATAGGTTCCGCCCCCCGTGGCGCAATCACCTCATATGGCACATTTTTGGAACCGGGTTGACCAGGGGAAGGTTTTAAGCCAATTATGAGATGATCCGATCATTTTTTTTTTTTTTTTTTTAGCAGCCTATTAGCGATAATTGTGGAAAAAAAATTTGGGTTGCGAGAATTGAGGAAACCTTGATGTAGGGTGATGGGTAATGGGTGAGTGAATGGGTGGGGTGATGGGTAATGGGTGTGGGGTGATGGGGGGAGTGAATGGGTGGGGGGTGATGGGTTGGGGGGGGTGATGGGTGATGGGTGAGGGAAAATAGGTGGGGGGTGATGGGTAATGCTATTATAATAATATAAGCGAAAGTGTGTCTGTCTGTCTGTCTGTCTGTCTGTCTGTCTGTCTGTCTGTGTGTGTGTGTGTGGTATAGGTTCCGCCCCCCGTGGCGCAATCACCTCATATGGACACATTTTGGAACCGGGTGACCAGGGGAAGGTCATAAGCCCATTATGAGATGATTCGATCACTTTTTTTTTTTTTTTTTTTTTAGCAGCCTATTAGCGATAATTGTGAAAAAAAAAAGTGGGTTGCGAGAATTGAGGAAACCTTGATGTAGGGTGATGGGTAATGGGTGAGTGAATGGGTGGGGGTGATGGGTAATGGGTGTGGGGTGATGGTGAGTGAATGGGTGGGGGGGTGATGGGTTGGGGTGATGGGTGATGGGTGAGGGAATAGGTGGGGGAGTGATGGGTAATGGTAAATATAAGCGAAAGTGTGTCTGTCTGTCTGTCTTGTCTGGTGTTGTGTGGGGTGTGTGTGTGTGTCTGGTATAGGTTCCGCCCCCTGTGGCGCAATCACCTCATATGAACTTTTTTGGAACCGGGTTGACCAGGGGAAGGTTTTAAGCCCTTTTATGAGATGATCCGATCACTTTTTTTTTTTTTTTTTTAGCAGCCTATTAGCGATAATTGGGGAAAAAAAAGTGGGTTGCGAGAATTGAGGAAACCTTGATGTAGGGTGATGGGTAATGGGTGAGTGAATGGGTGGGGTGATGGGTAATGGGTGTGGGGTGATGGGTGAGTGAATGGGTGGGGGTGGGATGGGTTGGGGGTGATGGGTGATGGGTGAGGGAATAGGTGGGGGGTGATGGGTAATGGTAAATATAAGCGAAAGTGTGTCTGTCTGTCTGTCTGTCTGTCGGGTGTGTGTGTGTGTGTTGTGTGTGTGTGTGTCTGGTATAGGTTCCGCCCCCCGTGGCGCAATCACCTCATATGGCACATTTTTGGAACCGGGTTGACCAGGGGAAGGTTTTAAGCCCAATTATGAGATGATCCGATCAATTTTTTTTTTTTTAGCAGCCTATTAGCGATAATTGTGAAAAAAAAGTGGGTTGCGAGAATTGAGGAAACCTTGATGTAGGGTGATGGGTAATGGGTGAGTGAATGGGTGGGGTGATGGGTAATGGGTGTGGGGTGATGGGTGAGTGAATGGGTGGGGGGTGATGGGTTGGGGGTGATGGGGATGGGTGAGGGAATAGGTGGGGGGTGATGGGTAATGGGTGAGTGAATGGGTGGGGGGTGATGGGTAATGGGTGAGTGAATGGGTGGGGGGGTGATGGGTAATGGGTGAGTGAATGGGTGGGGGTAATACATACATTTCTACATCCATGATTTCAGGAAAGTTAGAAGGGGCTATCTGGAAAGTCTGTGTTTGGGGGGCGAAGCCCACCAAACACAGGTGGTGGCCGAAGGCCCACCACCAATAGCCTCCGCAGGAGCTAGCCAAAAGTCCGCCCGGAGGGCGGCTTTGCGGCTAGTATATATATATATGAGAGAGAGAGAGAAAAGAGAGAGAGAGGGGAGAGAGGAGAGAGGGAGAGAGAGAGAGAGAGAGAGAGAGAGAGAGAGGGGAGAGAGAAAGAGAGAGAGGAGAGAGAGAGAGAGAGAGAGAGAGAGAGAGAGAGAGAGAGAGGAGAGAGAGAGAGAGAACAGACCAAACTGTAAGATAATTATGTTGAATGTTAAAAAGAACCATCCAGCCAAAGGAAGTAGTTAGGAAAGAACAAGGAATGAAATCTTAAATATTCCCAAGGACAAGCTGTCAAAACATGTCATCGTAAATCAGGCAACATTTATAGAAAAGAAAGAAAAAAAACTGAAAAAATAAACTCATGAAATTCTCCGCGAAAAAAAACAAAAAAACAATAGGGACTTGGGGGTGTGGGCGGCGAGGGCGTGGCTGGTGGGCGTGGTGAGGCCGCCCCCGCCCATTGACGTCACGTGACTCAAAGAGGACGCCCAGATAAGGTGGGCGTGTCCTGAGTGACTGTTGGGAGGCGAGGCAAAACAAAGATAACGAGAGAGAGAGAGAGAGAGAGAGAGAGAGAGAGAGAGAGAGAGAGAGAGAGAGAGAGAGAGAGAGAGAGAGAGAGAGAGAGAGAGAGAGAGAGAATGTTGATGTCGATAGCTGTTTAAATGAATTTTATATATAATTATTAAGAGAAAGAGAGAGAGAGAGGGAGAGAGAAAAGAGAGAGAGAGAGATAAAAAAGAGAGATGGACGAGCAGTAAAGATCAAAGTAGTAAGGAGGACGATTAGCGGTCTCCAGCCCTCCCCCCTCAGCCCTAAACACACATCAAACACATGTTAACCAAAATAAGCCTATTTTTTTGCCTCTGGTCGTAAAAAGCGCCTCTCCAACCACCGGCAAGAGGTGTTGATGTTCCATTACATGATTCCAATTCCTTGTATTTTCTCACACAGCATCAATAGCAGTAATATTTTCGTGGAGTTACAATACTCTCTAACGCAGCTTCTCTACTTACGTGTTCGAGTCTTTATTATAAGGATTAGCCTCGTAGGTATAATATTATTTCTCGCAACAATATTTTTTTCTCTCATCATATTCTACTTACATATGACGTTATAGACACA
>JACEEZ010005220.1:123040-125540 GCA_016584305.1 Chionoecetes opilio | reverse complement strand
GTGTGTGTGTGTGTGTGGTGTGTGGTGTGTGTGTGTGTGGTGTGTGTGTGTGTGTGTGTGTGTGTGTGTGTGTGTGTGTGTGTGTGTGTGTAAACTTTTCCCCCCTTTGGAAAACACATTTTTCACCTTTATCATGGGTGAAGTCTGTTGTCTGTGGGTCGCAGGTTAATTGGTCCGTACGCAATCATCATTTCATGGGATGTGTGTTGCTGAGGGAGGTGTTCATTGTGCGTGTGGGGAAGGATGTGTAACCGCTTCCCACGTTGGGAAAAAATTTACGGAAATATTTATAACTGCAAGGGAATGCCCGGGTGCCAGAGAGGAAGGACAAGACTCAGAAGAATGAGAGGGAGGAAAAAGCGATAAGGAAAAGGGCAGAAAAAGAGAAGGAAAAAAGGAGGGAATGAGAAAAGGAAGACGGGAGGAGGAGAGAGAGAGAGAGGGGAGAGAGAGAGAGAGAGAGAAGGAGAGAGAAGAGAGAGAGAGAGAGAGAGAGAGAATCTTCATCCCAATCTCTGTGAGTAGAACGTTTCAGGTTCTTTGCATACATATAATCATGATAATAAAAACACTAATATCAGTAACAATAATGATAATGATAAATAAATGAAGAAAAAGAACACGAAGAACACGAGGGTAATGAGGTGTTTAATTTTGACACATTCACACATTCGCACATTCACACATTCACACATTCACTCCAGTACCGACAAGGCAGAGTTGAGGCATTGTTAAGTACTGACAGGTAATTGCTGTAATTGCTGGCTTCCCTTCCTCAGGTAATGCCTTCGCCTGTTGTTCATATGTTGTTCTATTTTTCCTCCATTCTACAACTTAAATTCTTTCAAGAGAGGAGTAACAAGACACCTCCCGGACCAAATTTGCCCACCCCAACTGTTTTATATTCTCTTACTGTCTTCTTTATTATAGGGACTGTCAAGTAATCGGGTTTTATGTTACTTCTTGTTTACCCCTTGGCCAGTCCTTTGTGATGAAGAAAAAAAATACAGTTGTTTAATTACAGGTGTGCCTCGTATAGTTTAAGTCTCTACAGGTAACTAACTACTGCACATCGTCAAAGGAAGGTGTTGTTAGGTATATGCTTCACTTGCTTCACTCTATATAGTTTAGGGCTTTGTCTTATGGGAAGCAGGGGAAGAGAATTTATCGGACATTGAAGTGACTTTAAATGCAGGTTTAAATGCAGTGGGCTTTTTGTTACCTCGTGTTTTTCTGGCCAGTCCTTTGTGATGTCAAAAAAAAGGTTTGTGGGCTGAGTTAACTAGTAGGTTTATGCTGCGGTCGAGCTAGTCAAGGAAAAGTATCTGGAAGCATTCGTCTGCAGCCAACAAAAGTAAACAATAGAATCTTAAACGAGCATAAAAACAAACAAAAGAAAAGTATAACAATAAGTGGATAAATAAATCATAGTGTCTGTATAACTTCGATAATCTATTTCACATATTCTATCATCCATTTTTATCCATATATTTGTGTTTCTCTTATGTTTTACCTCTCTCTCTCTCTCTCTCTTCTCTCTCTCTTTTCTCTCTTCTTTTCTCTCTCTCTCTTCCCCTCTCTCTCTCTCTCTTCTCTCTCTTAAACTCTCTTTTCTCTCTCTCTCTTCTCTCCTCTCTTATCTCTCTCTCCTTCTCTCCTCTCCCCTCATCTCTCTTTTTCTCTCTCTCTCTCTCTCCCCTCTTTTTCTTCCCTTTTTCCACCAAACACCCAATTTTTTTCCCGTTTTCCACCTAAAGACCAAGGTTCCCGTTTCCACCTTCTACCTTTCATAGCCTCACTTTTCGATAACGAGTCTCGGTAACAGTGGCTTCTGGTAATAACAATGAGAGGAGAACGGAAAGGAGGCAGGAGAATGAGGAGGAGGAAGAGAAAGAGGAAGAGAATGAGGGCGAGGAAGAGAAAGAGAAAGAGGAAGAGGAAGAGGACGAGGCAGAGGAAGAGGAAAAAGAAGAAGAGGAAGAGGAAGAGGACGAGGAAGAGAAAGAGGACGAGGACGAGGGAGAGGAAAGGAAGAAGAAGAGAAAGAGGAAAGGGAGGAGGGGGAAAAGGAAGAGGAAGAGGAAGAGGAAAAAAGGAAGAGGAAGAAAGGGAGGACAAGGCAGAGGAAGAGAAGGAGAGGCAGGGGAAAGAGAAAAGGGCGAGGAAAGGGAAGAGGAAGAAAAGCAGAAAAGAAAAAGGGGAGGAAGAGGAAAAGGGGGAAAAGGAAAAAGGGAGGACGAAAGGAATAAAAGGCAATGGGGAAAGAGAGAAAAGTGAGGACAAAGAGAGAAGGAGGAAAAAGGACGAGGGGAAAGGGAAAAGGAAGAGGACAAAGAGGAGGAAAAGGGCGAGGACAAAAGGGGAAAAAAAGGAGGAAGAAAAGGAAAAGGGGCAAAAGAGAAGAGGAAAAAAAGGGAAAAACGAGAAAATGAAAGGGGAAAAAAAGGGAGGAAAAAGGGCGAGGACGAGTCTTAGTATTTCGTACATATAAGTTTCATGT
>JACEEZ010005220.1:115540-120540 GCA_016584305.1 Chionoecetes opilio | reverse complement strand
CCTTTTCGTCGCCCCCACCTGAAGGGAGGGAGACTCAAAGGGTTACGCGCGAGAAGGAAATGGTGGTCGGTGGGAGGAAGAGAAAGGAGGGAGGGAGGGAGGAAGAGAAGGAAGAGAAAGGTGGGTGGGAGGGGAGAGAGGGAGGGAGAGAGAGAGGGAGGAGAGAGGGAGGGCAGGGTAAAAAATAGTAGGGTGCCTTAAAACAGAAATAAATTATATTATATATATATATATATATATATATAATATAATAGATATATATATTATTATATATATATATATATATATATATATATATTATTATATATATTTTGTTATATTAAGACATTTAGAGAAAAAATATATATATTTGTGTATACTAAGACAGTGTGAGAAAACATCTATATATTTTGTTTATATTGAGACAGTTAAAGATTCTTTATTTTGTTATTAGGGACAAAAAATTTAGTTGTATATTAAGACAGTTAGAGAAAAAAAAAAAAAAAAAAAAAAAAAAAAAAAAAAAAATATAGATATATATATATATATAGATATATATATATATTATATATAGATAATATATATATAGATATATATATATATATATATATAATATATTATAATAATATATAAAATTTTGTATATATATATATATATTATATATATATAATATATATATATATATATAAAATATATATTCACATATTGTTATATTAAGAGTTATAGAAAAAAATATTATATAAGACAGAAAAAAAATATATATATATTTGTGTTATATTTAAGAAAGTTAGAGCGATTTTTTTTTATATTAAGAGTGTGAGAATTTTTTTTTTTTGTTATATTAAGACAGAAAAAACCATATCTTGTTTATATTAAGAGTGATAGAAAAAAATATATATTGTGTTATATTAAGACTTAGAGAATTTAATTTTAATTTTATTATATTAAGGACAGTTAGAGAAATATATATATATATATATATATATATATATATATATATATATATTATATATGATATAATATATATTTATATATATATATATATATATATATATAATATAATTATATATATATTATATTTTTATATATATATATATATTATATATTTATATATATATATAAACAGTTAGAGAATATATATATATATATATATATATAAACAGTTAGAGAATATATATACTATATATATATATATATATATATATATATATATATTATATAATAGTATATATATATATATATATAAACAGTTAGAGAATATATATTAATATATATATATATATATTATATATATATATATATATAAAACAGTTAGAGAATATTATATATATAATATATATATATATATATATATAAAACAGTTAGAGAATATATATATTAAATAATATATATATAATATAATATATCTATATTAATTATATTATAAACAGTTAGAGAATATATATAATATATATATTAATATATATATATATATATATATATTTTCTTTTTGTTTGTATGTGTGTTATATTAAGACAGTTAGAGAAAACATATATTTATTATGTTATGTATTAAGAGTTAGAGAAAAAATATATATATTTTGTTATATTAAGAACATAACATAAGAAAATAAGGAAGCTACAAGAGGCCGCGAGACCTACACGTGGTAGTTTAACTCCTGTTGCTTAACACTACCTACATCCACCTCTCATCCCCATCCATAAATTTATCCAGCCTCCTTTTAAAGCTCCCTATTGCCTCTCTAAAGCCTTGGGAGGATAAGGGAGGGCGTGGGAGAATGTCATGGGTGAGTGACGTAAGGGTGACGTAAGGGTGACGTCTGTAGTGTCATCATTCTATGTTTGTGAATAAACACGAAGATGAGAGGAGAAAGGGGAAGTCAAAACCATGATAGGAAACATATTTTACCTTTTCTGTATGTATCTCAAAGACGCTGCGTTTTTTTCACTACGTCACCGAGAGGAAAGTTGAAGGCCAGTGAGTGAATTTGAGTATGGTCCAAGTTTAATGTGACGGAGAGATGCCTGAAAACCCACAGGTGGTAAAGGGGTGTCAGGTGTTTGCGTGTGGGGTGGTGGGGTGGCCTAGGCGTGCGGGGGAGGGGTGGCCTGGGTGTGTGGGATGGCCTGGGTGTGGGCGGGGGAGGGGGTGGGGGAAGGGCAGGTGGGGAGAGGACAGAGCGCCCTAAATTCTTTGTCATCACTCATGTTTACATCACCTTCATCCTACCGCAAGCACCGCACTTACATTTCGCAACACTTTTCCGTTTTTAAACTACTTTTTTTCTCACCTATTTCGTCATAACTAACGGACTGATGATTTTGCAGTTCTTCGTGGGGGTTTTTTTTTGTTTTTTTGTTAAGTGTTTTGGTTTTTTGTTTTGGGGTGGTTTGGGTGGTGTGGGGGGGTGTGTGTGTGTGTGTGTGTGTGGTGTGTGTTGTGTGTTGGTGTGGGGTTGTGTGGGTGTGTGTGTTTTGGGGTTGTGTGGTGTGTGTGTGGGGGTGTGGGGGTTGTGGTGTGTGTGTGTGTGTGTGGGGGTGGTGTGTGTGGTGTGGGGTTTGTGGTGTGTGTGTGTGTTGTGTGTGTGTGTGTGTGTGGTGTGTTTTGTGGTTGGGGTGTGGTGTGTGTGTGTGTGTGGGGGTGTGGTGTGTGTGTTTGTGGTGGTGTTGTGTGTTTTGTGGGTGGTGTGTGTGTGTGTGGTGTGTGTGTGTGGTGTGTGTGTGTGTGTGTGTGTGGTGTGTGTGTGGGGGTGTGTGGTGTGTGGTGTGTGTAGGATAGTGTGTGTGTGTGTGGGTGTGTGTGTGGTGTGTGGTGTGTGTGTGTGTTGGGTGTGTGTGGATTGTGTGTGTGTGTGTGGTGTAGTGGTGTGTGTGTGTGTGTGTTTGTGGGGGGGTTTGTGTGTTGTGTTGTTGTGTGTGTGTGTTGTGTGTATGTAGAGTGTTGTGGGTGGGTGTGGTGTGGTGGTTGAGTGGTGGGGTGGTGTGTGTGTGGGTGTGTAGGTGGTGTGTGTGTGTGTTGGTGGGTGTGTGGTGTGGTGTGGGTGGGAGGGTGTGGGTGTGTGATGCTGGGTGGGTGTGGGGGTGTGTGATGGTGTGTGTGTGGTGGGGGTGGTGGTGTGTGGTGGTAGTTGTGTGTGTGGGGTGGAGGTGTGGTGTGATTGTGTTGTGTGTGGGGTGTGTGTGTGTGGTGTGTGTGGGTGTGGGTGGGTGTGGGGAGATGTGTGTGTGGTGTGGGTGCGATGGTGCGTGCGTGCTGGGAAGCGTGCGTGCGGTGCGTGCGTGCGTGCGTGCGTGCGTGCGTGCGGCGTGCGGCGTGGGTGTGTGGGGGTGTGTGGTGGTGTGGTTGTGTGTGTGGTGTGTGTGTGTGTGTGTGTGTGTGTGTGTGGTGGGGTGTCGTGTTGGTGGTGGTGGGGTGTGTGGGTGGTGGTGGTGGTGGTGTGTGGGTGGTGGTGGGGGGGGTGGGGTGTGGTGGTGGGGGGTGGGGTGTGGGTGTGTGGGTGGCGGGGTGCGTGGTGCGTGCGGACGAGATGAGGGGTGGTTGGTGGTGAGAGGAGGAGAGGAGTGCGGGGAGGAGAACGGCGAGACGAGGAGAGGGGAGAGGGAGGTGGATGTGGGGGAGAGAGGGATGGAGAGAGGGGGTGAGGGGAGGGGTAGGATGAGAGAGGAGAGAGAGAGAGAAGAGCGGAGAGAGAGAGAGAGAAGAGATGAGAGAGAGAGAGAGAGAGAAGAGGAGACGAGGAGAGAGAAGAGAGAGAGAGAGGAGAGAGAGAGAGAGAGAAAAAAAAAAGATATCCAGCCCATAATAAACCCTACCTCCCACATCCTTCAGAACCCAAAATAAGAGGACGACCAGATGACCCCCACAAGTCCTGAAGGTCATATAGGGTGACCTGACCAGGGGGGGGGGGGGGGGGGCAGTGGCTTCCTTCCCCCCCTTGCGTGCGGCCGCGAGGGGGGGAGGCACGGTCAAAGGAGCCTTATAGGTTCCCCAATTTGCATGCGGTTATCGGCATTGGCGTGCAGTGACGGATGGATCGGGCTGCTGGGTGCGTTGTAGAAGGCAGTGTTGTGACGCGGTAGACGGATGAGGAAGGAGATGGATGAGGTAGCGACAGGGAAGGTAGATAGATAGATAGATAGATAGATAGATAGATAGATAGATAGATAGATATAGATAGATAGATAGATATGGATAGTTAGATAGATAACATAAGAACATAAGAAAATAAGGAAGCTACAAGTGGCCGCGATAGATAGATAGATACAGTAAACCCTCTCTAAATCGAACCCGTACAATTGGAACTTCGGATAATTCGACCTGTTTCAGGCCAGTTCAAAATTTTCAACAACTTTCCATAATTCGAGCAAGTTTGAATTATCCTTAGTCTTACTAATGGGAGTCCGACCTCTCCCATGCAGTGCGTGCCGCTGCTGTCTAGCATGATCTGATATATGATCATTTAAAATTATCGTATAAATACGATAGGCGGAGGAAGAAGGCGGGAGGGGGAGGAGGAAGAAGGGGAGAGGAGGAGGAAGGGGGGGAGGGGAAGAGAGGGGCAAGGAGGAGGAAGGAGGGGAGAGGGGGAGGAGAAGGAAGGGAGCAGAGTAAGGAGGAGGAAGGAGAAGAAAGGGAGGAGAGGAAATGGGAGGAGGAAGAACTATTTTTTTTAAAGTATCCTTCGCTTTGTATACAATCCTTCAGAGTCCTTCACGGACCTCTTCGCTACTTCACGCATCCTACAGGAGTCTTTGGAGGGCATTAGAAGTCCCACAGGATTGCTATAGTATTCCTAAGCTCCAATGGGGATTAATAATAATAATACTTATACTGAAAATACTATTACTGATCATTGTATTGAAGTAATGATAAATCTAGCAATGCCTATCATATTTTTTTCTCTTGTAGTAAGTTATGTCTAATTTATGTTTTTTAAGGAATATCTGGAAGTATCATGTCATTGTGAATTGGCTGAAATAGGGACTTCTAATCATTGTAACTGAAAACTGACTCCAGATTCG
>JACEEZ010005220.1:103040-110540 GCA_016584305.1 Chionoecetes opilio | reverse complement strand
TCTCGTTACACAGTAATGTGAATTGATAAAAGCGCACTCGATGAGATACTTAATTACTGTACGAATCCTATAGTTGTAAATAAAGGTAGCGTAGCTTTGCTGTTAACATTTGGCCTTCCTTGTCTACCTAGTACATGTAGCTATAGGTGGCAGGGCATGACAGGTTCTGGCTTTCCGTTTGTTCCCCTTTCTAAATGAATTAAGTTTTAATTTTCAGTGATTGCATTTATTTATATATTCACTTCCTCTTATCTGAGGAAATCTTCGTATTGAAGTCGTCATCGGTATAGCTGGTATTTCATAGTAGCCTACTATATAGCCTATAATTAACTTGAGCTTATCTAGAATGGAAATTCATTCTCACACAAAATGCACCATGCATATATGGTGAGCAGCTAGTTGGTGGAAGTAAAAAAAATCTGCTCTAGCTGACTCTTATCACTTTAAATTTAGTCTAGACTACGGTAGCCGTTCCTATATGCCCTATAGTGAACCTGGAACTGTTGAGTACAGTAAGGTTTTATGCTTGAAATGTAATGTACACATCCTAAGGATGCAGAAACTGCCGGATGCTAATTTGCATTTGTTGAGACCGCGCTGCCCGGTGACAGAGGAATGCAAGGCAAGGCCTCCTGACAGAACGCCACGCCCTGTATACATGCAACCGTAACAAGCAAAGCTACGCTTCCTTGATTTACAAGAAGATTCGTCTCTCATCGAGTGTGCTTATATATATTCACATTACTGGGTAATACGACGCAAAAGATATACTTAAGAAAGACAGTGAAGATGAGAAAAAATGTATAAATGATGAAGATGGGTGGGTAAATCCACCCAGAGTATCCTACGGCGAATTAATCCGCCACGGAAATCTCCGGCCGTGGGGTCGGCTGAGGTGAGGCAGGAGCCGGGAGCAAGCTGTTGCCTCTCCGCGCGGCGGGATGAAATGAAAAGTAATCATCGTACCTCTGGCGCCCTACATGGCATCCGAAAACACAACCTTCTGACAAACCCAACCCCCTGCCCCGCTAAAAACCCCCCCCTCCCGCAGAGCGACCCCAAACGCGCGCGCTACACGGCCCTGCACGCGATACCGTTTCGAGCCCCTTCAGTGGAGACCCCGGCGTGCGGGAAACCAGCGATCCCAAAGCTCCCTTGCTGAATGGGACGCCGCACCCCGCACAGACGGGGGGAAAAGGCGGGAAACCTACGGATGGGCACGGTTTCAGCCTCCCCATAGTGCGTGGGAAGCCGCCGCCTCACGGTGCCCTTACGAAAGCCACATCACGGGCCATAACTTTTAAAACCTAATATCATTTGTCCTCGCCTTTCTGAGCTCTAAAATAAACTAGCTTTCTTTTTTCGTATGGTTGTCCCCAAAGTCTTTGGGCTTCTACCGGTGGGGGCCCAAAATGCCTTGCGACCCAAAGCGCCCCACGACCCTTTAACATCGAAACCCCTTTAGGGATGGGGCTGTATTAGTTATTTAAAAAAAAAAAAATTAATATACACTACTAAACAAATATACTACTATTATTATTAGTCATTACTATTATTTTTTTATTATTTTTATTATTATTTTTATTTTATTATTATTATTATTATTATTATTACTATTATTATTATTATTATTATTATTTTTTTATTAAGTAGTAGTAGTAGTTAGTATATAGTAATAGTAGTAGTTAGTAGAAAGTAGTTAGTAGTAGTATAAAGTAGTAGTAGAGTAGTAGTAGTAGTAGTATTAGTAGTAGAAAGTAGTAGTGTAGTAGTAGTATGAGTAGTAGTAGTAGTAGTATAGTAGTAGTGTATAGTAGTAGTATAGTTAGTAAGTAGTAGAATATGTGTAGTTTTAGTAGTAGTTAGTATTAGTAGTATTAAGAAGTAGTAGTAGTATACTAGTAGTAGAGAGTAGTAGAAGTATAGTAGTGGGAGAAGTTGTAGTAGTAGTAGTATTAGAGTGTAGTATATAGTAGTATAGTTTAGTAGTAGTAGTAGAAATTTAGTAGTAGTAGTATAGTAGTAGTAGTATAGAGTAAAATAGTAGTATAGTAGTGATAGTAAGTAGTAGTAGAGTAGTATATATAGTAGAGGAAGTTAGAAGTAGTAGTATAGTAGTAGTAAGTTAGTAGTATAGTATAAGAGTAGTAGTAGTGTATTATTTAGTAGTAGTGTAGAAAGTAGTAGAATAGTAGGTAGTAGTAGTAGTAGTAGTATAGTAGTAGTAGTAGAGTTAGTAGTAGAGTCCCCCTCTAAACGGAAAAGGGTCCCTCGATGGGGCCACATTGGTAGAGAGGGGGAAAAGGGGGTGGATAGGTTGGGAAAATGAGTGGGGTTTTGTAAATTAGGGGTATTAGTTAGTAAATGTATGTATTTTGGGGGTATTTAAGGTGGATGCCAAGCAATAGCGGGGGGGGTAGGCGTACGCCGAAAAAAAATAAAGAGGGGTGGAATGGAGGGGTGAGTAGTATTTAAATAATATTAAAAGTGTAGTGTTAGGATATAGTATAGTTATGAAATTAGAAAGTATGGGGTTTATATTATATATAGAAAATTTATCTTTTAATTATCATTTTTCAAATTTCTTTTCTATTTTTTATTTTAAATACGTTAAAAATAAAAAGTATACAAAAATTTTTGCTTGGGTGTTTATGAAACGGGCTCCATCTCCTCTGAATTTTTAAATTTTTAGTTTTCGCCCTCCTTCCCCCTTCTATCTGCTTTTTTTTTTTTTCTCATTCTTTTTCCCCTTCAAATTTTTAAATAAAATTACCTCACTGCCTCTCTCCCTTCCCCCCTCTCTCCCTCTCCTCTTCTCCTCTCCCCCCCCCTCTCTCCTCCCCTCTTTTTTTTTTTGTCTTTTTCTTCCTTCTCCTCTCTCTCTTTCCTTTTTATTTTTTTTTTTTTTCCCCTCTTCTCTCTCCTTCTCTTTCCCCCCCCTCTTCTCTCACTCTCTCTCTCTTCTCTCTCCTCCTCTCTTCCCTCTCTCTCTATCCCCCCCTCTTTTATTTTTTTTTTTTTTCTCTTCTCTCTCTCTCTCTTCCTCCTCTCTCTCTCTCTCCCCCTCTTTCCCCCTCCTCTCCCTCCTACTCTCTTCTCTTTCTTCTTCCCTCTCCCACCTTATGACCCTCACGCACAAACAACATAAGCGGTCTTCCTCCTAACCTCCCCGAGCGGCAAGGCACAAACACATTGTCTTCCTCCTTGCCTTAATGAGAAGAATAGACGCGACCCTCAGTGTGGCATAGCTAACAATCAAACATAACAAGCTAACACCGCTGTTAGTGGGCGCGGGGTGTTCCGTTGTGAAATCTCGTGCCACACCGTCACTTGCACGGACAGGGAAGCGAGAAAAGCAGATAAACCAGCGGGAGACAGGAAAAATATGACTGATGACAGCTGCTTAGAGGCACTGGGCAACAGATGTCGGCCGATTAAAAAAAAAAAAAGGACTTGGGCTAATCTAAGACTAACCATGGCATTAGACAGACATTTTAGTTTTTTTTTTAATTCCAGGGTGTTTAGTCTCAGATTGGTTGAAGACTAACGAAAATTGTATTGGAATTGTCAGACACCCACGACCCTCTCCAACATCCAAGTCTAATGATAGTATATAACCCGCGGGAAATAAAAAAAAAAAACTGAATGTTGTTCTTTCTAAAGTCATGGCGTGAAGTGAAAGTGAAAATCTGTAATCTCAACAAAAAACAAAAACAAAAACAAAAAAAAATGTGTTTTGGTGTTTGAGGCATTACGTAAGAGAGCCACAAAACTTAATTCCTTACTAAAGACAGAATCTGCAATGTAAATAAAGTACCCAAAACATAATTAAATTACCATAACAAAGAAGAATGAGTTAGAAAGGCACCTGTTAAACCCTTGAGACCCAAAACGTATTTTTCATTGTAATTTGGGTACCATTAGACGATTTTAGTGAATTACAATATTTATAATAGGCCCTGTTTAGTACCCTGTCCACTAGAAATTTTGGTTTTTAAAATTTATTTTCAAATTTTATGGCTAAAAAACAGAGTTTTTATATAGCAAAGGAAAAATCAGGGTGTGAAGGGTTAATGAGTGTATATGAGTAAGGGAGATGGAGAGAGTTTGAAAAAAAATCTGATGTATAGTAGGAGACAGAAAAAATACAAAAGGAACAGAGTGAGATTGTATAGCAAGGTAAGAAGGCAGGATAGGGGGGGGGGTTAAGGGCAAGGGTCGGGGGGGGGGAGGACATGACAGCCAAGACATACCTTTGTGGTGTAAAAAAAAAAAATAAATAAATAAAAAACTAACTCTTCTCACTTGCACATTTGCCCCCCCCTCCCCCTCCCCCCTATAATAGCTTCACACCTTTCCTTATCGCATCCCGACGTCACAAGATTACAAGCTATAATATCTCTCATTTCCAAGACCCCCCTCCTCCCCTTCTCCCTCCTCCCCTTCCGCCCCCCCCCCGACGCTGCACGAGTCAAATTAATCGGTTGTCTTCCTTTCTTCTCTCTCTTTCTCCTCCCCTTTCTCTTATCTCATCTTCTGTCTCCTTGTTGCCTCGCCTCGCCTCTACTATGTCTGTCTATCTTATATGTTTATCGGTCTCTCTAACTGTCTGCCTGTCCATTCATCGTCAGGAGAGAGAGTTAATTGGCTGTACAACGATAAAGTATGTTTCTTCACCCAAATTAAGTTATTTTTCTTATATTATTTACTATTCTCCTCCTCCTCTTCCTGTCTTCTTCTTCTTCTTCTTTTTCTTCTTCTTCTTCTTCTTCCTCCTCCTCCTCCTCCTCGAAAAGTATAAGAACAAAATGGTGGTGGTGGTTTTCCTCCTCTTCCTCCTCCTCCTGCTCCTCCTCCTCCTCCCCCCCCCTTCTTCCTCCCCCCTTTTGGGCCCCCTTTTTTCCTTGACCCTCATAAGGGTCGAAACAAACAAAAAGGATTTATGGGAACCGGGTATATTTTAGTGAATGTGTAGCATGTAGTCATGTTGGAGGCGTATGTACGTGTGTCCTGCCTTTATTCCGTTACCTGTACAAATAACAAGATATAAGGTAATAGATAACCAAGATATAGGGTAACAAGATATAAGGGTAACAAGGATAAATCTAAAATCTAGCAAATCTAAAGGATCGCAAGGAACAAATCTGAGCAAAAAGTTATTTCTTTTTTTAAAGGGCCAACATTCCCCTTTAAACTTAAGGTCTCATGCTTAAATTTATGCCTGTGTTTTTTAATAAAATGGGTTAAATATGATAAAATACACTGAAATTTAAAAAGAACTGTATATTACCTTCTCCTGGCATCAAATATAGTCAGTCAAAAAAGGGGACAGGATTTTTCGCCTCGTAAAAGGGGCATATGTAGTGTTTTGTTAGTAGAGGTGGGGGTGGTGGGGGTCGCCCCTTCAGTATAGGTTTTAGAGCAATGAAATAATATTCTAAATGTTTAAAAAAAGAGACTAGAGCAACAAATACCTACAAGGAAACAGGATGGAAGGAAACTTATCTAATTCTTTCTTTTGACACTCACCGACCTGAGAACACTCACACACACCTCGGTTTATTGATTTTGAGAACGAGCCCCTACTCCGCGCCCCCCCCAGTATTAAAATGGGATAATCTTAATAGAGGAATCATTGTAAACCCTTTCCCCCTTACTCCCAATTCCCTCCCTACACAAAATTTTCCCCTTCAAACCTCTCCCCGATAACATCAATACATGAGTGTA
This sequence comes from Chionoecetes opilio, assembly GCA_016584305.1. NCBI lineage: Eukaryota > Metazoa > Arthropoda > Malacostraca > Decapoda > Majidae > Chionoecetes > Chionoecetes opilio. The sequence goes on along the minus strand of JACEEZ010005220.1, from coordinate 104,813 downwards.
TACTAAAAGTATTACCATGATCTAATAGAGTTAAATTATTGTATGGATTGTCGGGTGCTCCCGGGGGCAAAAAAGGGGACCCTGTATGGGGCACCCCCCGGGGAGCCCGTGTGGTGGAGGTCGACCTTTACTACCCATCCCCTTTTGACGCCCGCCCGCTTTCCCCGCATGTGTGCACCAAAAAACCCTCCAAAAACTGGATTTTTTCCAGCACCCCATGCGGAACCACTTTATGTGCCCTGCACCGCGTGGTGGGAACCGCCTCACCCATGGTGGCCCCGCACCCCCTTTGGGGGAAACCCCCTCCACCACTTTTTTACCACCACCTCTGTGGTCACCTCATCCACCATTTATGTACCCTCATCATGTGCTGGAGACCTCAGCCCCTCCTTACTCCCCCCTTTTGAGGGACGCCTCCACCCTTTTCCCCTATTTCGCCGCAGTGGAGGACCGCCGCCACCTGGGCTTTCGCACCGCGGGATTTAAACGCCTCGTCGTTCGTTTCTCGTTTTTCGACCGAGCGGAGGACCGCTTCGTCTTTCGCTTTGCGCACCGCAGCGGCTAACCACGCATCGTTCGTCGACCTACCTTTTGAAGAGTGACGCCTCGTCGTTCGTTTGTCGTGACCCCCAAAACGCAGGGAGTGATCGCCCGCCCCCCCCTCACTTTTTTCTCTATATTTCAATCATTAATGAAGTTTTTTTCGTCTTTTAACAAAATAATTTTGATAAAAACCCCCTATATTGTCACAAAAAACTACTCTTTTTTTTTAATCCCTTCCCAAAAATTTTTAATAATTTATAAACAATAATAAAAAAAAGAAAAAATAACGGTTTTAAAACTGAACGGTCAACGTTTCACACAGATCTCCGTAAAAATTTTTCAATGTTAGAGTTTTTGGGGTCGATAAAAAGTTCCCGCAAAAGCGAAGCCAGCACAATAACTACTTTAAAAAAACTTTACGCGCACTGTAAAGTAAATTTTTTTGATAGTCCCGCGAATTCAATTTTTCCCCCGGTCGATTAGTGTTGGGTAGTTTAAGTTGCAATTTTTTCCTATCATTTCTTCACTACAAACTTCCATGTTTTCCCATTTCTATGGGGCATGGGACCATTTTCAACGTTTTTCTTACTGTATTGATAGTTTTGTGTATGTAGTAAAAAAACCCTAGGTTTTGGACCAAAAGGTCTCCTGGGTCTTTATTCCTTGTATTCCTATGTATTTCCCCCTCTCCTCTTTTCTTCTTAAAAAAAAAAAAAGGGGGAAAAATTAATATAAGGCTAATTAAGAGGCAAATCAGAACAAAACCCCAAAGGAAAAAAGGGATATAGAGCTATTTTTCGACACTGAGCCGAGTAGCGAATAGCATAAACGGTGAATAATAAAAAAACTAATAAACGAGGGTAAGAAGACATGATTAACAGGGAAAAAAGCAATAAATGAAGACAAATAAGGATAAAAAAAAAAAAATTTTAGTTTACCTATGGAAAATAGCGGAGATTAAATTAACAGGTAAGGCGAGAGGACAGGTTTTTGTTTAGTTAGGGTGTTATTGTTACGTAGACCCGAATTTAATTAGTTATGGGTGGGGGGGAACGAGGGGGTTTTTGCGGCGGGAGTAAGTTATGGAAACTAGGGAGAGGAAAGGGGAACAAAATTATTAATGGAAAGGGTTTTTTAAAACTAAAGGAAGGTTGAATCGCCGAGAGAGAGAGGAAAAGAGGAGAGAGAGAGAGAAGGGAGGAGGGGGGGGGAGAAGAGAGGAGAGAGAGA
>JACEEZ010005220.1:80540-98040 GCA_016584305.1 Chionoecetes opilio | reverse complement strand
AGCCTATGCCAACTGATAATACAACAACAACAACGAGGCACACACACACACACACACACACACACACACACACACACACACACACACACACACACACACACACACACACACACACACACACACACACACACCTGTACCATTCTTACCCTCACCTGTCCCTGCTCGTCACCTGCCCTCCTCCTCCTTGCCTTCCTTCCTTAGCGTGAGGGTCGTGTGGGCAATACCTCTATTAAGCCCTTTAGCGGCACCACCATTGTTTATTTTTTGCCACATTATAAATTTATCGTCGCAAGAGAACGCTATTGGCCGCCACACGAGTATATATTCCATCCCATATTTACCTGGCGCCTTTTTTCCCCGGCCAGCTCACCTGCTCCCCTGAAACACTACCCCATTACAGGTCTTTACTAGTGACGTCACCCTTGCTTCACTCTGCCACACAAAGAACAAGTATAGACCGCCTGTCTGTGCCGTGTCTCTCCCCTCCCTTTCCCTCCCCTCCCTGCTTTACCCTACTCTTCGTATCCTCTCTCCTCCCTGCCTCCCTGCCTCCCTGCCATCCCCTCTCTTTTTCCTTACCCATATCGCCCCTCTTTGGTTCTTGACACATTACATTTCTCTCTCTCTCTTTTTTTATTCAAAGTTATTAATCTCAGTTACACAGTGACTAATGCTTAGAACCTTAGAAGATAGATAAAGTAAGGCAATGAACACACACTCTCTCTCTCTCTCTCTCTCTCTCTCTCTCTCTCTCTCTCTCTCTCTCTCTCTCTCTCTCTCTCTCTCTCTCTAATCCAACAAGACTGCTGGTAAAATGAGAGTATTATAAGTAAAATATCAAAAATCGAAAGCAGGCAATGGCTTTAACTATAAGAAAATACACCCTTTGCATGAGTGCTTAGAATTTACGAGGAAGAGGAAAATGGAAGGGAAGGACGAGAGAGAGAGAGAGAGAGAGAGAGAGAGAGAGAGAGAGAGAGAGAGAGAGAGAGAGAGAGAGAGAGAGAGAGAGAGGGGAGAGAGAGAGAGAGAGAGGAGAGAGAGAGAGAGAGAGAGAGAAAAAAAAAAGGTGAAAGGCCCCAGTATAGTAGTAAAAAAAAGAGACGAAAAAACCAAAAAAAACATTTACTCTCCCACCCAAGACGATGTAGTGTGTATAAATAAACGTCACACAAAAAAACCCACACACACACCCCAACCCACACACACCCCCCCCACCCCCAACACACACACCACTCGTTTTATGTTTTTGTCACGTACTTTAATTTTTTGGAAGTGTTGAAGAGGCGGGGAACAAATGAGAGAGAGGGGAAAAGAGAGAGAGGGAGAGAGAGAGAGAGAGGGAGAGAGAGAGGAGAGAGAGAGAGAGGAGAGAGAGAGAGAGAGAGAGAGAAAAGAGAGAGAGAGAAAAAGAGAGAAGGAGAAAGAGGAGAGGAGGGGCCCCCCCACGTGCAAATGTAACCCCTGAGGGCTATCTGTTCCCTGGAAAAATCAAAAATTAGAACAAGGCATGAAGATTGCAACAGGAAACAAATAATGAAAAATACTAAATCAGGAAAGAGCGGGAGTAAGAGTAGCGGGGGGGAAAGTTTTCCTTTATACCTTGTTATTAAGGACAAAAATTAATAATAATAATAATAATAATATTCTCAACCTAAGAGTGAAGGGAAATACCGATAAAATTTCCTTTTTTCATCAAATTACTATGGGAGAGCCGTTGTTGCGTCTTGCGTGCTTGCGTGCGTGCGTGGGTGCGTGCGTGCGTGTGGTGCGTGCGTGGTGCGGGGCGTGCGTGCGTGCGGGGGCGTGCGTGGGGGGTGCGTGCGTGCGTGCGTGGTGCGTGCTGGGCGTGCGGGGTGCGTGGTGCGTGCTTTTGGGCGTGCGGCGTGGTGCGTGCGGGTGCGTGCGTGCGTGGTGCGTGCGGGTGCGTGCGTCGTTGCGTGCGTGGTGCGTGCGTCGTGCGTGCGGCGTGCGGGCGGCGTGCGTCGTGCGGCGTGCGTGCGTGCGTGCATGCGGGGGCGTGCGTGCGTGCTTTGCGGGGTGCGTGCGTGCTTTGCGTGCGTGCGTGGTGCGGGGTTTGCGTGTTGCGTGGTGCGTGGGGTGCGTGCCGTGCGTGCGTGCGTGGTGGTGTGTGTGTGTGTGGTTGTGTGTGTGTGTGTGTGTGGGGTTTTGGTTGTGTGTGTGGGGGTGTGTGTGTGTGTGTGTGTGTGTGTTGTGTGTGGGTGTGTGGTGGGTTGTGTTTGTGTTGTGTGGGTGTGTGTGTGTGTGGGTTGTGGTGGTGTGTGGGGTGTGTTGTGTGTGGTTGTGTGTGTGGTGTTTTTGGTGTGTGTTGTGTGTGTGTGTGTGGTGTTGTGTGGGGGGTTGTGTGGGTGTGTGTGTGTGTGTGTGTGGTGTGTGGTGTGTGTTGTGTGGGTTTTGTGGGGTGTGTGTGTGTTGGGTAGCCAAAAAACTGTACTTTAATTTTGATGAGAGTAGACTAAAAAAATCGCAAATAAATCGTAGGTGGTAAGCGGCTTGGTCCCATGTCGATTGAATAATTGTGAAGGGGGGTTTTGGGCTAAACACACTTTATGAGTATAAGATTACAGGAAAAACTCTGCGGTAACGTCTTGCCGTATTCCACAAACTCAGTAGACTCATGGGCGTTGTTGTGCGTGGGGTGAGTGTGTGTGTGTTTGGGAATCACACGGAAAACAAAGGGTTGGAATCACACGGAACGTGGTCTACCCGAGGCACTTTGACCAGTGACCAACGACAGCAACAACACGATTGGAGTTTGCAATCACATGTTGTCTAATATACTATACTACTACTACAAACATCAATACATGGGTCCGAAGGGCCCACAAGCACTTGTTAATAAAAACATTTGTTGCGTTTTGCTTTTTTTTAATGTGAGTCAAATCTAAGTAGTTTTGGTGTGATATATTTTTTTTCTTCGTCTTTTGTTTGTTTTTTAGTATTTTCACTGGTTTATTTGTCCTAAGTGGTGGTGGTGGCGGCATGGGGTGCCATAATGAATTTAGGGTGGTTCCCCTGGGGTTCAGGTTCTAGGGAAATGATGGTAAGTGTGTTATAAAAACAATTTGAAACCTATTGACTTTTCTTCACTGTATTGTCTAAAACCAGTATTTCCCAACCTGGGGGAAAATGTTCACGCTGGGGGGAAATTTCAGGATTCTAAGGGGGACCATTTATCACATGAGGGACATCTAAATACTAGCATCTCAGTACGCAAGAGAAAAACAACATCTTAGACATACGGCATTGACTTATCTTCAAGTATACATATAGATACACAGAGCGACTAGTGTCGAATATACTTGTGTTATTAAGCAAGTAAATTTTAGGCTTCGGACTACTATTCTTCATAATGACACGGTGGAATCGGATGGTACACTGGTTGAAGGGGAACACGACAGCAAAAAAGGTTGGCAGCCACGCTAAGTACACACACACACACCACACACCACACACACACACACCACACACACACACACACACACACACACAACAACACTTCCTGCCCACCTCAACCCGAATGAAAGGAAGCCATAAGTTAGTTGCACAAGATAAACAAGAATAATGAATGGTTAGGAAAATATACATTGTAGTCAAGATAGCCGAGAGAGAGAGAGAGAGAGAGAGAGAGAGAGAGAGAGAGAGAGAGAGAGAGAGAGAGAGAGAGAGAGAGAGAGAGAGAGAGAGAGAGAGAGAGAGAGAGAGAGAGAATATAAGGAACAAACGTCAGATAAAGTCTCTCTCTGTCCACACAATTCCTGCACCGATAAGGAGCTGATAGCAGCGTGTGTGGAGTGATGTTACGAGCGCTGTGAGGTCAGTCAGCCACGCCATTACTGATATCCTCATATAGATCCTACTCCTTCTATTTATTTTCTTCTAGTAAGGACCAGTGGGTATATTGGTGTTAGAAACTTCCTTTGTCTTTTTTCTTGTTACTCTTCCTCCTCTTCTTTCCTCCTTTCACTTCTTCCTCAACATCCACCACTACTCCTTTGTCTCTATTCTTCTTACTCTTCCTCCTCCTCCATTTCTCCCTTCTCTTCTTTCTCAACTTCCCATCACTTCTCCTTTGTCTCTTTTCTTCTTCCTCTTCCTCCTCCTCCTCCTTTCCTCCTTTCACTTCTTCCTCAATATTCCATCACTACTCCTACATCCTAATCTTTCTATTCTCTCCTTATCCTAAATCATGAACAGGTAACACCCACACACACACACACACACACACACAGGTAGTTAATAAAGCTTAATCTAATTTATTTTTACAGGTAAGCAAATAACCTTCATTAGCATCTAAGACACCTGAGTAGTACATCTGCGCTCAAACATAAGAACATAAGAACATAAGAACATAAGAACATAAGAACATAAGAAAACATAAAAACATGCTCCCTTCTTCGGCCCTTCGTCAGACTAATACTACAAATGATGACGCCATGACCTTAGCTGACCCCGACAGAGGCTACTACGTCGGGTCAGGAAGGGGGGGGAATGGGGGGGACACACGTGGCATCCCCCTCCCCCCCTCCTCTTCAGTGTCCCTTTGGAGTATAGTGCAAGCGTGACGAATTTCAGGTCTTCAACTTTGGACACAAAAAAAAGTATGGGTTGTGAAGAGTTGGGGGGAGAGAGAGAGAGAGAGAGAGAGGAGAGAGAGAGAGAGAGAGAGAGAGAGAGAGAGAGAGAGAGAGAGAAGAGAGAGAGAGAGAGAGAGAGAGAGAGAGAGAGAGACGGACGAGAGAGACGGGGAGTCGAGAGAGAGAAAAGAGAGAAATGAAAGAAAAGGATGAGAAAAGAGACGAGATAGATGAAGAGAGAGAGGGGAGAGGAGAGAGAGAGAGAGAGAGGAGAGAGAGAGAGAGAGCGAGAGAGAGAGAGAGAGGAGAAGAGACAGGGCCAAGCCAATCCTCCGATAGAAAAAACGTCACTAATAAAGAAAATTTAGACGATTCAAAATACGAATTAATTCAAAAAGTGAGAGACTGAGAGAGAGAGGAAGAAGAGACGAAGAGAAGACGAGAGAGAGAGACCATACGAGGAACATCAGACGAGAATCATTTCGTGACTTTATGTGGCCCAGAGCAGTCCTCAGCCTCCTCCGAGAAATGGGTCCAACGTCCATTCATAACGAAACCACTTACACCCCTTCAAGTCTAAAAACATTTCAAAAAAGTCTCCCCTCGAGAGACTGAAACCTCGGAGGAAAAGTGAAGAAAACGGAGAGGCATGACCCATTCTTTACCGCGACAACCACTTCAGTGACGATCTTTTCCACCGACAGGAGGTCAGAGGCAGTCCCAGGCAGCCTCCTCCCGCCGGTGTTGTGCCAAAATCGGCCCTCGTCGTAAATCGGCTTCTTAAAATACGCTTAAATACGCAAATACATAAAAATCGCTTATTTAACCTAAATAACTCTACAAACCCTTACCCAAACCTAACCTAATCCAAACTTAAACATAACTTAAATATAACTTAACTTAACTTAACCTAACCTATCCTAAACCTAACCAAACCTAAACATAACTTAACTTAACCTAACCTAACCATAACTTAACCTAAACCTAAACCTAACCAAGCCTAAGCATAACTTAACCTAACCTAACCTATCCTAAACCTAACCAAACCTAAACATAACTTAACCTAACCTAGCCTATCCTAAACCTAACCAAACCTAAACATAACTTAATCTAACCTAACCTAAACCTAAAAAATTATCTTTGGCGATCTGAGGGGCGATCCGATAGAAGTTTTGAAGTGGCTAAAGGGATACAATAAAGGAGATGTAGTAAGAGTTCTAAAACAACACCGGCACCTCATACGGACTCCTCCCGCTGCTCAAGACCCTAAAACCCTCGTCTTCACCTGCAGGAGGCGCGTGAAGACCCACCTGCCAATAATGAGGTAACTAAGCAAACTCCCGCCGTATAACCTCCCTCAATCACCTAAAATGAACTCGCCACGCCGGGATTCCTATCAAGAGGGAGGATTCTGAACTAAAGGGAAAGATAACATAAGACAGGTGACCAGTCATAACAGGTGTACCAGTATACCTACCCTATGTACTATATGCACTTTGGTACTATGTGCTCTAATGTACTCATGCTATGTGTCCTTTATTATGTATTTTTTGCTCTAGTACTTAAGTTAACTCTTTGTCTTGTTGTTGTTGTATTTTGCCTGTATGCCTCCGGGTGTTATTAAAATTATTATTATTATTATTATTATTATTATTATTATTATTATTATTATTATAGAGGTATATAGCTATTATCAATTATTTGCTTTAGTACTTCAGTTCATTCCCTCGTCCATATATTATGTTGTTTTTTCTTGTAGGCCTTCGGGTGAGAACAAAATTATTATTATTATAAGAAAATAAGGATGCTACAAAGAGGCCGCGAGATTTACACGTGGTAGTTCCCCTAGATGGTGATGAAAAATATAAAGGTATAAAAGGTGGACATGAGGTCAATCACTGTCACCTGTAATGCATATAATCGTAGGCGTTTCTATTCTTTTTTTTGGGGGGGGGGGGTTATGAAGAGGGGGGTTTAGTCTCTCTCTCCTCCCCCCCTCTCTCTCCTCTCTCTTCTCCTCTCTCTCTCTCCTCTCTCTCTCTCTCTCTCTCCTCTCTCTCTCTCTCTCTCTCTCTCTCCTCTCTCTCTCTCTCTCTCTCTCTCTCCTCTCTCTCTCTCTCCTCTCTCTCCTCTCTCTCTCTCTCTCTCTCTCAAACCAGAAATCGCAGTGTTTCATTTCTTGGGTGTTATGAAGACGGGTCTCTCTCTCCCCTCTCTCTCTCTCTCTCTCTCTCTCTTCTCTCTCTCTCTCTCTCTCTCTCCTTCTCTCTCTCCTCTCTCTCTCTCTCTCTCTCTCTCTCTCTCTCTCTCTCTCTCCAACCAGGGGGGGCGTCAAATAAGCATGGTCTTTTTCTTCATCAGCATCACCGCCACCAACACCACCTGGTCGCCCAAGAGATGGATGTTATGGTAAAAGTCCCACACTTGAACTAAATTAGGAAAACTTTTGTGGTGTAGAGGAAGGCTGTCTCCCTATTACTCCCTCCTACCTTCCCCTTTCCCTTTCTCCCTTCCCCTCTCTCCTCCCCCTTTCCCTCTCTCCCTTCCCCTTTCTCTCCCTCTCTCCCTCCCCCTTTCCCTCTCTCCCTCACCCTCTCCCCTCTCTCTTTCTTCCTCCATTCCCTTCTCTCCGCAATAAAGGAACGTTCAGGGTTTGCAATATAGGGATTATGATTGGCTGAAAGAGGTCTGAGTGGGCGAAGCTTTGTGCCCTGGGGGGGAGGAGAGAGAGAGAGAGAGAGAAGAGAAGAGAGAGAGAGAGAGAGAGAGAGAGAGAGAGGAGAGAGAGAGAGAGAGAGGAGAGGAAGAGGAGAGAGAGAGAGAGAGAGAGAGAGAGAGAGGTCTGAGTGGGCGAAGCTTTGTGCCCTGGGGGGAGGAGAGAGAGAGAGAGAGGAGAGAAAGAGAGAGAGAGAGAGAGAGAGAGAGAGAGAGAGAGAGAGAGAGAGAGAGAGAGAGAGAAGGGGAGAAGAGAGAGAAGAGAGAGAGGAGAGATTACGTGAACAGAACAAGCCTCCGAATAGAGAAAACGAAAAGGAAAGAAAATGTATAAGGAGACAAAATACGAATGAATTGAAAGAGAGAGAGAGAGAGAGAGAGAGAGAGAGAGAGAGAGAGAGAGAGAGAGAGAGAAAGAGAGAAGAGAGAGAGAGAGAGAGAGAGAGAGAGAGAGAGAGAGAGTCGCGGCTTACAGGAGCACACGATTTGTTTGTCTGTTCTGGCGAGACTCAAACATAATGTTGACGCCAGGTAGGCGCGACACCGAATAATTCTAACAATCAATCAGTCGTAACCTAAAGTCGCCTCGAACCTCAAGACGCATCAGATTATACAAAACATGAACGCCACTTACTCTTGACACCACAAACTAGCAATTAAACCCTTGAAGGAAGAGGAGGTTCAAGTCTCTAGGATAAAAATAATATTAGTGGTAAATAAAAGGTGGTCACTGTTCTGTTAGGAGGGAAAGGTGAGATTTATATATTTTTTTCTATTTTGTGATAATAGTTATTTTTTATATGAAGATGAAATGAGGTCAATTGTCACTTGTTATATATTATCGAGTAAATTTAAAGGCAAAAAATTGGAATGAAAAAGGTAAAAAATTCTATACAAATTGCTGAAAGTATATATTTTTTTCCTCAATCTCAAGAAATATATGACGTTTTGTTTCCTGTATTTGAACGAACGAAAAATAATGACGAACAAAAAATAGTGACGAACAAAAAATAGTGTCGAATGAAAAATAGTGTCTAACAAAAAATAGTGTCTAACAAAAAATAGTGACGAACAAAAAATAGTGACGAACAAAAAATAGTGACGAACAAAAAATAGTGACGAACAAAAAATAGTGTCGAACGAAAAATAGTGTCGAACAAAAAATAGTGACGAACAAAAAATAGTGACGAACAAAAAATAATGACGAACAAAAAATAGTGACGAACAAAAAATAGTGACGAACAAAAAATAGTGTTGAACAAAAAATAGTGTTGAACAAAAAATAGTGACGAACAAAAAATAGTGACGAACAAAAAATAGTGTCGAACAAAAAATAGTGTCGAACAAAAAAATAGTGACGAACAAAAAATAGTGTCGAACAAAAAATAGTGACGAACAAAAAATAGTGTCGAACAAAAAATAATGACGAACAAAAAATAGTGACGAACAAAAAATAGTGTCGAACAAAAAATTGTGTCGAAAACTTGATACTGCCTCACCACACAGACACAAAAAAGTAGATTAAGCCTCGAAAATCGTTCTAACAATCTAACCACAACCCTATTAAAGCATCTCTTTGAAGACTCGGTCATTGACACCAAAAGGCACCGCTATCACCACCAGGACCTCCACGAAGCCTTAAAATAATCCTCCAGACCATTTCATCATTCCTGATTTAACCCCTTCACACCCAGATCTTTCCTTTGTTATTAAAAAGTGTATGTCGTAAGTCATAACATTACCATAAATAACTGAATATACCAAATATGTTAGTCGACAAGGGAATTAAACAGGTCATATCTATAAAATATTTCTAATATACACTAAAAATCGTCTAATGGTACCCAAATTACAATGGAAATTACGTTCTGGGTCTCAAGGGGTTAATGCAGTCAAAATATAACCATTATCGAATATATCAATAATATGTTGTCACTTTTTTAATCCAGTCAGCCGTTTTTAAATTATCCGGAATCAAAATCTGCAAACTTCCCGAGCTTCCAAAACGCTCCTGACGACTAGCAGACGACGACGGAATCTGCAGCGTCAGGAAAGGGAATAAATAAAGATTATCTGGTCAAAGAAAAATATAAAATCCTCTTAAGAAAAGTGGACATATATGGACATTGTTTACGTGTGACCCCGCATACCTGTAAGTTGACCTGAGTGAGAGGAGAGAGTGGAGTGACCTGGACTGAAGCATAGCTATAGTAACCCAGGTATGTAGGTATGTTGAGCTAGGAATAATCTACACATTGCTGTAAAGTCAAAGATAGGTTTTCAGTAGTTCAGTTGAAGCTCCTGACTGTAAAACGTATAAGAATTCAACAATAAAGAAGAAAAAAAAAAAAAAAAAAAAAAAAAAAGCGGGGTGGAGAAAAAAAAAAAAAAAAAAAAAAAACGGGAGTGAGACAGAAAATAAATAAAAATAAAGCGGGGTTGAGAGACTGCCTAGCTCTTCCCACACCTCTGTCACCCTCTCAGCCGACAGTAATAATCGTCTGGGTCACACTCAACCGTCGCCCTTAGACAGAGACACGGTAAGAAATACGACGGTTGCGACAGGGACAAACACTGAGACGGGAGGGAGCGGGCGACGGGCATCACAGGAAAGTCAAATAAAAAAATGGAGAGTGAGGGTAGGGTAGAGGGGAACCTAAAGGGGAAGGAAGGAATGAGGGGAGAAGCAGGGAGAGGAGAGGAGAGGTACGTGAGGGAAGTGATAGGAATAGATGTTGTAAGCTGGGAGTGAGACTGATGAAATAAACCAGGAGCGAGTGAGAGGCTGAGTGAGGGATGTTGCAATGGTTTCCCTTCTCCTCTCCTCCACCTCCCTTGTTAGCGTTATAGGTATTTATGTATTTATTGATGTATTCAGGCTACACCCTCACCATTACTACCAACCTTACCTTTGTCTCAGAAAAGATAAGAGGGAATAACGAGGATAATGATAACAAAGAATAGAAGGGAGATAAGAAGGAATGACGACAACGAAACCTAAAGAAACATTCAAATAGACAGCTGTAAAGAGATATATAAATAAATTGATGCAAATAAAAACTGCTAAACACAGTCTAATGTACCACAATTTCATCATAACTGTCTGCCTGCCTGCCTGCCTGCCTGTCAGTCTGCCTGCCTGCCTGCCTGCCCTGCCTGCCTGCCTGCCTGCCTCCCCGCCTGCCTGCCTGCCCGCCTGCCTGCCTGCCTTCCTCCCTGCCTCCCTCCCTGTCTGCCTGCCTGCCTGCCTCCCTGCCTGCCTATCTCTTACTCAAGTAGGTGCTTTTTTGGCAACACTTGACTCCTCCGGTGGTAGTGAAGTGTTGCCAGATGAGAGTCGAACCCACGGGCAGAAAGGGTGATTCAGGGTGACAAGACAGACGCCCAGCTAATTATATCCCTCACAGCCTTCACAGGAACATTCAATTAAAGACTCGATTCTCGCATGGTTTCCTTCGGGACTGATTTTTTTCCTCAAACACAAAAAATAGCCAAAAAAGGGGATTAGCAGGTGAGGGCTCTTTGTGTCCTGCCTAAATTGCTAGTTACGTGAGGACCCTTAATGACCTTAGTTATTCAAGTGTGTTATCAGGACCTAGGCGAGGCAAGGCTCATTCACGCTCAATTAAAGAGATCGTCCACCATGAATTTTCGATGAGTTTTTTTAATATCGAAATATTCAGAAAAAAAATCCCAAGGCACCAGCAACTTTCCTTTTGTACATGAAGAAATGTTACAGCAACAATCGCAAAAAAGAATGAGTTATCGCTCCTTTTCTGAATCCACCTCACACTCAATTAAGCCATGAATGCGTAGATAAAATGCATTAAATATTTAGGAGACGCATAAAGAGGCCGCTACTGATGATCAAATTGTGGTGTTGCTTCATCAGAGGAAATATCTGTTCCTTGTTGGCGTGATAAAGGTAGACACAGAAGCACAGAAGAAAAGGTACAGAAAATATAAGGTAGATAAGAAATAAGGTAGATAGAAAGATAAGGTAAAGAAAAGATAAGGTAGATAAGAAATAAGGTAGATAGAAAGATAGTTAGAAAAATAAGTAAAAGTATAAGGTAGATAAGAAAATAAGGTAAGAAAAGTATAGAATAGGTATGAAAGATAAGGTTAAGAAAAGATAAGGTAGATAAGAAATAAGGTAGATAGAAAGATAAGGTAAAGAAAAGATAAGGTAGATAAGAAATAAGGTAGATAGAAAGATAAGGTTAAGAAAAGATAAGGTAGATAAGTAATAAGGTAGATAGAAAGATAAGGTAAAGGTACAGAAAGGTAAAGCACATAAGAATAAAATGATATAACATAATAATATATCAGAGGTAAATTTTTGTTCCTTGATAATAATAAAGATAAAAATAATGCTAAAATAATGATAAAGGCGTGATGAAGGTAGAAGCGCAAAGAAGAAAAATATAATGGTACAAAATATAAGGCTTCACGTCACGACCAATCGCAACCGACATTTAAAAAAAAAGCATCACGATAAATATGACCATTTTCTTTCACGCCTCAAGATCCGAACATAAGGGACGAATATTCATAGTAAATAAAAACAATAAATACAATATAAACAATCATGCATTATAATCAACACTAATTCCATGTGACGTTGATTCCCTTATAGTTAGTGAATATAAAGAAAAAATCAGCTTTTCGTAGTTTAAACCCCCTACGCTTGACCAGCTTACACCACAGCTCCCCCCCATCCCCCTTCCCTACGCCCCCCACCCCCTTCACCCTCACCCTTCCCTCCCTCCCATTGCCCCCCCCCCTCACCCTCACCCTTAACCCCCCAACCTCCCCTTCCCTCCCCCACACTGCCCTACGCCCCCCCCCTCACCCTTAACCCCCCAACCTCCCCTTCCCTCCCCCACACTGCCCTACACCCCCCTTCCCCCCTCACCCTTCCCTCCCCTCTAAGGACCCATACATGCATGAACGAACCCTTAATCGTACTGCTCGCACCTCATGCCCTGTTGCACTCAAGCCACGCAGCGCATCGTGTGAGTACTTCCCCTCCTTATACTTCCTTATACTTCCTTATACCTCCTTATACCCCTTCCTTATACTTCCTTATACCTCCTTATACTTCCTTATACTTCCTTATACCTCCTTATACTTCCTTATACTTCCTTATACCTCCTTATACTTCCTTATACCTCCTTATACTTCCTTATACTCCTTATACTTCTTATATTCTTCCAGTAAGGTCTCCGCTATAACTTCCTATAGCTCCTTAGTCAGGTTAACGTAAGTTTATTATACAGCTTAAGGTTTAGGCGGTCCAGTACTTCGTGTGATCACTCCTTATGACCCTTTCTTTTTCAGGCGAAATTCCTTATACCTTCCTTAGGTCTCTGCTTAAACCTCCTATTACCTCTATAACTTCTTAATATGCCTAAACCCTTTAAGAAACTCCTTATACTTCCCTCATCCACTTCTGTATAAGCTCAATAGGATTCTCTTATCACCTCATTAAAACCTCAATATAACCTTGTCAGGCTCGTCCTTAATACCTCCTTTTATACTTGTCACCTTAAACCCCTTCCTTATACGTCCTTATACTTCCTTATACTTCCTTATACTTCCCTCCCAGTACAGGTGATGTGAGGCAGCGTGAACTAATCATTAGCTATGGCTCATGTAAGGTAAGGTAAGGTAAGTTATTCATAGGTAATCAGCTAGAAGGTTTGGCTGGGGTCAAGGATGTCGTGGTGGATTCACTAACTATGGTCCTCTTCTTTTTTAGCAAGGCGAAAATTCCATTCTATCTTAAGGTCTCATGATTAAAAGTATGCCTATTAAGTTTACCTGATAATATGGTTAACTATGATGAAATACAACTGAAATTAAGAAGAACTGTAGTATTCCCTTCTCCTGGCATCAAATATCTGTCAGTAAGAAGCAAAGGGGCAGGATTTTTCGCCTCGTAAAAAACATCAGAGTATAGATATGGTCAGGTGGACCCAAATATCGTTGTACCTTGGTCACCTATAAAGGTATTGCCACCAGGTATCGTGATGATCTACGGGTGTGATCAGATGTACCTAGATATCGTGGATTAATTATTAGTAAAGATATATGTATAGTAGTAGTATGCCCATGGAGGTATCGTGTAGTACCAACAAGTGAAGAACAGTATCGTACCTTGATCATCGGTGAAGGTATTACCACCACGTATCACGAGCTAATCACCATGTACGTAACAACCGACATGCTGTAGACTAATTAGTAGTCAAGATATGTATGAACCCTAAGTATCATATATCTATTAACAGTCAGCCATGTATCGTATATCTATTAACAGTGTCAGCCATGTATCGTATATCTATTAACAGGTCAGCCATGTATCGTATATCTATTAACAGGGACAGCCAGGTAGATGCAAGTACCGTTTACAAATCATCTACACAGGAACAGGATCACATAACTCTAACATTGAATTACCACCACGTCATGCCTAATCACCAATCAAAACCCCCTTGAGACCCAGAACGTAATTTCCATTGTAATCTGGCTACCATTTGACGATGTTTAGTGAATTTAAGCAATATTTTATAGATATGACCTGCTTAGTAGCTTTGTCGACTAACTTATTTGGTATATTAAGTATCTTTTCGTAATTTTATGGCTAACAACAGACGATTTTTTATAGCAAAGGAAAGATCTGGGCGTGAAAGAGTTAAACCCTCACCACCAATCACGTCATGGCACTCGAATCACTCTAGCCAATCAAAGCGCGGCACTCAAAGCACGAGCACCAATCACACAATCACAACAAGGCACTCAGGACGCCAGGAATAGCTGTGAAGTGCATATACTACTACTACTACTACTACTGCTATTACTATTACTACTATTACTACTACTACTACTACTACTACTACTACACTACTACTACTACTACTACTACTACTACTATCACAAGGCACTCAGGACGCCAGGAAGAGCCGTGAAGTGCATATACTACTACTACTACTACTGCTACTACTACTACTACTACTACTACTACTACTACCACTACTACTATCACAAGGCACTCAGGACGCCAGGAAGAGCCGTGAAGTGCATATTACTTTCACATGCAAATCAGGGTTCCGAGGCGTCGTCATTTGCATTGTGACTCCACAGGTGAGATAACCATTGGGGCCCCGGACGGCACGCCTCTCCCGCGCCGCCATGGTAACCCAGACACCCACAGCGTCGTTAAGCAAAGGGCGTAAGCAAAGGGTTAATGCAAGGGTGGTCTGAGAAGGCGGGGGAAAAAAAAAAAAATAAAAAAAAAATAAGGCGGGTCAAAAAGTGGGTAAAAAAAAAAGGCGCCTAGTAGATAAAAAATTAAATAAATAAAATTGATAGATAGATATTTTATTGTCCACAAAACTGCATAAAATGAAATGACATAATATACCAAAATCACTCATGGACCAGAAATGTACTCTAATCAGTAATTAACAAAAGTATCAAGTGTCTAAAATAAATGTATATGGGAAACGTTGTGGCGGCTCAGTATTATTTTCACATTAAAAGTATACTTCCATGTAATATATATGTCATTTCCTATCAGCTCAATCTAAAAATTCAACAACACTATATACTAAAAGCAAAAATTAATAACTAACAACGCATTTAAGATACATAAAATAAGATTACATTCTCACAAATTACAAGTTAAAAAGAACACAAGGAGTAAGAAAAAACTGCAGACACAGATGAAATGCGACCGGGGGGGGGGGGGGGGGGGGGGGAGGGGGGGGAGTCATTACGCGATACACATCAGAAACCTTCACAACACAAACACGGCGGTGGGAGGAAAAAATATAATAATCTAAGAAGGAAAACACCACCAGAGAAGAACGTTTAGCCTCGGCCACTAAAGGAAGAGACTCTGTTAGTGATGAGACGTGATTGAAGGCAAGGCTCCTCCATATTACAAGTAAATAACATCCCTGCGGAGATGCTTGATAGATAACACAAGAAGCCGGGTTGCCAAACTTGACACAGACACAGAGGAGGAGGAGGAAAAGGAGGAATACATAGGAATACATAGGAATAACAGACACCAGGAGACCTATTGTATCTAGGGTATCTATTGTACTACATACTACTAACTATCAACTACATGTAAGAAAACAGTTGGAAAATGATACCATGTCCCTAAAGAAGAAGGGAGGAGGAGGAGGAGGGAGGAGGAGGAGGGGGAGGAGGAGGAGGAGGGGAGGAGGAGGAGGAGGAGGAGGAGGAGGGGGAGGAGGAGGAGGAGGAGAAAGGAGGAGAAGGAGGAGGAGGAGGAGGAGGAGGAGGAGGAAAGAGAGGAGAAGGAGGAGAGAGAGGAGAAGGAAGAGAGAGGAGAAGGGAGAGGAGGAAGGTCAAAATATACCAACAGAAAAACATCACTGCTTCTCCCTTTTCGCAACCCGTCCTGCCGCCGCCCAAACATAAGGTCAGCAGTGCCTGGCTTGCGTCGGGAACTTGATAATCAGGAGGAGGCTCACCGCTGCCTGTCTGCCATTAATAAAGCCGCCAAGTAACAGGGGAACCATTACCTTGCTGCGCCACCTTGAGCCTTGCCGCCTTGCCTGCTGACTGGAAAACTTACTGGAAAACCCTGGACGGTGGACTAATATAATCAAGCGAGGCGTCACTTCACAGGTGGACGCGGTAAAGAATCTTTAGTTTTTTACGAGGTGAAAAATCCTGACCCCTTGCTGCTTACTGACCTTCTTTGACATTTTCTATGAATGAGGGCTCGCGTGTATAGCGTCCCTGCATTCGGTCAGCGGTTCGAGTCCACCAAGTTCGTTCTGGCGTGGTGGCGCTTTGTATAGTCAATAACCTTGTAGTTGGTACTTGCAAAGTGTCTAGATAGGATCAAAGTATCTTATCTTATCTTCTATGAATGAAGGAGTTTTTGGTAAGTTGAAGTAAAGATTTGGCATGGTTACGGGCATAAATATAAAGGGCATGAGTTTCAGGGGCTGGATGGTTACGGTACCGTTTGTGAGCCGCCTCTCTATCTTGGACAGCATGAGAACAAGCAGAGTTAAACCAAATAGAATATACTACGCTTCTTCTAAATTGCAGTTGTATTATATCATAGCTAACCTTATTATCAGGTAAACATAGGCATCATTTTAAGCATGAGACCTTATGATAGAATGGAATTTTCGCCTCGTTAAAAAAAAAAGGCTATAGAGACTCGCCGCCCGCTCAGGTGTGTCAGGAAGGCAATGCGATCCTCCCTTGAGTAACATGGAAGCACTTATATATTTCGCGGTTGCAACATTAACCAAATTATCCTTTTTCGGGGCTAATCACGGTGATTAATGAGAAGATACTTGTGTGCGAGCCTGGCTTTAGTGTCCGCCCTATAACTCAGCCTCAAGTGCCACCTCCTCCACCTGATTTAGTGGCCTTAAGTCTTGTTCGCCGAGGAATAATAATCAAAGCACGAATATGGCGTCGATAATAACTAACAGAGACTTGAGTGTCTGCTTGCGTGGCTACCCAGCGACTCTGCCTCACCTAACACACCCTCGCTTCTCTTAACACCTTTACGCCCAGATTTTTCCTTTGCTATAAAAAATTGTCTGTTGTTAGGCATAAATATTACGAAAGGTAACTAAATATACCAAATTAGTTAGTGGAGAAGATTACTAAACAGGTCATAACTATAAAATATTGCTTACGTTCATAAAAATCGCCAATGGAAATTACGTTCTGGGCCTCAAGGGGTTAAGAACATAAGAACATAAGAAAACTAGGGGGGGGGGCACTCAGTAGAGCGCATACCTCCGCCCGAATATATCATTCACCATGTTAAAGGATAGGGAAAATCGGATTTTCAATTGGTTGCCATGGCAACAGTTGTGATTCGATTTCATCCAAAAACAGTTGTGATTCGATTTCATCCAAAATTAAATCAGTTCTTCCTTATACCAAATAGACTTGGTATACCAAGTTTGGTCCAAATCTATTTGTAACTTTTCGAGAAATCCTGTACACTAACAAACAGACAGATCGGGGTGAAAACGTAACCTCCCTCCAACTTCGTTGGCGGAGGTAACTAGGGGGGACACTCAGAAGAGCGCATACCTCCGCCCGAATATTTCATCAATTGCTTGCCATGGCAACAGTTGTGATTCGATTTCATCCAAAATTAAATAAGTTCT
>JACEEZ010005220.1:23040-70540 GCA_016584305.1 Chionoecetes opilio | reverse complement strand
AGTTCAAAATATAGTTATCAAATCATGCACAGAGAAGACAGTAAAGATACCTAAAGATACCACCAGGACAGAAAAAAACACCAATCGACACCAATGTCTTGCCAATCTCGCCTCAGAGAACAACGGGCATCATGTACCAATCAGTAAGAAGAAAAAACAATAAAAAAAAAAAAAATCGCTGGAGGGGCAAAATGAAGCAGATGAATATACTGCCATCCCATTAAACCGGAAAAATACGCCTTTTACATTATTAAAATACCATAGTTAGCCAATTAACACCAAGACAACGATATTAAAACGTCACTCACTTACAAGGACAGAAAAACAGTACATAAGAAATAAATATAAAAAGTACAGTTCTAGAAAGCAACAGAAATAAGCTATTGAACTTTTACCAGGACTCGCGACTAAACAGAAAGGCGTAGAACCAGCTAGCCTTCCATATATAGAACTCTTCTTAACTCGACATAAGAAATAAATATATAAAGTAGTCCTAGAAAACAACAGATATAAGCTATTGATATAAACTTTTACCAGGACTCGCGACTAAACGGAAAAGAGGAACCAGCTATCCTTCCATATACAGAACTGCTTAACTCGACATAAGAAATAAATACATAAAGAACAGTCCTAGAAAACAAGATATAAGCTATTGAACTTTGACCAGGACTCGCGACTAGAAGGGAATGGAGAACTAAAACCAGCTAGTTTCCATATATAGAACTCGACTTAACTCGACATAAGAAATAAATATGAGAAGCACAGTCCTACAAAACAACAGATATTGAACTTTTGCCAGGACTCGCGACTAAACGGAAAAGGAGAAGAACCAGATAGCCTTCCATATATAGAACTCTGCTTAACTCTACATAAGAAATAAATACATAAAGTACAGTCCTAGAAAACAAGAAATAAGTCATTGAACTTTTACCAGCCAGGACTCTCGACTACAAGGAAAGGTAGAAAGGGAACCAGATATCCTTCCATATATAGAACTCGGCTTAACTGGACATAAAAAATAAATACATAAAGAACAGTCCTAGAAAACAAGATATAAGCTATTGAACTTTGACCAGGACTCGCGACTAGAAGGGAATGGAGAACTAAAACCAGCTAGTTTCCATATATAGAACTCGACTTAACTCTACATAAGAAATAAATATATAAAGTACAGTCCTAGAAAACAAGAATAAGTCATTGAACTTTTACCAGCCGGACCTCGATACAAGGAAAGGTAGAAAGGGAACCAGATACCTTCCATATATAGAACCCGGCTTAACTGGACATAAAAAATAAATACATAAAGTACAGTCCTAGAAAACAAGATATAAGCTATTGAACTTTTACCTCTCGCGACTAGAAGGAAAAGGAGGAGTAGAACCAGATAGCAAAGGAGAAGGAGGACCAGCTAGCTTTCCATATATAGAACTGGGCTTAAGTCTACGTCGGCGTAAATGCGTATCGGGGTTGGCGAGTGTGTAAGTGTCGAGCACAACGCATCACCTGCGATACACCGAGGCGATAGCAGCCAGACCTCTTGTTTTGGTCGGTTTTGCGTGTGTTTTATCTCTGCCTGCTTCCTAATGGAGACAGAGTACATTATCACACGCGATGATACGTGTGTGTGTGTGTGTGTGGTGTGTTGTAGGAACCCCCCCTTTTATTCTTTAAACTTCAAAAAACTTAAAAAAGAAAATAAAAATAAAAAAAAAAAAAAGTATTTTCCTAAAGAAAAAAAAAAAAAAAAACAAAAAAAAAAATTTTAACCCCCTATTTGGGGGGGTATATAAAACTTTTTTCCCCAAAAAAAAAAAAGGGGAAAAAAAAAATTTTTTTTTTTTTTTTTTTTTTTTTTTTTTTTTTTTTTTTTTTTTTTTTTTTCCCCCCCCCCCCCCCCCCCCCCCCCCCCCCCCCCCCCCCCCCCCCCCCCCCGAATTTAACAAAGGGGGAAAAGCAGGGGGGGAAACCAAAAAGCTATCCTCCAATACAGAACCTTTTTTTTTTCTTTGCTTGGGTTTATCTTGCCGTTCCAAAGGAACAAGTAAATTTAACGCAGATCGGTGGGGTGGGGTTGGGGTTTTTTTATATGGGGCTTTGGTGTTTGGGGTTTTTTTGGGGGTTTGTTTTGGGGTGGTGGGGGGGTGTTTTTGGTTTTTTTGTTTTGTGTTGGTGTTTGTTTTGGGTTGGTTGGGGGGTGGGGGGTTTTTTTTTGGGGGGGTTTGGTTTGGTTGGGTTGTTTGTTTGGGTGGTGGGGGTGGGTGTGTTTTTTGGGTTGTTTTTTTTGGTTGGGTGGGTTGGGTTTTGGGGTTTGGGGGGTTTTGGGTTTGGGGGTGGGGGGGTTTTTTGGGGTTTTGGTTTGGTGGTTGGGTTGTTGTTTTTTTGGTGGGGGTGGGGGGTGGGTGGGGGGGGGGGGGGGGGGGTTTTTTGTGTGGGTGGTTGTGGGTTGGTTGGGGTTGGGGTGTGTGGGGTGGGGTTGGTGTGGGTTTTGGGGTTTGTTTGGGTGGTTGTGTTTTTTTGTGTTTTGGGGGTTTTTTGGGGTGTGTGTGTTTTGGGTGTGTGTGTGTGTGTGGGTGTGTGGGTGTTTGGTGGTGGTGTGGTGTGTGTGGGTGTGTGTGGGGGGTTTGTGTGTGTGTGTGTGGGGGTTTTGGGGTGGGTGTGTTGTGTGGGGTGTGTGTGTGTGTTGTGGTGTGGTTTTGTGTGTGTGTGTGTGGGTTTTGTGTGTGTGGGGGTGTGTGTTTTGTGTGTGGGTGTGTGGTGTGTTTTGGTGGTGTGTGGGTGTGTGTGGTGGTTGTGTGTGTGGTTGTGTGTTGTAAAAAAAACCCCCCTAAATACATAAATAATCACTTTAAGGGGGTCGGAAAGGGTGGTTCGAAGGCATTGAGGTGGGACAGGTAAGAAAGGTGTAAGGACAAGCCAGGTAATGCGGTAAGACGCTTCCCCAGATGAGTAAGGGGAGAAGAACAAGACAGGTAAAGGGGGTGATGGATTGCATGGGGGGGGAGAGAAGAGAGAGAGGAGAGAAGAGGAGGGAGAGAGAGGAGAGGAGAAGAAGAGAGAGGAGAGGAGAGGAGAGGAGAGAGAGAGGAAAGGGAGAGGAGAGAGAGAGGGGAGAAAAGAGAGGAGGAGAGAGAAGAGAGAGAGATGTTTGGCCACAGGTGCAATGATAGAAAAAGCTGCGGGTAAAAAGGCGTGTCAACATTATATTAAAAAACCAATCAAGAGAGACAGATGGGCCCGGGACAGGAGAAAAAACGGGACCCAATGAGGAGAGAGGGAAAAAGAGGAAAGAGAAGAGAGAGGGAGAGATTGAGAGGAGAAAAGGGAGAGAGAGGGGAGAGGAGAGGGGGGAGGGGGGAAGAAGGAGGAGAGGAGAGAGAGAGAGAGAGAGAGAAGAGAGAGAGGGGAGAGAGAGGGAGGAGGGGGAAGAGAGAGAGAGGAGGAGAGAGAGAAGAGAGAGAGAGAGAGAAGAGGGAGAGAGAGAGAGAGAGAGAAAGACGTGGACAAATGGTGACAAAGATTTTCTCTCAGACCCCCCCTCAGCGTTACCCGTGGCAATTTTCGGGGCCCTGCGGGTTATGGGCCCTCACAAAACACAACACACACACACCCCACACCACACAAAACACACACCACACACACACACACCACAAACCACAAAAATGGGGGCATACAGTGGGGGGGGGGACAGGGGGGGCACCAGGGGGGGAGGACGGGGGGTCCTAAAAGGCCCTCCTAGGAGACCAGGGAGAGACAGCCAACAATGTCAATAGATGGGCTTTGCGTCATACTAAACTGATGCCCAAGCTTACCTAACACACACACACACTCACCCAGATACTATGCACACTAACTAACTAACTAACTAACTAACTAACATACTAACACAACTACTAACTTACTCTTCTTCTTATGCTAACTACTACTACTTATGCTAACTAACACACAATAGGTTCCAAAGTTAAAAAAAAAAAAAATATTAGAAATGAATATTGTAACACGTATATCATTGTGGGGTTTTATAACAGTTTGTGGCGTACAGAGGTGTTATGTAAACCCAATATTATGGTTAGACAGTTCCGCTTTCCCTCCCTCGCTGACAGCCACGAGAGGAAGGGTGGAAATAGGGCTCCAGGGAGTGACTTACCTACTTTGTTACTCTTTGTGGCGAAACTACTTTACGTCGTATAAATTATAGCTAAATTAGAAGATGAAAGGAGTCGATTGGAAGCTAATAAGGACTCTCTCTCTCTCTCTCTCTCTCTCTCTCTTTCTCTCTTTCTCCTCTCCCCTTTCTCTCTCTCTCTCTCTCTCTCTCCCCCTCTCTCTCTCCCCCTCTCTCTCTTCTTCTTTTTTCTTTTTTTTTACTTTTTTTAAATATTTTTTACATCAGGAGTTTTCAGCTGAACTACTGAGAACTATCTTTGACTTTAGGAATGTGCAGAATTCCTAGCTTAACATACATACATGGGTTACTATTCTAATCTATTCTCTCTCTCTCAATGTAGTAAGGTGAACACAAGTTTCTGGAGACAACCTGTTCTTCCGGTTCCAGAATTTGCTTAATTGTATATTTTTTTATTTATATATACTTTGTTTTTGAGGGGTTTGACAGAAGGAAGGATTTTTGGGGAGGGGGAGGGGGGGAGGAGGAGGAGGGGGAAAGGGGAGGGGAGGAGGAGGAGGAGGAGGGGAGGAGGAGGAGGAGGAGGAGGGGGGGAGGAGGGGAGAAGGAGGGGGGATTACTAGGATTACATAGGAGAACAACACCAGGGACCTTTTGGGCCCTCGAGGGTATCTGCTAAAACTACATATACTAACTATCAACATTGAAGAAAAAAATTTTGGAAAAAAGATACCATGTCCCTAAAGAGGATAGGAAAGGGGAATTTTCATAGGCAGAATGATAGGATATAAAAAATACAACTCAACTAACTACCACTACAACAATCGATAGGGGGATAGATACAAATTCGCATATCAATACCCATTTATTTTACAGTGCGCGTCAAGTTGTTTTTAAATGTAGTTATTGGTTGGCCCCGACAACATTTGCTGGTAACTGTTCCAGACAACACTCTAACATTGAAATTTTTTTGGGAGGCGGTGAGCAACTTTCCCCTTTTAGTTTTAAACCATTTTTTTTTGTTGTCATTGAGTTGAAAGCTCGAATAGGTCCCTTGTTTAAAGACATAAAAACCTTTTAGGATTTTAAAGGTTTCTATCAAGTCCCCCGGATTCTCGACCCTTTTAAAGGGGAAAAAACATATTAATTTTCCCGCAGTCCTTTCATAGATAAATTTTGCAGAAAATGGAATTTTTTTGGTTGCTTTTCTTTGCACGTTTCCCAAATTTTGGGTTGATTTTTTACAAAAACAGGGGACAGAATTGAACGGCATTTTCCCAAAGGCGGCCTAAAAAAGGAGTGTATAATTTGTGATTACTTTCGGGTTTTTAGTTCAAAGTTACGTTAATAAAGCCCAAAAAATCATTTCCCTTTTTTTTATGGCGGTGGCAATGCAAGGGGTTTTTCAGATCTTTACTGATGATGACACCTAGTCCTTTTCCTGCTGTACTTCATTAACATTTATTTTGCATTTTTTTTATATTTGAGGTTTCTTTTGCCATATGTTTACTTTACTTTTTATGGGAAATTTGGGAATTTTTAATAGCCATTTATCACCCCAATTGATGTTTGTCGAGACACTTTTTTGAGTTCCCCAGTTTTCTCTAGTATAGCTTTACCGCCAATTGGTGCTCTGAAATTTGATATTTAATACAAGTCCGCAGTCAGCGTGAATATATCAGAAAAGAGTAGAACCCAAGCGAGCCCGAGGCCCCCCCACTGTGAATTAACCAATCAGATCCCCCCATTTATATCCCCGGTTTACGATTTGAAACCCAACCCCAACCCATGAACCTAATTGCTCCCCCTATGCCATGTCCCCTTTAAAGTTGGTAAACACCCGTTTATGGGAACTGTATCGAAAGTTTCTGAAAATCAAGGTATTTTAATCCGAGGGAAATTTTTAGGTCCCGTTTGAAAAAAATGACTTTAAAAAAAAATCGGGGGTAGGTTTTTAAGCAGGATCTCTTATTCGAAATCCATGCTGGAGTTCAGTATAGAGTTTTTTCACGAAAAAAAAAGACACATTTACCCCGAAAAATATTTTCTCAAATAGTTTAACAATCCGGACGTTAGATAATTGGGCGAAAATTACTGGGAGCTCTTACTCCCTTTCTTAAATATCGGTTAAATTAGAATTTTCCACAACTGGAACTTTTTTTTTCAATAGCGATTTTTTGAAAAAATCTTTAATGGGAGCGAAAGTTGACTGGGGACATTCGCGAAGTAGTCGCGGCGAGATTTCGTCCACCCCACGGATTTTGGGGTCAAGTTTCAGCAAAATTTGATTTTTCGTCTACTGTTATCTTCTTTTACCAGCTACCCTTTCGAGCCCTGCAACATGTTTAGGGTTTTTGGGTAATGGAGTTTCGTCCTTTAATAAAAAAAACCGCTTTAAAGTAATTGAGTACAAAAACCCATACTCTTATTTTTTCATTACCAAGATATTATTTTTATCTTTATGGCCCAATATTTGTTTTGACTTTTTTTCTTACTTCGAACGTATGAAAAAACCCTTTTCGGGTTTGTTTTTGGTTTCCTTTGCAATTTTTTTTCTTCATACCCCCCCGCTTTTTGGGACTTAATTAGTCCTTTCAGCGACTTTTGGGACTTCATTGTATTCCTAGAATCCAGTCTGCATTTGATCTTTTGTAAACTTTATCGCTCGGCGCTTTCTGCCAATGATTTTTTGGATTCATTATTCACCCAAAAACTGGGTTGTTTTGTTATTCAAACTTTTTCTTCCCAGGGGGGAAATTTTTTTCCCACCACCGATTGGGTTATTAGTGAATACATTACAATTTTTTTCGGCTTTTATTCCCTTTTTGAGGTCAATCCATTCAACTTCGTTAGTCCCCTGCGATCTTCGTGGAAAAATCTGCTTTATTAAAATTTGGGGGACTAATAACCGTTTTTCGTGATGTCTCTTTGAATTTTTGCCGCACTGTTTTGTGTGTCACTTTTTCCAAATGTTCACCTATATCGCAGTAAAAATCAGATCAATGGGTAGTGAAAAAAATCTAGGATACTTTTACCCCCTTTGAGGCCCACGGACCACCTGATTTAAAATACTTCGTTCCCCAAATTCAAGCAATCGCATCCCTTCTTATCAGCAAAATTATTTTTCCCAGTTATATGAGGTGGGTTTTAAAATCTCCACAAATAATTGTTCGTATTATTTTTCACAACGATTTTTATTCGTCAACAGGAGGCAATCACTCCGCTTTGTTTTTGGGAGGAGAAATTGTCCCAATAGTTAGCAATTTACCTTTTAGTTTTAATTTTGCGTTAGATGAGTCATAATGATTTTTATTTACTTTATCGTTTTCGATGCTTGCAAATTTTTTAATATAAAGAATGACACCCCCACCTGTTTATGCGTGCGACAATTTAGGAATGTCTTAATCCCGGAAGGCTATTTCAGCTAAAAAAAGTTTTCTTTTGGTTGACCAACTCTCAGTGATTACTGACAATCTGGCGTTTGGGCAACAACGTATGAAAAATTTCGTTACGCTTTAAAATAATGCTTCTGGCATTTGTGAAAAGTAATTTAAGTTTTTTGATAGTTTGGAAAACCGCGTGAGGGTTTCCCGGAGGGCGTTAGGTCCATTTTCGGGGCGCTTGTTTAAAAGTACTTGATTGTATTTGGGGAAACGGGACGTGACCCAGCTTTGTGTGGGGTAAGAAAGGGGTTTTAAGGTGTGCTGTCCCCGCCGCCCGTCGTCTTTTTTTGATCTGTAAGAAGAAACTTATCATTTAGAAAAAAGCCCCTAATCGTGCATGGCCGAGGGGGCTAGGGGAGCCCCGTCATCCCCAAAATAGGAGGAACCCTCAACCAGGAGGGACCCTCGGAAAAAATTACCCCAGAAGTTTGCGAAGTTACTTTCCCGTGCACAAAGGCCCTCAGTGGGTTTATTTGCGCTGAACCCCCTTATCGAAAAAAACGTTGGCCTACTCCTATTTGGGGGAGAATTCCCGAAATAATGATATGATTTGTTTTAGTCTTTAATTCCGGATCAATTCCTGTATTGCCCCCAATTTCTTGATCCCCTACGTACACGTGTTTGTTCCTGCATGGATGAAAGGAGGTTTTTTTTTTGTGTTTTTTGTGGTCACGCGGTGCAGTGATGTGTCGAGTCTTGCTCTGGGAAACAGAAGCGCTTCCTTTGTCACTCGGACCCTACCAAAAAATCACCCGTTGTCCTCGGAGAATTGAGTCCCCGTCAATTGGTTCATGTGTCTTCCTTTATTTCGCCCAAAAACCTGAAATTTATTGTAATTTTTATCGTTTAGGGGCGCCTTGATGCTTTGGTCGTGTGCTCCCCGCCTTACGGGAGCAAAGGAGCAGGGGAAGGGGGGCACTGAAGATCTAAGGGCCCCAAGATGAGAGAGAGAAAAGAGAGGAGAGAGAAGAGGAGAGATGATAGGAGAAAAGAGAAGAGAGAGAGAGAGGAGAAAAGGGGAGAGAGAGAGAGGAGAGAAGAGAGGAGAGAGAGAGAGAGATATTCAGATTCAGATTTAATCTTTTATTTAGAATGATTAACATTTGTGAAAAAGGGTGTTTGAGAAAGTCTTATTCAGGATAATAAATTAGTGATGATAGAACAAGTAAATTAATACGAGGGACAATATTGGAGTTTTAGTAAGCTAGAGAGAGAGAGAGAGAAAGAGAGAGAGGAGAGGAGAGAGAGAGAAAAGGATGAGGAGAGAGAGGAGAAAAGGGGGGAGGAGGGGAGAGAGAGGACGGGGGAGAGAGAGAAGAGAGAGAGAAGGGGGAGAGAGAGAGAGAGAAAGGGGGAAAAAGAGGGTGAAGGAAGAAAAGAAGGAAGGGAAAAAACACAGGAGAGAAGGAGGAGAGAAACAGCCCCAAAGGGAAAGGGAAAAGGGGAACCCCGGAGAGAGAGAGAGAAGAGGAGAGGAGAGGAGAGAGGGAGAGAGAGGAAGAGAGAGAGAGAGGAGAGGGGGAGAGAGAAGGAGAGGAGAAAGAGAGAGAGAGGAGAGAGAGAGAGAGAGAGAGAAGGAGAGAGGAGATGAGATAGGAGAGAGAGAGAGGAGGGGAGGGAAGAGAAAAGGGGAGGAGAGAGAGAAGGGAGAGAGAAGAGAGGAGGGAGGAGAGGAAAAAAAAAAGGAAAAAGGGAAGGCGTAAATAAAAACAAAGGTCAAAAAAACCTTAAATAAAGGAAAACAAGCCAGGAACCCCCGGAACAGAAAAAAAAAAACCAAGCGAGAGGGGGGAGAGAACAGGAGGGATAAAAAAGGGGTGAATTAGGGAGAGGAGGAAGTAAGATAAAAAAACACACAAACACACACACACCACACGCACACCAACCATACCACCCACACACACACAACACCACACACACCACCAAAAACACAAACAAAAACAAACATACCCCACCCCAAAACCCCCCAAAAAACCAACCAAAAATAACAAAAAACACAAAACCCCAATAAAAAAACAAAAAAAACAAAAAACAACACAAAACCAACAAAAAAACCAAAAACCCACACAAAACCCCCAAACCACCCCCCCCCAACCCCACCCCACCCCCCAATACAACAAAACCACCCACCACCACAAAACCGCAAACACCAAACAACCAACAACACCTAACCAAAAAACAAAATAACCAATTTTTCTTAAAACTTTTTCTATAACCCCACCCCCCAAACTTCCTTCTAATAAAATTTTTTAACCAAAAAATATAAAAAAAAATAAATAACCAAATTTTTTAACAAATTTTAAAAAAACCTACTAAAAATAATAACTAAAAACCCAATTATCAAAAACCTAAAACCTTCTAATTAAAAACCCTTTCTATTTTTCCCCTCCCATAACCTTTCCTCCCACCCTTAAATTCCTAATTTAAAAACCACCTAACCCTTTCCACAAAGACCTTTTAAAACTACCCTTTTAACCCCACCTTAAAATAAAAATATTAAAAAAAAAAAAAAAACCTAAAAAAAAATAATTTAAAAATTACAATCTTTGGAAAAAATAGAGAAAGGGAAAGAAAAAAAAAAAACATCAAAAAAAAATTAAATTTAAAAAAAATAACGAAAGAAAAAAAGGGAATGTAAAAAAAAAGGAAAAAAACGTCAAAGGAAACCAAGGCTATTTAAATTTTGTTTCCGGCCACGGCTCTTTCGCAATGTCTTTCTAACCCCCTCGGGCGTTTTGGCCCCCCCCCCAATTTTTTTTTTTTTGGGTGGGGGAAAAAGTAATGGAGCTACATTCCCTTGACCTGAATACCTAACAAGGGCGTCGCAATCTTTGTCCCCACCAAAAAAACAACCCCAACACACACACACCAAACACACCACACACACACACACCCACACACAGCCCCACACCCCCCCAACACCACCACACACACCCACACAAAAACCCCCCCAAAACACCCCAAACACACACCACACACACACCACAAACCCCAAACCCACAAACCACACATACACACACCCCCACAACACACACCCCACACAAAAAAAACACCACACAAACACACCAAAACACACACAACCCCCCCCCACACACACCACACACACACACCCACACACACAACCCCACAAAAACCAAAAAACACACACACACACCAAAAACACCCCCCACACACACACCCCCCACCCCCCAACACCCCAACCACACACACACACCACCACACACCAACCCCCACACCCACACACACAACACACACAACACCAAAACACCAACACACCAAAAAACACACACACAATTAACAATAAGGTAAGGTTGAACAGGTGAGAACAAAAGATCAATCAAATCACATTAGTAAAAGTAATGAATTGATAAGTTCTCTCGCCCTTTGTTTCATTTTCAGGTAATATGTCATGTCTTTTTATCAATATTACAGTGAGGTGAAGTGTAAAGATTATTGATATATATTACAAAGCGATAGATACGATATAATTTTACGTAGGGGGGTATTCTTATTATTCAAAACAACAGTAGGGGAAAATGCATATCCTTTTTTTTTTTGCTTCTATGTAAAAATGTAACAGATGTAAATAAAGCTAACTAAATAAATAAGAAATAAAAATAATAAAAAAGGGGAAATTCAATAGTGTCAGTGGAGAGTACGAACCAATTAATATATTTGAGAGTTGTCAAAATTATTCAAGGGGGAAAAAAACAAAGGTATGGAAAGCAGTGTAGATAAGAGGGGAAAGAATTATTTCAAAAAGACAAGTGAATCGAGCGATGGGAAAAAAAGTATACGGTAAAAAGTAACATCATAAGGACGACACACACACACCCCCCACCACACCCCACCAAAACCAAAAACCACAAAACTAACCAAAAAACACACACACACACACACCCCCACAACAAAACACACACAACAACAGACACAACACAAAACACAGCACGACACAGACCAACACAAAAACCCCCACAGACACACCACACACAACACACACAAAACAGACACAGACACAGACAAACACAACAACACAAAAACACACCACACACCACAAAAACCAAACCCCAACACAAAACCCCGCCCCAAAGCCACCCAACCGCACACCCACCCGAAAGCAGAAAAAACAAAACCCACACACAAACAAAAAAAACCCAAAAACCCAACCCCCAAACCCGCCAAAAAAACCCCCGGGGCAAAGAAAGACCCCCCCCCCAAACCAACAAAAAGAACAAGCAAAAAACAAACCCACAAAAAACCCCAAACCAAGAAAGAAAAAACAAAACCAGCCCCCCCCAAACCCAAAAAAAGCCCAAAACCCCCCCACAAACCCCCAAAAACCCGCAAGCCCCCAAAAACCCCCCAAAAAAAAAACCAGCCCCCCCAAAACCCCCCCCCGGGCCGAAAAAAAAAAAAAAAAAAGGAAAAAAAAAAACCGCCCGAAAAAAAAAAAAAAAAAAAAAAAAAAACCCCGGGAAAAAAAAAAAAAAAAAAAGGCCCCCCCCCCCCCCCCCCCCCCCAAAAAAAAAAAAAAAAAAAAAAAGGGGAAAAAAAAAAAAAAAAAAAAAAAAAAAAAAAAAAAAAAAAAAAGGAAAAAAAGGGGGGGGGAAAAAAAAAAAAAAAAAAAAAAAAAAAAAAAAAGGAAAAAAAAAAAAAAAAAAAAAAAAAAAAAAAAATTTTTTTTTTGTGTTTGGGGGGGGGGGTTGTTGGGGGGGGGGTTTGGGTTTCCCCTGGGTTTTTGTTTTTTGGGTTTTTTTTTGGGGTTTGGGGGTTTTTTTGGTTTTTGTGTTGGTTTGCCCCTTTGGTTTTTTTGGTTTGTGGGGTTGTTTTTGTGTGGTTTGTTTGGTGGTTTGGTTTTTTTGTTGGGGGGTGTTTGGGTTTTTTTGGTTGGTGTGGGGGGTGTTGTGTGTGTGTGTGTTGGGTTTGGGTTTTGTGTGTGTGGTGTGTTTTTTGTGTGTGTTGTGTGTGTGGGGTGTGTTTGTTTTTGTGTGTGTGTTGTGTGTGTGTGTGTGTGTGTGTTGTGGTGTAAAGGGGGTGTTTGTTGGGGGTTTTTGTTGTTTATTTGTGCAAAAAATGAATGTAAGATATGAAGAAAAAAAAATAATAGGATAAAAAGGGGAAAGAAAAAAAGAAGATAAGGAGAAAAAAACCCCAGGGGTTAAAGGATATAAAATACAGGAGAAAAAACAGGGAAGGGGTAAGGAGAAAAACAGGGGAAAAAAGGGCTATACAGGAGCTATACAGGAGCTATACAGGAGCAATACAGGTGCTATACAGGTGCTATACAGGAGCTATACAAGTGCTATACAGGTGCTATACAGGAGCTATACAGGAGCAATACAGGTGCTATACAGGTGCTATACAGGAGCTATACAGGAGCTATACAGGAGCTATACAGGAGCTATACAGGAGCTATACAGGAGCTATACAGGTGCTATACAGGAGCTATACAGGAACTATACAGGAGCTATACAGGTGCTATACAGGTGCTATACAGGTGCTATACAGGTGCTATACAGGAGCTATACAGGAGCTATACAGGTGCTATACAGGAGCTATACAGGTGCTATACAGGAGCTATACAGGTGCTATACAGGAGCTATACAGGTGCTATACAGGAGCTATACAGGAACTATACAGGTGCTATACAGGAGCTATACAGGTGCTATACAGGAGCTATACAGGTGCTATACAGGAGCTATACAGGAGCTATACAGGAGGTGAGGTTGCGTCAGGTGTTGAAGGAGTGCTGAGGTGCAATCAACGCGGCGGCTTGCAAACCACTTCCACTCTAACGCATTCCACGCACGGGGCTTTTTGCGTCACTCAAAGGCACACCGGCGTCGCCCTCCCTCTTGGGCGCGCCAGGAACACTAATAAACCCGTAGCCGGCGCGGTAGGAATGCGTGAAATAGGCGGCGCGACAGGTAGCGAGCCTCAGGTAACTGCCAAGTAGGGGTCCCGAGGGTTACTTGAGTACCTGTCCTTCATGTTAGGTATTTCGACATCGATAAATAGCAAAAATAACGGTGTTTTTATTCGTTTATTCATTTTACACTTTATTCTGATTAGATCATTTTTGTCCGTGATTTTGACCAAAGTAACAGCTTGCCAAGAGGTTTGAAGGTTAGTGGAAGACGTGTATGACAAAATATTAGTCTTTCATAAGGTAGTAAGCGAGATATGGCAGGGGCGATAAAACGAATCTTAACAAAAAAAACTCTCCTGACAATGCTTCCTACCCTCCCTCAGGTCACTGTGTCCTACAAGATTGGATGGAGGTTAGAAAAGTAAAGAGAGGGTTAGAAAAGTAAAGAGAGGGTTAGAAAAGTAAAGAGAGGGTTAGAAAAGTAAAGAGAGGGTTAGAAAAGTAAAGAGAGGGTTAGAAAAGTAAAGAGAGGGTTAGAAAAGTAAAGAGAGGGTTAGAAAAGTAAAGAGAGGGTTAGAAAAGTAAAGAGAGGGTTAGAAAAGTAAGGAGAGGGTTAGAAAAGTAAAGAGAGAGTTAGAAAAGTAAAGAGAGTTAGAAAAGTAAAGAGAGAGTTAGAAAAGTAAAGAGAGGGTTAGAAAAGTGAAGAAAGAGTTAGAAAAGTAAAGAGAGAGTTAGAAAAGTAAAGAGAGGGTTAGAAAAGTAAAGAGATGTTTAGAAAAGTAAAGAAAGGGTTATAAAAGTAAGGAGAGGGTTAGAAAAGTAAAGAGAGAGTTAGAAAAGTAAAGAGAGGGTTAGAAAAGTAAAGAGAGGGTTAGAAAAGTAAAGAGAGTTAGAAAAGTAAAGAGAGGGTTAGAAAAGTAAAGAAAGAGTTAGAAAAGTAAAGAAAGGGTTAGAAAAGTAAAGAGCGAGTTAGAAAAGTAAAGAGAGAGTTAGAAAAGTAAAGAGAGGGTTAGAAAAGTAAAGAGAGGGTTAGAAAAGTAAAGAGAGGGTTAGAAAAGTAAAGAGAGGATTATAAAAGTAAGGAGAGAGTTAGAAAAGTAAAGAGAGGATTATAAAAGTAAAGAGAGAGTTAGAAAAGTAAAGAGAGGGTTAGAAAAGTAAAGAGAGTTAGAAAAGTAAAGAGAGAGTTAGAAAAGTAAAGAGAGAGTTAGAAAAGTAAAGAGAGGGTTAGAAAAGTAAAGAGAGTTAGAAAAGTAAAGAGAGGGTTAGAAAAGTAAAGAGAGTTAGAAAAGTAAAGAGAGGGTTAGAAAAGTAAAGAGAGGGTTAGAAAAGTAAAGAGAGGGTTAGAAAAGTAAAGAGAGGGTTAGAACAGTAAAGAGAGGGTTAGAAAAGTAAGGAGAGGGTTAGAAAAGTAAAGAGAGGGTTAGACAAGTAAAGGGAGGGTTAGACAAGTAAAGAGAGAGTTAGAAAAGTAAAGAGAGGGTTAGAAAAGTAAAGAGAGGGTTAGAAAAGTAAAGAGAGGGTTAGAAAAGTAAAGAGAGGGTTAGAAAAGTAAAGAGAGGGTTAGAAAAGTAAAGAGAGGTTAGAAAAGTAAGAAGGGTTAAAAAGTAAGGAGAGGGTTAGAAAAGTAAAGAGAGGGTTAGAAAAGTAAAGAGAGGGTTAGAAAAGTAAAGAGAGGGTTAGAAAAGTAAAGAGAGGGTTAGAAAAGTAAAGAGAGGGTTAGAAAAGTAAAGAGAGGGTTAGAAAAGTAAAGAGAGTTAGAAAAGTAAAGAGAGTTAGAAAAGTAAAGAGAGAGTTAGAAAAGTAAAGAGAGGGCTATAAGAGTAAAGAGAGGATTATAAAAGTAAAGAGGGTTAGAAAAGTAAAGAGAGGGTTAGAAAAGTAAAGAGAGGGTTAGAAAAGTAAAGAGAGGGTTAGAAAAGTAAAGAGAGAGTTAGAAAAGTAAAGAGAGGGTTAGAAAAGTGAAGAGAGGGTTATAAAAGTAAAGAGGCAGAAGGGGAGGAAAGGAAGGGAGGATGAGGAAAGGGATGGAGGGAGTAATAATTGCACGAAGGCAGGAAGTCCAAGGAAGGAAGGCAAGAGGAAGATGGACGATTAAAGGATGTTAGTCAATTGGACAAATACCTCAGCAGATCCTTCACATCCCGTTAGCTTAGCACCACCAGTCCACCACTATGCATTACACAGACTTCCACCCAAGATTAACTAACCTTCTATCTATCTATCTATCTATCTATTAAAAGTCAATTGATCTAGCTTTCTAGGAATAGAATCAATATTTTTTATAGATATGACCTGTTTAGTATCCTTGTCCACTAGAAAATTTGGTATATTAAGCTACTTTTCGTAATTTTATGGCTGACAACAGACCATTTTATAAAGCAAAAGAAAGATCTGGGCGTAAAGGGCTTAATCATTCCAACAGAAAATGTAAATCGGCAGAAATAAACAGTGGAAATTATTGAAAAAGTAAACAAAAATGTAGGTAAATCGGCAGAAATAAACAGTGGAAATGATAAAAAAGTAAACAAAAATGTAAATCGGTAGAGATAAACAGTGGAAATGATAAAAAAAAGTAAACAAAAATGTAAATCAGCAGAAATAAACAGCGGAAATGATAAAAAAGTAAACAAAAATGTAGGTAAATCGGCAGAAATAAACAGCGGAAATGAATAAAAAAGTAAACAAAAATGTAAATCGCAAGAAATAAACAGTGTAAATAACTAAAAGAGAAATAAAATGAGTGAGTAAGCGCGGTCAAAAAACCAGCAGCACAGTTAAGCAGCCTCTATCTCAGGCTGGGGTAATTTTCTGGAGTGGGTCAGGACGTAACGCTGTGTACAGTCCACATTACCGCGTAGCCAGGCCAGGGCGAGGAAGGGAAGAACATAAAAGGCCCGAGGGAAACAAAGGGAAAACAGAATGATCCGCAAACATTGTAGTAGTTCAGTTCTTACGGGTAGTCTCTGGAAAAAAAACATTCAAATGAAAACAATTAATCTCTAAAAAAGAACAATTCAAATGAAAGAAAAAAATTCCCTCCATTTTTTTTATTTATTAAGTGAAAAAATATATTATAAAAAAAATAATCTCAATAAAAAAAAAAAAATTAAAAAAAAAAAAAAATTCCGATGAAAAAAAATTTCTAAAATAACAAAAATAAAAAGTAAAAAAATCTCTAAAAAAAATGAAAATGAAAAAATAAATCTATAAAAGAACAATTCACACGAAGAAAACAAATATTCTCGTAAAAAAAAATGAAAATGAAAAAAAGAAATTATCTAAAAAAAATACAATTGATATATAAAAAATATCATACTTTCACCCATAATCATATTAATTATTGTCCACCGTTCTCCTCCTTTGCTAAATCATCATTATCATCCCACAACCTCGCCCCATTTTCTTCCCTTTCCCCTTCCCTTCCTCCTCTCCCCTCGTCTTCCCTTTCCCCTTCCCTCCCTCCCCTTTCCCCTTCCCTCCCTCCCCTCCCCTCGTGCCCGGGTCAGGGGTCGCTCTGTCTCCCTCAGGGGCCCCCAGGCGTTACAGGGACTTTCACATTTTCTTTACCCTCCTCTCTAAGGCGCCGTGAAGGGCCTCTTTGTTATTACCAAACACGACAACAGTTTTCTATTTAATTAAGCTGACTTTATTCTGTTTAATTTCTGCTTTCCAGTGATTCTTATACCTGTTGTTGTTGTTGCTGCTGTTGTTATTGTTGTTGCTGCTGTTGTTGTTATTGTTGCTGCTGTTGCTGTTGTTGTTGTTGCTGTTGTTGTTATTGCTGTTGTTGTTGATGATTTGTTGTTATAATAAGGAATCCTATTCATAATTACGAAACCCTAACTAATGTCTACCCTATCTAACCAGTCCTAACTAACCCTAACTATATTTTGTCATTAGTACGTAGCCCTAACTAACGAAAATAATGTTCCTAATTTCATCAGCGAAAAAACATCCCAGCTATTCACGTATTTGAAAGTGATCTGGAATAAAATGTTAAAAAAAATACTTAATATTTCAAGTTTTTTCTCATTGTTAACTGGAGTCTCATAAGTCAACATTTTGGAAGCGTTCACCTTTACCTTCATCTCTTTGTGTGTGTGTGGGGTGTGTGTGTGTGTGTGTGTGTGTGTGTGGTGTGTGTGTGTGTGTGGTGTGTGTGGTTGTGTGTGTGTTGTGTGTGGTGTGTGTGTGTGTGTGTGGTGTGTGTGTGTGTGTGTGTGTGTGTGTGTGTGTGTGTGTGTGTGTGTGTGGTGTGTGGTGTGTGTGTGTGTTGTGTGTGTGTGTGTGTGTGTTGTGTGTGTGTGTGTGGGTGTTGTGGTGTTGTTGTGGTGTGTGTGGTGTGGTGTGTGTGTGTGTGTGTGTGTGTGTGTGTGTGTGTGTGTGTGTGTGTGTGTGTGTGTGGGTGTGTGGTGTGTGTGTGTGTTGGTGTGTGTGTGTGTGTGGTGTGTGTGTGTGTGTGTGAGTTGTGTGTCGCGCGGTGTGTGTGTGTGTGTGTGTGTGGTGTTGTGGTGTGTGTGTGTGTGTGTGTGTGTGTGGTGTGTGTGTGTGTGTGTGTGTGTGTGTGTGTGGTGTGTATGTGTGTGTTGTGTGTGTGTGAGTGTGTGTGTGTGTGTGTGTGTGTGTGTGTGTGTGTGTGTGTGTGTGTGTGTGTGTATGTGTGTGTGTGTGTGTGAGTGTGTGTGGTGTACGCGGAAGAGCTAGTTAGGGTGTGTCACTCAAGCGTACTTATTGCTTCTTCCTGTTAGAGCTGTACCTTGTTGTTCCTCCTCCTCCTCCTCCTCCTCCTCCTAGTCTTCCTTCATTCCTTTATTCCCTCTTCCACCTCTCTCCTTTCTATTCACGCCATGTCTCTTCCATCTCACCTTCCTTCACACTTCCTTCTCTTCTTTCTCTTCTCATTATCACGTCTTTTCCTTCCTCCCTTTCCTCCTAACTTTCTTCCTCTTCCTTTCTTGTATTACCTTTACACTTCCTTTCCTACTCCTCATAACTCACACGCGTCCTTTCCTTCCTCCTTTACTGCCTTGCCTATCTCACACACCACTAAATACACACCTTTAATACTTTAATACCAAGATAATTATACCTTGAAAATACAAAATTCTGGGAAAGATAAATATAATTGCAATGAACAAAGGCTGGAAAAATACATCCCCACTCTTTTATAAGTGTTGTATTCTTTAAAAAACCTACCTAATATTTATTCCTATACTTTTCCTTCCTTCTCATAGTCTCAAAACGTACCCAAACATTCTTTCAGTAACCCAAACATGTATTCTCTCGTCACACACCGGATTAAAACATCTCCTAAACTTATACCCTATCCCAACCTCCCACTTAAGGTTTCTGTATACCCCTATTACCGCGCGTATTTCATCCCCTGTCACAAGACCTTTTTTTATTTTTTTTGACAAGACCCTTCATCAAGCAGAAAACAGCGGAGTAGCCACGTCAGCGTCGCCCTCAGATGACAGGTGGGGTCAGTAGGGTGGGCGGCAGGTGCTTACAGACAGACCCGCCCATGTAGTCAAGCAGAACGAGTAAATTACAAGATAGCTATCAGAGGCGGTACGTGGCGAGTGAGAAGCGAGTAGCCGCCCTTTGCCCCCCAGCCGCCTTCTGTTCGTCTTGAAATTCTTGCCTAAATACTTTAACACCTGGGTACCCACATAGGTAATTAAGCCCCGCCCTTTCCACCTTGTAATCTCAGTTTGAGTCTTCTTTCAATGAGCGGCCCAGCGGGTCGTGGCGATACTGGTGCGCGAGGCGAGATCCGAACAGGTTTTCGTCTACTTGTGTGTATTTTGGATCCGGTTTGTTGCGGAAAACGACCATTATGGATGTCAGGATATTGGTGGTGGTGATAGTGGAGATAGTGGAGGAGGAGGAGGAGGAGAGGAGGGGGGAGGGAGGGGAGGAGGAGGAGGAGGAGGAGGAGGAGGAGAGGGAAGGGAGGAGGAGGGGAGGAGGGAGGAGGAGGAGGAGGAGGAGGAGGAGGAGGAGGAGGAGGAGGAGGAGGAGGAGGAGGAGGTATACATGGCGGTGTCAGACAAACATTTTACCAATTACCTTAAAAGTAAAATTTTGTAAAAACGTAAAACTTATAAGACCAAAGCCGAACCTTATACATTTCTAAACATTTTCAGCATCACGTTCAGAAGCAAAAGGCAAAGAACAAGACGTTGGGTGAAATGTGTACCCATAACCTTGAATTGGAATGGACAGGTAGTTAGTTAGTCGCCAGGTAGTTAGTGCGGAGTCAATAGGGAGCTTTAACAGGAAGCTAGATAATTTCATGGATGGGGATGAGAGGTGGATGTAGGTAGTGTTAAGTAATAGGAACTACCTCGTATATATAGGTCTCACGGCCTCTTGTAGCTTCCTTATTATCTTATGTTTCTTGTGTTCTTATAACCCTCCTTCAGTACCTCCTCCTTCAGTAAACACGATGAAGGGACTCGAGACATTCCCAGCGTCTCAGTAAAATGGGGTGTTATTGTTTTTCATCACAAAGGACTGGCCAAGGATGATAAAAAAAAAGCGATAAAACCCGCAAAATATAAAATAACCGTAACAAAAATCCCGCTAAATCCCTATAAAGAAGACAGTAAGAGAATACAGAAATGAGGGTGGGACAGTTTAGTTCGGGAGGGTGCACGTCTTGCAATGCTTGACTCCTTCATTAGACGACCATAAAGACAGAAAGAAAGACCTGTAAGACGCCACTACTCGGAAATTGAGTAAGGAGGCAACCCACACTATAAAGCCATCTCTTATGTCTTCGTCAGGCAGGTCTTACTACAGTCTTATGT
The DNA here is from genome assembly GCA_016584305.1 of Chionoecetes opilio. NCBI lineage: Eukaryota > Metazoa > Arthropoda > Malacostraca > Decapoda > Majidae > Chionoecetes > Chionoecetes opilio. Next base: position 50,287 of record JACEEZ010005220.1, on the reverse strand, counting down.
AAGTTAAATGTTTTATTTTATGGTTTTATGGCGAGACGTAAATAACTTATAGCCAAAAGAAGTTAGTTAGAGGTTAGAGGTAAAATAAGTTAGTAAAAGAGGTTAGTTAGAGGTAAAAGAGGTTATTTAGAGGTTAGAGGTAAAATAAGTTAGTAAAAGAGGTTAGTAAAAGAGGTTAGTTAGAGGTTAGAGGTAAAATAAGTTAGTAAAAGAAGTTAGTTAGAGGTAAAAGAGGTTAGTAAAAGAGGTTAGTTAGAGGTTAGAGGTAAAATAAGTTAGTAAAAGAGGTTAGTAAATGAGGTTAGAGGTAAGAGAGGTTAGTAAAAGAGGTTAGTAAAAGAGGTTAGTTAGAGGTTAGAGGTAAAATAAGTTAGTAAAAGAGGTTAGTAAAAGAGGTTAGAGGTAAAAGAGGTTAGTAAAGGAGGTTAGTTAGAGGTTAGAGGTAAAATAAGTTAGTAAAAGAGGTTAGTTAGAGGTAAAAGAGGTTAGTAAAAGAGGTTAGTTAGAGGTTAGAGGTAAAAGAGGTTATTAAAAGAGGTTAGTTAGAGGTTAGAGGTAAAAGAGGTTAGTAAAAGAGGTTAGTTAGAGGTAAAAGAGGTTAAAGTTAAGTACTATATTAAAATATCCCAAATGATTACTGACGGACGCATCTAAATACTTATTAAAAATCTATGTAAACAATTTTGAGAATGTAATTACGTAAACAGAAACATTTATAGATATATTTGTGATGCAACAGATTCCCAAAATGGAGGTTATGCCAAAAAAGTCTACGTTGCTTTCTCTCCAATAAACATTACAGAAGTGGAGTTGCAACGTATAATTCCATTTTAATCTTATTTCTCAGTGATGTAGTTACTCAAAATTACTAAATAACTGATTACTAAGAAAATGGGAGAAATATAGAATTCCTTTTCCCACAAACCTAGGGCAACATAATGCAGGAGTTTTTCTTTAGTTATTTTCTGATTGTGAGCACGATTTCTGTACGAGGCATGAGAGAGAGAGAGAGAGAGAGAGAGAGAGAGAGAGAGAGAGAGAGAGAGAGAGAGAGAGAGAGAGAGAGAGAGAGAGAGAGAGAGAGAGAGAGAGAGAGAGAGAGAGAGAGAGAGAGAGAGAGAGAGAGAGAGAGAGAGAGAGAGACCGACCGACAGACAGAGAGAAAAAAAATACATTTCTTCTTCCAGCATCAGTAACACATGGATACAACTATAAGTTATATCCATCCCAAGCCGAGGCAAAGACCAGCTAACGTAATGAACTACCCTACACCAAGAACTCTAACAGCCCCCTCCAGCAGTTAAGGGATACGAACGCCTTCCTTAACGCTGGTGGACTGCGGGAATTCCTAGCGTTGCTCTGCGTCAGTGGGTTTGTGGGTTGTTGGGTTGAATAAAAATTTTCTTCCCCCCCCTTTTTTTTTTTTTTGGTGATGAAATGGGCTTTAAAAAAATGTGTAGTTTGGTTGAGTTCGGTTTTTTTTTTTTTTTTTTTGGTGATGAAATGGGCTTTACAATTTTGTGTTTGGTAGAGTTCAAAATTTTTTTTTTTTTTTTGTGTGATGAAACAGGTCTTAAAATTTGCGTCATAATCGACTGAGAACAACCCCCACCACCACAATCACAATCACCAGCACTACCACCACCACTACCACCACCACCACTACCACCGCCACAATCACCACTATAACCACCACCACCACCATTACCACCACCACCACCATCGCCACAATCACCACTATAACCACCACCACCATCACCACTTTAACCACCACCACCACCACCACCACCAGGAGAAGGACAACCCATAAAAGAGACAAATCAGCCAATTCAAGGTTGTGGTCTCTTCCGGTAATCTAGTTCGAAGGAGCTTCAGACTCATTGGTATCCTTCGCTTGAGGTAGACGAATAGTAGTAGTAGTAGTAGTAGTAGTAGTAGTAGTAGTAGTAGTAGTAGTAGCAGTAGTAGTAGTAGTTAGTAGTAGTAGTAATAACAGTAGTAGTAGTAGTAGTAGTAGTAGTAGTAGTAGTAGTAGTAGTAGTAGTAGTAGTAGTAGTGTAGTAGTAGTAGTAGTGTAGTAGTAGTAGTAGTAGTAATAGTAGTAGTGTAGTAGTAGTAGTAGTAGTAGTAGTAGTAGTAGTAGTAGTAGTAGTAGTAGTAGTAGTAGTAGTAGTAGTAGTAGTAGTAGTAGTAGTAGTAGTAGTAGCTTACAACATCGATGGAGCTTCGTCAAGCGCACCATCCCAGGCATCAGCCATCTCCTCAGACCGTTGGAAGAATCCATCAGGAAAACCTTCCTACCAGCACTGTTAAAAACTAATTTCATCATAGGAAATGACGTGAGGGAGCTGCTGTCACTTCCACCAAGACTGGGTGGGATGGGGATCACGTCCCCTGAAAAAATGGCTGAGGAAGAAAACCGTGACTCCATCCACCTCACCAGGTCCCTCACCGAAAAAATCATAGCTCAAGACGCAAAGGGAGAAACTGACCAGAATGCGGTCTTGGAGCTAAAGAAAACCATGTCTAGAAACAGACAGAATGCACAAGTGGAAAGATTGCAACACTTAAAAGACGTCATGCCAATCGACACCGTGAAGAAAATTCACATTGCACAGGAAACGGGAGCGTCCAACTGGCTAACATGCTTGCCTATCAGAGCTAAAGGCTTCAGCCTCAACAAACAAGAATTCGTAGATGCCGTTGCTCTGAGGTATGGCTGGCCAGTGGAGGGCTACCCAAAACCTGTGTATGTGGAGATCCAAACAGCGTCGACCATACAATGACATGTAAAAAGGGAGGATTCGTGTGCATCAGACACGATGAGGTGAGAGATTTGACGGCCAGCATGCTCAGGGAGGTATGCCGCGACGTCACCACCGAACCAACCCTCCTCCCCCTGAATGGCGAACACGTGCAGTACAGGACGGCCAACACCACAAACGATGCCCGAGTGGACGTAAGTGCTCGTGGTTTCTGGACCAGAGGACAGAGAGCGTTCATGGACATCAGAATCTTCGATCCAATGGCCGCCTGCTACCAGAGGATCCCACTGGAAGCTGCTCACCAAAAGAATGAACGGGAAAAAATTAGGAGTTATGGAGATAGGATCCGAAATGTAGACCACGGCACCTTCACACCCCTGGTTTTCACTACGTCAGGCGGGATGGGCCCCAAGGCCAAGTGCTTCTATTCAAGACTAGCAGATGTAATGGCAGAAAAGAAGCACCAGCCAAGGAGCCACGTTGTCGCCTGGATGAGGTGCCGTCTCTCCTTCTCCCTGCTCAGGTCTGCCCTCTTATGTCTCAGGGGTACTAGATACTCCACCCCCACAACCATCGATTTAGACGGCCTGAACTACCAGGCCACTGTAGTGGAGAGCGGCATATTAGTGTAGATGACGGAGAGAGGAGAGTAAGTAGTGGATAAGTAGTAGTAGCCTATGGTTGGATGCCACAGTCAGTAGCGATCAGAGTTGGGGCTACTGGCCTCCAGTTAATGGAGTCCGCAAATAAACAATCGGTGGAGGTATCTTTGTAGAGTAGTAGTAGTAGTAGTATTAAAAAAAAAAAAAAAAAAAAAAAAAAAGTAGTAGTAGTAGTAGTAGTAGTAGTGTAGTAGTAGTAGTAGTAGTAGTAGTAGTAGTAGTAGTAGTAGTAGTAGTAGTAGTAGTAGTAGTAATAGTAATAGTAGTAGTAGTAGTAGTAGTAGTAGTAGTAGTAGTAGTAGTAGTATTAGTAGTAGTAGTGTAGTAGTAGTAGTAGTAGTAGTAGTAATAGCAGTAGTAGTGTAGTAGTAGTAGTAGTAGTAGTAGTAGTAGTAGTAGTAGTAGTAGTAGTAGTAGTAGTAGTAGTAGTAGTAGTAGTAGTAGCAGTAGTAGTAGTAGTAGTAGTAGTAGTAGTAGTAGTAATAACAGTAGTAGTAGTAGTAAATAAGTAGTATAGTAGTAGTAGTAGTAGTAGTAGTAGTTAGTATATAGTAGTAGTAGTAGTAGTATAGTAGTAGTAGTAGTAGTAGTAGTAGTAGTAGTAGTAGTAGTAGTAGTAGTAGTAGTAGTAGTAGTAGTAGTAGTAGTAGTAGTAGTAGTGTAGTAGTAGATCGAAAGGTGAAAAGATCAGAAGGTGAAAAAGATCTTGGAGTGAGGGTGAGCCCAGACCTCCGACCTAGGAAACAATGTATTGAGGCCAGAAATAGAGCTAATAGAGTATTAGGATTCATTACCAGAAGTGTTAAAAGTAGAAGTGCGGAAGTTATTCTAAAGCTTTATCTGGCTCTAGTCAGGCCTCACCTAGACTATGCAGTTCAGTTTTGGTCTCCATATTACAGGATGGATATAGTGTTGTTAGAAAAAGGCAGAGAAGGATGACCAAAATGATACAAGGGATGCGTAACTTTAGTTATGAGAGGAGATTGAAGTTATTAAAATTACACTCACTCGAGAGACGCAGAGTAAGGGGCGATCTGATAGAAGTTTTTAAGTGGATAAAGGATTTAATAAATGAGAGGTAGGAAAAGTTCTTACGGCTTTTAACCAGGGTAGAACAAGAAGTAACGGATTCAAGCTGGAAAAGCGTAGATTTAGAAAGGAAATAGGGAAAAACTGGTTCACAAATAGGGTGGTGAATGAGTGGAATGGTCTCAGTAGACAGGTAGTTAGTGCGGAGTCATTAGGGAGCTTTAAAGGGGAGCTGGATAGGTTCATGGATGGGGATGAAAGGTGGCTGTAGGTAGTGTTAGGTGACAGGAACTACCACGTGTAGGCCTCGCGGCCTCTTGTAGCTTCCTTATTTTCTTATGTTCTTATGTAGTAGTAGTAGTAGTAGTAGTAGTAGTAGTAGTAGTAGTAGTAGTAGTAGTAGTTAGTAGTAGTAGTCAAGTCAAGTCAAACAGTTTTATTTCGTATATGTACATACATAGCAAAATATTCTTGCAAATATATATCATAGTTACATTCTACTATGAGGTGGGCTAAAAATTACAAAATATACAAGTGATAAAACTACTTTCAAGCATAAATGTACAAAATAAACATTAAAATCGGTGTTCATTACAAGAGACATCGACCAGTGTGAAGTTCATGAGTTTGTACCCATGTGATGCGAGCTTTTACTATGCTATGTCATTAGCATGTAGGCTGATGCCATAGTTTTCCTTAAAATGAGAAACCACTGATTTAAAAAACATTCCTGATTTTAGTAGCAGTAGTAGTAGTATAGTAGTAGTAGTAGTAGTAGTAGTAGTTTACAATAGTTAGAGTAGTTACGCCCGCCCTCCCTCTCTCTTTCCTTCTTTAATGGCATAACGACGGGGCGAAAGAAAGGGAGAAAGAAAGGGGGATGTGTAAGGGAAGAAAGAGATGAAGTAAAAAGGGGGACGTTTGATGTCATGAGGAAAAGGGAAGGAAGAAATAGGAAGAGTTTGTAAGATAGAAGTAAAATTAGTAATTAAAGGGAACTAGTAAAGATAATAAGGCAGTAAAGGGAAGCAGAAAGTAGGGCGAAGAAGAACACAAGTAATGTAACAAAGAAGCGAGGTAAAGAAAGAGTGAATAAAGAGGAGGAGGAAGAGGGAAAATGAGAAGGAGAACACAAGTAATATAACAAAGAAGTGGAGGTAAAGAACGGGTGAATAAAGGAAGGAGGAAGAAGGGTCGCTAAAAGATGATACCGCGGGACGCCAGACTAATATGATAACTACCACCATCACTCTTAGATATGATGTCATTTCTCTTAGGATGAAAAAACAACAACTTTACCAGCACCACTCGACCTCACACCACGGCACTTCTCATAATTAAGGACACACACACTCTCTCTCTCTCTCTCTCTCTCTCTCTCTCTCTCTCTCTCTCTCTCTCTCTCTCTCTCTCTCTCTCTCTCTCTCTCTCTCTCTCTCTCTCTCTCTCTCTCTGTCTCTCTCTCTCTATTTCATTGTATATTCATTATCTTGTGATCATTTAAATAAACTTTCCCACCCTCATTTTCCACCTGTCTCTCCAATTAATCCTTTATCTGTCCTGTTAACTCACTTCATTTCCCCCCTCTCCTCTCTCCTCTCCTCTCCTCTCCTCCTCTCTCCTCTCTCTTCCCTTCCTCCCTCTCCTTCCCTTTCTTCTCCTTTTTTTCTATCTTCCCTTTTTATCCACACGCGCCTTCCACTGCCCGTCCCTTCCCTGCCTTCCCTTCCCTTCCCTTCCCTTCCCTCCCACCCATCCTCCCTTCCCCTTCCCTTCCCTTCCCTTCCCTTCCCTCCACCTTCCCTTCCCTTCCCTTCCCTCTTCCCTTCCCTTCCTTCCCTTCCCTTCCTTCCCTTCCCTTCCCTTTCCCTTCCCTGCCCCCCTTCCTCCCATCTTCCCTTCCCTGGCTCCCTAGATCAAGACGCCGCAAGCTGACGGCCTCCTAAAACGAGTTCCCAAACAGTCACTGAATAATTTTCTCCCTTACTCCTGTCGATCACAAGGTTCGTAATTGGGTCATTTGCATATTAGCGACTTAGTGAACCGTCTGCTGTAATGAACAAAAGCTGACACCGTCGCTTCACTGATATTGTAGATTTGACGTCGTTACTTATCTTTATCGTATGCATATATCCAAAATTTAACGCGGGTATCTTTTACGAGCGCAATTATGTACGAAATTACTTTTATGTTGGGCATAATAACAATTCAAGGCAGTAAAGTTTATAGCTATTAATTTAGAGTCGTAAAAACACAGGTTTCAGGTGTATCACAAGCAATTCATGTAAAGTAATAAAACTACAACGCCACTGCATGTATACGTAACAAAACACACACACAAACATTATAGGATTCAAAGCATTGTACTAAAACACGGCGACTGTAAGCCTCAGAGAATAGCAAGCAGCGCGGAAAACAAGGCAAAAAGATAAAATAACACTATTGTATTTGCCGCTTTTAATTGAGAGAGAGAGAGAGAGAGAGAGAGAGAGAGAGAGAGAGAGAGAGAGAGAGAGAGAGAGAGAGAGAGAGAGAGAGAGAGAGAGACGGAGAGAGAGAGAGAGAGAGACGAGAGAGAGGAGAGCGAGAGAGAGAGAGAGAAGAGAGAGAGAGAGAGAGAGAGAGAGAGAGAGAGAGAGAGAGAGAGAGAGAGAGAGAGAGAGAGAGAGAGATATGAAGAAAAAAACCCATAGGAATATATAAATAAAAAAAATGTATAAATCAATAAGAAAAATAAACAATAAGAAAAAATCATGAAAAATATAATATAACAAATAAATCAAATACAAATTCATAAATAATCATAAAATCAATACATTTCAGACACACGTAACTCCACCTGTACCCTAAAAGTACCCTGTCCCTTTACCCACCCTGTACCTCACTCCTCCTGCCTTCCCTTTACTCACCCTGTACCTCACTCACTCCTGCCTTCCCTTTACTCACCCTGTACCTCACTCCCTCCTGCCTTCCCTTTACTCACCCTGTACCTCACTCACTGCTGCCTTCCCTTTACTCACCCTGTACCTCACTCCCTCCTGCCTTCCCTTTACCCACCCTGTACCTCACTCCCTCCTGCCTTCCCTTTACTCACCCTGTACCTCACTCACTCCTGCCTTCCCTTTACTCACCCTGTACCTCACTCCTCCTGCCTTCCCTTTACCCACCTGTACCTCACTCATCCTGCCTTCCAACGCCACCTGTACCTCATCCTCCGCCTTACCTTTACTCACCCTGTCCTCACTACTCCTAGCCTTCCCTTACCCACCTGTCCACTCCATCGCCTTCCTTTACCCACCCTGTACTCATCCCTCCTGCCTTCCCTTTACACTCTGTACCCACTCTCCTGCCTTCCCTTTACTCACCTGTACCTCATATTCACTCTGCTTCCTTTACTCACCCTGTACCTCCTCTCCTCCTGCCTTCCCTTTACCCACCCTGTACCTCACTCACTCATCTGCCTTCCTTACTCACCCTGTCCTCCTCCCTCCTGCCTTCCCGTTTACCGGACCGTACAGGGCACTCACTTCCGCCTTCCCTTTACTCACCCTGTACCTCACTACACTCCTGCCTCCCTTTACTCACCTGTACCTCACGCACTCTGCCTTGCCCTTACCCACCCTGTACCTCACTCACTCCTGCTTCCCTTTACTACCCGGTACCTCACTCCCTCCGCCTTCCCTTTACTCCCCGTACCTCACTCACTTGCTGCTTGCTCCCTTTACCCACCCTGTACTAACTCACTCCTGCCTTCCCTTTACCAAACCCCGTACCTCACTCCCTCCTGCCTTCCTTTTACCTCACATGTACCTCAAATCACTCCTTTCCTTCCCTTTACTCACCCTGTACCTCACTCTCTTCCTGCCTTCCCTTTACTCACCCTGTACCTCACTCCCTCCTGCCTTCCCTTTACTCACCCTGTACCTCACTCACTCCTGCCTTCCCTTTACCATTTCCTCCTCATTCACCGCCATCAGGAAGACGCCACTTGCCACTTACACTTTATATTTGCCACTTAACTTTATATTTGCCACTTGCCACTATGTATTTGCCACTTACACTTTATATTTGCTACTTACACTTTACATTTACCACTTACCACTATATATTTGCCACTTGTCACTATATATTTGCCACTTGCCACTATATATTAGCCTCTCTCTCTCTCTCCTCTTCTCTCTCTTCCTCTTCTCCTCCCATCTCTCCTCTCTCTTCTCCTCTCTCTCTCTCTCTCTCTCTAGTACCATTGTTTTCAAGTCTTCACCAGGAGTTAGGAGTCAGGGGCACGTCACTTTCCGCCGCCACTTTCCCGCCATTACTCACACACTCACTCCTCCCCTCACCTGGTCCCTGCAGCACCTTCCCTTGGCCCCCCCTGCAGGTGTAAGTAGCCCGGAAGCCCCTCGTTGTGGCGGTAATGGCGTCGATCATAACACTTGTCTGCGGTTGCCGTCCTGTTCTCATAACTAATGCAAGGCTCTTTGAGTTCCCAGGAGGAGACGTGTGGTGAAACTTTAACTCTATTTGTAGTATTTAAACCCTCATAAACTCTATTTGTATCATTTAAACCCTCATAAACTCTATTTGAATTATTTAAACACCCTTAATGATTTTTCTTCTTCCTCTTCAAGTTCAGGTAATAATGTCCTGTTCTCATAACTACTGCAAGGTTCTTTGAGCTTCCAGGAGGAGACGTGTGGTGAAACTTTAACTCTATTTGTATTATTTGAACCCTTTAATGACTTTTGTTCTTCCTCTTCAAGTACAGGTAATAATTTAAGTGTTATTGTTATTGTTATGTACTGTAGCGCGTCTCTCTTAAACTCTATTATTTAAAGACCCATATTGACCTTTATTATGTTCCCTTCAAGGTCAGGTAACAAATAATGTACAAGTGTTATGGTTATCTGTACTGTTTGTTATTATTATTGTTATCGTTACTGTGTTCTGTTCTGTAGCGCATCTGTCTTCACCTTCAACTCTATTAAATATTTAAAGCCCCATAACATAATGACCTTTCTTCTTTTCCCTTAAGGTCAGGTAATAATGTGCAGGTGTTATGGTTATCGTTTGTATCGTTATCGTAATGTAGCGTTGCTCTGTCATCATTTTACAACCACGTATTAAAGGCTTCTCCCCTTCTCTGTCTGTGCCATAATGACCTCTGATTTCTGGCACATTTCCCCTTTATTGACATTACAATCAATCCTTCTCTGTCTCGCTCTCTTCACGTCATTCAGATTAACGAACAATTACATAGTGAGGTAAAGGAACGTGACATAAAAGGAACGTGACATAAAAGGAACGTGACATAAAAGGAACGTGACATAAAAGGAACGTGACATAACCTTCTAATGACTCAGGTGATGCCGTTCTCTCCTTCTGCTACCAAATGAACCCAAAAACTCCGTCACTTTGCATCATTTGATAAGAATTGTCTACTTGAACGCCTTCCTATATAACCTCTTCTCAGCAAAACTATCAAGGGGATGATTTTACTTCCAAATAACGGAGGAATAACTTTATACATATATTGAATTTGAAGTGGTAGAGAGGGTAGTCGAATGGAAGGATAAGATAAGATACTTTGATCCTATCTAGACACTTCGCAAGTACCAACTACAAGGTTATTGACTATACAAAGCGTCACCACGCCAGGACGAACTTGGTGGACCGAATGGAAGGAGGAGAAAGTGTAGATAAAGAGTGAGGAGTAGAGAGGAAAGGAAGGAAGGAAGGAAGGAGAAGGAGAAGGAGAAAGTTTAGGTAAAGAGTGAAGGAGGGAAGAGGGAAGAGTGGTAATAATTGTGAAGTGGTAGAGAGGGAGGTCGAAAGAAAGGAGGAGTAGGAAAAAGTGAAGCTAAGGAGTGAGGGAGAGAGGGCAGAGCGGTAATAGTGGGACGGAGAGGACGCGAAGGACCAGGGTGGAATGTGCCTCCAGGGAATAAAAGCGAGACCCTCACATGTATAATGGAACACACCACCACTAAAACAGCACATTAACACAAAAATCCCATTAAGACATCAATAATAAACACGGACACCCACAAAAAGAGATACGTCCAATTCACTTAAGCACTGCGGCGAAAATATAACCAGAAAACCTACCAGCGAGCCTCATCCTGCTTCTCCATCGCCAAAACGAACCATGAAAACGCCTTCGACATATTAACACCATCTTCAGACTGAACGCATTGAGAAAAACTGCTTAACAAGATGAATTTAAGTAGATTTTCCGCGCTCCAGCACCCCCAGCGAGATCGTTAGCTACTGCATGAATAGATTAACATTGCATAGAATTATCGCAGTGCTCGGGGAAGTTAGACCACTGAGCAGACCCAATAAAAAAGGTCTGTCTAGATGTGCAGCAATACATACAATGGTGAATTTACGTGCCTCAATGCACATACTCTTGCTTCTCACACACTCTTCATCCTCTTAATGAGCAGCATATGCTAATCCCCCGCTGTCTGTCTCCCTCTCTCCGTGTGTGTGTGTGTGTGTGTGTGTGTGTGTGTGTGTGTGTGTGTGTGTGTGTGTGTGTGTGTGTGTGTGTGTGTGTGTGTGTGTGTGTGTGTGTGTGTGTGTGTTTTTATTGCGTTCTACTGAGTTCTATTGAGTTTTATAGAGTTCGTTGGTATTATATTGAGTTCGCTTGTAAATACTGTGTTCAATAAAGCACCTATCTATCTATACCTGTGTGTGTGTATGTGTGTGTGTGTGTGTGTGTGTGTGTGTGTGTGTGTGTGTGTGTGTGTGTGTGTGTGTGTGTGTGTGTGTGTGTCCCTTTCTCTTTCTCTGCATTGCATTCCTACATATTTCCAAACTCAACGGCAAATCCTGTCTCATGCAGGAGTAAAATTAATATTTAATAGCACAGGTAAGGTGAAGGTGAGTTAAATGTAGCACTGGTTGATGCAATTTGAGGTGTTTTTAATCAATGCAAAGTGGAGAAAGGCGTTATGTTGCTCGTCGCTGCGGCAGGATAGTCAGTTGTTGTAAAAGTCTTATTGAAGGTGAGGTTATGAGGCGTGATTATGAGGCAATCACATAACATTCTCTCTCTCTCTCTCTCTCTCTCTCTTCTCGCCTCTCTCTCTCTTCTCTCGTCCTCTTCTTCTCTCTCTCTCTTCTCTCTCTCTCTCTCTCTCTCACACACACATATCACCTTCTCTCCTCCATTACAGGTCTCTCCTCCATCACAGGTCTCTGCTCCACCCTACAAGTCTCCTTCCATCCCTCCACCATACTATCTCTCATCCACTGCATCAATCTCTCCCTCCACCGCACCACAAACCAGTCTCCTCCTCCTCTTCCTCTTCCCTTTCCTACCACACGCCATCATTACTTACCCTGATGCTCACACACTCTTTATGCCTCACAACGTATCATCTCCTCCTCCTCCTCCTCCTCCTCACCCATACGAGGCACCCAGCGTCCTCGGGGGTTAAGGCAAGAGTGATGTATAGTTTCAGGTCAACATAACAAAGAGACGTGTTATTCCAACTAACCTTTGACCTATGAACTCATAAAGAAAATTGGGCATCCGGCGTGCTTGTGACCCGCTACCACCACCACCACTACTACCACTGCCACTGCTACCACCACCACCACTACCTTCACCACCACTACTACCACTACCACTGCCACCACCACACCACTCCCCTTCACACCCATATACACACACCCAAACACTGCCACCACCACCACCACCATACTTCACCACCCACCACTACTCCACTGCCACTCCCACCCCACACCACCATACCTTCACCACCATACTACCCACCTCTGCCACCACCACCACCATTACCTCCCCCACTACTACCCCCACCCACTGCCACCACCACCACCACCACTACCTTCACCACCACCACCACTACTACCACTGCCACTGCCACCACCACCACCACCACTACCTTCACCACCACCACTACCTTCACCACTACTACTACCACTGCCACTGCCACCACCACCACCACCACTACCTTCACCACCACTACCTTCACCACCACTCCTACCCCCCAACCACCACATCACCACGTACCTTCACCACCACCACCCCTTTCACCCCACACCCCCCCACCACACTTCACCACCACTCTACCCTGCACCACACCATCACCACCACCACTACCTTCACCACCATCACCACCACCACTGCCAATAACAATCATTACTATCACAACTACTACTTCTACCACCACTACCACTACCACTACCCCCCCCACCCCCACCACTACCAATAACAACCATTTCTATTACAACTACTAATTATAATCCTACCAAATAATCTTTTCCTCCTTTAGAAATTGCTGTGTATCTATTGGCGTGTCTAGTCTCACCATCACACCATCGCTCCCTCTTAAAGATATTGCTTCGAAAACTTTTTAATAAGAACCCTTCGCTTGGTTTCCTTAAGGTTCGCAACAGGTGCCTCCACATTTTCGTATCTATCATATTATTATTTACTTTTTCTACAACATTTTCCACCAGTATTTCAAAGTAGCATCCTGGCATTTCATTTACACCGTCGCACTGAGAAATCCATACATATGAAAACAAAAAACATAACTGAATATTTTACCGTCATACTATTTCATTCTTCATCCCATTACCAATCACTTTAACAGCTACCTTCTCATCTGTACTTATTACTCTGTCTGTTCTAGTTTCTGTGCGTTTGGTTTGTTTTCTGTATTCCTGTTGATTCGGTTGTCGGTATACACAGATTATCAATTACAGTGGGAGTAGAATCGAGCAGGTAAAGTCGAGTCGAAAAACTTAAATCTGTCGTGATTGTGTGGTGTGTGTCTAGTGTGTGGTGTGTTGAGATTTGTTGTGTTGTTGTGTGTGTTGTTGTTCTAGTGTTGTGATTGTGTATGTGTTGGTGTGTGTGTGTGTAGTGTGTGTGTGTAGTTGTAGTAGTGTGTTTGTGTAGTGTGTTAGTGTAGTGGTGTGTGTCTTTTTCGTTGATGAGCATTCAATATTCAACGAGAGGAAATCCGTTCATCAGGATTATAAATTTAATAGCACAGTAGGAAGGTAGTTTAAATTAGCACTGGTTTGCTTTAGTGTTACTTTAATCATGCAAAGTGGAGAAAGGCGTTAGTTGCTCGTCCGCTGCGGCAAGTCATCCTCTGAAATCTTATTGAAAGTGAGTATGAGGCGTATAGAAAAACTGCATGGAAATTCTCTCTCTCTCTCTCTCACAAAGTTACCTTCTATGCCTCCTACAGTTCTCCTGTAGGTCTTCTCCTCACAGGATCGGTCTGTTACCCTAAAGTCTCTTCATCCTCCACTAGCTATTCTGTGTCGGCAGCATTATGGGCTCTTCCTCGCGCACCAGAACTCAGTCCCCTCCCCCTTCACTCATCGGTTCCTGACTCATGTCGGCCATTATACCCTGATGCTCACAACTGCTTTGAGCCTATACGTTATCTCCCATCGTCCTCCTCCTCCTACCCTAATGCCAGCGTCCCGTGGTTAGGAAGAGTAGTGGTAATGTTAATCGGACTATCAAGAGTGTTATTCAACTAACCTTTGACCTAGACTCATAAAGAAAGTTCGAGGGCGTCGGCAGCTGCCTGGCTTCTTGGAGCACCACACTACAGCCCAGCCGCTACCACCACCATACCTTCCCCAATAGACCCACTCACTGCCCCCTCCACCATGACCACCTGACTAACCAACTCCACTGCGTCACTAACTGCACTCCTTACGCACCACAGCCACCACCCCACACTACTCACCACACGTAACTCTACACCGACCCCTTGCCCCCCGCGACACCTTGCACGCTAGACCACTCCATCATTGCACCCAACCTCCACTACGTTCAGCCCACGAGATAACTTACATCCGACCACGCGACCACCATCGCACCTACCACAGCTACGGACACCACGACCAGGCCAGCCCGCGCCCACTAGAGCACCACCACCACTACTACATTGCACTGCCAGCCACCCATACCTTCCCTACATAGACCTCACATAGCGTAACATCCACTGTCATCAACTACAGCCACTACCTCACACCATTTACTTTCACACACTAGCTTCAACCGCAGTAGTATACCAGCCACCACGACGAACATATTACCACACCACCATGCAGCCAGTACCATCCACAGCATACTACACTATATAACAACTTGCACCACCACCATAGCAACACTCTTACAGATAACCAGACATAGCAGTAAATATTATATCACAGTAGTACTGTTATACCACTAGCACTACCGTATACCCCCAGCATAGTACATAAAACATTTCGTAGTATAATCACTAGTATTATAGTCCTAATAATAGTTTCTAGCCTTAGAAAGTAGTGTGTATTTTGCAGTCTAGTCTCACCATCACACCATCGCTTTAAAGTAGTGCTTGAAAGTTGTTTAATAAGAGTACCTTTCGTGGTATTTAAGGGTAAGGTAGCACATTGTATCTATATATTATTAGTATTTTAGAAGTATTACAGTATTTAAAGTTAGATCTGGCATTTCTATTACAGTGTATGATGAAAATAAGAAATATATGAAAATAGTAAAAAGTAAGAATAGTTCCGTCAGTAGTAGTATTTTTATTTCGTATAGTCTTTTCAAAAGTTGTAAGCTACTAGTGTTTGTTTAGTAGTATATGTTGTACTGTATAGTATATGTGGTATGTTTTAAGTTTACGTAGTATTCGTAGTTGTATTCGGGGTAGTAGTAATAGTGAGCAGTATAATAATAGTAGGAGGCAGTAAGACGAGAGTAAAGGGAGTAGAGTGAGAGTAGAAAGTTAGAATCGTATAGAAGATTTAGTGCGAGATATATTAAGCAGTATGTATTTGAATAGTATTATAGTTAATAGTCAGTTAGTATTAAAAATGAGTAGATAAATATGTAATACGTATTAGTAGTAGTAGTAGTAGTAGTAGTGTAGTAGTAGTAGTAGTAGTAGTAGAGTAGTAGTATATAGTAGTAGAGTAGTAGTAGTAGGTAGAGGAAGAGTAGTAGTGGGTAGGGAGTAGAGGAGGGGTAGGAGGGGAGG
The DNA here is from genome assembly GCA_016584305.1 of Chionoecetes opilio. Taxonomy (NCBI): domain Eukaryota; kingdom Metazoa; phylum Arthropoda; class Malacostraca; order Decapoda; family Majidae; genus Chionoecetes; species Chionoecetes opilio. Next base: position 34,795 of record JACEEZ010005220.1, on the reverse strand, counting down.
GGGTAGTAGGAGTAGGTAGGAGTAGAGGAGGAGGGAGTAGGAGGAGGATTAGTATAGTAGTGAAGTAGTAGTAGAGTAGCAGTAGTAGTAGATGTATAGTAGTAGAGTAGTAGTATATAGTTAGTGTTAAGGTTAGTAGTATATAAGTATAGTTAGTGTGTAGTAGTATTGGGAGTGTAGTAGTAGTAGTAGTTTTCCCTAGTTTAGAAAGGATAGGGAAAAAGGTTCACAAATAGGGTGGTGAATAGTGGAATGGTTCAGTAGACAGGTAGTTAGCGAGTCATTGGGGAGCTTTAGGGGTGGAGGTTCTGGATGGGGATGAAAGGTGGAGTAGGTTTAGGTGACAGGAACTACCACGTGTAGGTCGCGGCCTCTGTAGCTTCCTTATTTTCTTGTTCTATGTTTATAGTAGTAAGTAGTATAGTAGTAATAGTAATAGATATTGTAGTAGTAGTAGTTAGAGTAGTAGTATGTGTAGTAGTATGTAGTAGTAGTATAGTAGTAGTATATTTAATGTAGTAAGTATTAGTAGTATAGTAGTAGTAGTAGTAGTATAGTGAGTAGTAGTAGAAGTAGTATAGTAGTAGTAGTAGTAGTTCAGTTCAGTTTAGTTCATTTTATTTCGTAAAACTATAACGTAGTAGTAGACCACGAGATATAGGCTACAATAAGAAAAAATAAATGTTATTGTTATATACAAACAGCATACTTTGCACATACTTATATGATAAATCTTTCAGGTATGTATTTTTATGTCTTTCCACCTTAATATATCAAAATTAAAAATCTCATACATGTACAAATAAAACAAAAAGTATGAATAGGCTAACCATTAAAATCAATTGATATAAATTAAAATGATCTATAAAGTATATATATATATACAAAACTAAAATATGTAATACATTTGTAAACAACATAGGAAATATAAAAAAGTTAACCCCTAATCTATGAAGGGATTAATATCCATAAAATAAACAGGGGCCTCGCCTCTCCTCATGTCGCTGTACCCAGACTATCCTGGCCTTAATAACATCCAGAGCCTCTTCAAATATATTGATATTGTAATACTGATCAAATAAATGTCTCACATAAGTCATAAAAAGACCTTTTGTATAAAAATATATATTATATTTAATGATAGGATTGTTTGACCTAATCAGTCTTTTAAAGAATCTAGCTTGTATAAGGGCTGTGAGATGCCTTAATAATAATTGATTGCAGTTTTCAGCAGTGATGTGGCTGCTGGCATATGTAGGTACTCCCGACATGAGTTTTAAACCATTATTATATGCTACATTAAGCGCTTTAAAAAAACAAGATCTAAAAACCGAGGTATCATTCCATAGGGCCAAGCCATATTCTGGACAGCAGTAAGAGTTAAATAAAAACAAAAGAACATTAAAATCTAAAAACTTAAAATCTCTATATACAATATTAAAAGATGAGTAAAATGAGTTTAACCGAAAATCGATGTCATCGCTATCTTTAAAATTGAAGGAAATATTGTGTCCTAAGTATTTGTAGCAGCTCACAACTTTTAGTTCATCGCCATTAAGTTTTATATTACCCAATACAAATTTTTTTCTTAAATTAAATCTCATACATCTGGTTTTTTCTTTGTTTATCACAAGTTTGTGATTCACAATTTCATTACATAAACAATTGTATAATACCTCCATGTCGTCTCTTGACGCAGCCAGGAGAACCAGATCATCAGCGTAACCTACAACATTAAGTCTGTGGACACCAAGCCTACATCCTATGTCCAAGCTGGAAACTTTTTCAATAATGTCATTTATATAAAAATTAAATAAAAATGGGGATAAAACACCTCCCTGCCTTACTCCCTGTTCAATGAAATAAAATTCACTCTTGGACTGATGCCATCTGACTTGTGCTTGTTGGTTTCTAAAGTAGTGCATTAATGTGAGGGTCAGATCAACAGGTATACCTGAGGATAACAGTTTCTTACCAAGCAGGAAATGATCTATTCTATCGAAGGCTTTACTTAAATCAACAAAAGTGGCAATGGGAGATGACCTTGAGCTACTGTAGCTTCTCATAACCTCTTTTACCAAAAAAGAAGCATCAGTAGTGGATGATGCCTTCCTAAAACCTAACTGCCTAAAATTCAAAGGGAGTTTCTCAGTTAAGAAATTTAAAACATGTAATTCAAAGATTTTCAGCAGACATGAGGATTGCATCACAGGTCTATAGTTGAGGGAAGCATTTGTATTTTTCTTATCTTTAGGTAAAGGAGTAATAGTGCCCCCTAGCAGATCACCGGGAAGATAACAATGTGAATAACACATATTGTAAAACATGGACAAATATTCTAAAAAGTCATGTGAAGCATTCTTAAGGAACAGCAGATGAATTCCATCATGGCCAACTCCATCATTCACAGAAGATAAAATATGTTTGATAGTAGCACTAGAAATTCTTAAGTTTACTTTTCTTTTTACAGGCCACATTTCTTTTAATTCTTTCAGGAAATCAGTGTCATTCTTTGTATTAAGTCCAGTTTGACTCTTGAGAAAGTGACCTACAAATAGCTGAGCAATCTGTGCATCATCTGAGATCCCATCAATTATGCCACTAGATTTTTCCCTTCCTCTCTTCTCTTAACCTCCTTCCAAATTGTGTTTTGTTTTTATCTCTAAATTTGAATATGATACTGTTACTTATTTCTTGTTGTTCATTATTCTTACACTGTCTTAATGCTGCTTTAAAAGCTTTTCTGGTGTTTAGCATGACCTCATGGTGTGTGGTGTGTAGCTGTCTACCTTGCTCCACCCAATCCAGGTAGCCATCTCTTGCTCTACTATGAAGCTCCTTCACCCTCCTATTCCATCCAGGAATAACCTTGAATTTATTGCATTTAACAACTTTTCTCTTATATTTTTCACTCTCTTCCTGAATGCTTGTTACCATTGCATCATAAACTTTATCTATTTCCTTTAGATGCAAAGGGTTGTGGCAACCTGTTTTATGACAATTTTGAGCTAAGTCATGCTGCAAAAGCTTTAGTTTATTGTCAACACGTCTGTTGATGTTCCTTAAATCATCTGCATCTAATTTATGCCAATTTAAGGAATATTGTGCAGAGTCTGTGTTATTGCTTGGAGAGGTAGTGTGAGATATATGGACTCCCTTAAATTCCATCTTTATAAATAATGGCAGGTGATCAGAACCGTTCATATCATATAAAACCTTGGCTTCACTGACATCAATGTGATCACAAGGCCTACCAACTATATGGTCCAGCCACCTGTTTGTGCTGTTCCCATACCCTGTGAAGGTTATGGCATCTCTCCCAAGCAGGTCTAAGTCATAGCAAACCAGTATAGTAGTAGTATAGTAGTAGTAGTAGTAGTAGTAGTAGTAGTAGTAGTAGTAGTAGTAGTAGTAGTAGTAGTAGTAGCAGTAGTAGTAGTAGTAGTAGTAGTAGTAGTAGTAGTAGTAGTAGTAGTTATAAACATAAACAGTACCCAAGACACACTTTCCTAAACGCTTCACTGATTCTCTACTCACTGACGTCAAATAGAAAAAGATAAGGGAAGGTTTGTTTTCTCTGCATATGTGTCTTCTATCCAACGTAAACAAATAAATAAATAAAAAGTATAGTTTATTCTACCAACACTTCCTTTTCTCCTCCTCCCTTCTCCCCTTTCCTCCTACCTACCTCCTCCTCCTCCATTCTCCCCTTTCCTCTTCCCTACCTCCTCTTCCTCCCTTCTCCTCTTTCCTCCTCACTACCTCCTCCTCCTCCCTTCTCCCCTTTCCTCCTCCTCCTCCCTTCTCCCCTTTCCTCCTCCTCCTCCCTTCTCCCCTTTCCTCTTCCCTACCTCCTCCTCTTCCCTTCTTCCCTTACCCTCCTCCCTACTCCTATCCCATAAATCTGTTCACCCAGGTAACTTTTGACAGGTGAGACAACGGCTTGACTGTATACGCGCGTGCCCGCCTGTCTATATGCCACTTCACCTCAAAATATTTTCTGTCTCTTTAAACTTTCTCTATAAATATTTAATGTAAAATAATCCATTAACGAGAATAAACTTCGCTTGACAGGAGTTTAACATAATTTTACTACACCGTTGATAATATGTTTCTGCCTTATAGTGAATGTGTCAAGTCTTTTTTTTCTACATTTTCGTGCCATTATTATTATTTTTTCTTTTTCGTGCCATTATTATTATTTTTTCTTTTTCGTGCCATTATTATTATTTTTTCTTTTTCGTGCCATTATTATTTTTTTTTTTTCGTGCCATTATTATTATTTTTTCTTTTTCGTGCCATTATTATTATTTTTCCTTTTTCGTGCCATTATTATTTTTTCTTTTTCGTACCATTATTATTATTTTTTTCTTTTTCGTGCCATTATTATTATTTTTTCTTTTTCGTGCCATTATTATTATTTTTTCTTTTTCGTGCCATTATTATTATTTTTTTCTTTTTCGTGCCATTATTATTATTTTTTCTTTTTCGTGCCATTATTATTATTTTTTTCTTTTTCGTGCCATTATTTTATTTTTTCTTTTTCGTGCATTATATTTGTGTTCACCTGCCTCACGCACGACAGGTGATTATCTCCTTCAAAGCTTGGTAATTAACGGCAACCACCTGAGACATGACGCAATATCTCCCTCTTTCTCTCTTTCTCTCACAGCAAAAAAAAATAACCAGGGGATAAAACTTCTAACAACACAACATTTCTTACGTCACTCACTGCCTCCCACTCTCACCAAGAAGCGAGAGGGAAGAGTAGTAAGAATAAAGAAGTAAGTAAGTAAAAGTAAGGAAGTAGTAAGTAAAAGAAAGTAAGAGTAAGAGTAGAGTAAAGAAATCATTCATCTTCTTTACTATATTTAATTTATTTACACAAATCACGGGTGGTCTGCGTGTTTAGGGTCTTAACTCCTTCACGCCCAGATCTTTCCTTTGCTATAAAAAATTGTCTGTTATTAGCCATAAAATTACGAAAAGTAACTGAATATACCAAATTAGTTAGTCGACAAGGATACTAAACAGGTCATATCTATAAAATATTGCTTATATTCACTAAAAATCGTCTAATGGTACCCAAATTAAATAACGCTCTGGGCCTCAAGGGGTTAAAGCGACGTTTGTAATCTTGTGTTGCCTGAATTTTTATCCTTCGTCATTTTTTTGGTGAGAGAAAGAGAGAAAGAGAAGGAGGGAGATATTCTGTCTTTCACCATTTTTCACTTTCCCCTTTCTCTCTTTCCACCCCTCGTCTTTCTGATCATAAATTACAAGACCTCCGCCTTTTTAATCTCTCTCATACGACCATTAATTCTACACTCCCTTCCTCTATCATTATTTCTCCCTCTCCCCTTCCATCTCTCTCTATGACAACCTATCCTTTCTCTTTCTTTCCTTCCCTCTCTCTTCCTTTATTCTTTCTTATTCTCTTATTTCACAGCTGCCCTTCTAATCTTCTCCTCATATCCCACCGCTGCCACCATTTATGCGCCCCACGACAAGAAGGCTGAATCGCGTCTCAGCATGACAGATCTAGTCCCTTATTCGTGGTTTCGTTCGCAAGTCACGTTAGCCTTTCATCGCCTCCATTATAGTCCCCTCTGGCAGTCCCTTTCTCCATTTATCACAGCCCTCCCCTCTATGCCTAACGCCCTCCATGCATTTCCACGTTCGATCCTAAGGCCCTATACAATATACATCCTCCTAAAGGTCCTATACAGGATATATGACGCCCCCTAGGCCCTTTGTATATCCCCTTTTGTGCCATAACGAGAATAAGTCCTACTAAAATTGTGCATAACTGTCTTATCTAAAAAAATTACAGATAAAAAAGGCTTTAATACTGTTGGAGCTAAACGAAGGCCTTGTACTTTTACCTCATATCTCCTCATTCCCTCCTCATTCACAGCTACCTCAACCTTCCACCTGTCTCACTAATTCACCTGCATCCATTACCTTCACCTTTCCTACCTCCTCCTCGTGATACTGTTTCTCCACTATATTCCCCACTATACTATACCACTCCACTATATTTCTCCACTTCCTGGCTCTCTTGCATCAGTTTCTCCACTGTGTGTGTGTGTGGGGGGTGGGGTGGTGTGTGTGTGTGTGTGTGTGTGTGTGTGTGTGTGTGTGTGTGTGTGTGTGTGTGTGTGTGTGTGTGTGTGTGTGTGTGTGTGGTGTGTGTGTGTGTGTGTGTGTGTGTGGTGTGTGTGTGTGGTGTGTGTGTGTGTGTGTGTGTGTGTGTGTGTGTGTGTGTGTGTGTGTGTTGTGTTTGTGTGTGTGTGTGTGTGGTGTGTGTGGGGTGTGTGTGTGTGTGTGTGTGTGTGTGTGTGTGTGTGTGTGTGTGTGTGTGTGTGTGTGTGTGTGTGTGTGTGTGTGTGTGTGTGTGTGGTGTGTGTGTGTTGTGTGTGTGTGTGTGTGTGTGTGTGTGTGTGTGTGTGTGTGTTGTGTGTGTGTGTGTGTGTGTGTGGTGTGTGTGTGTGTGTGTGTTTTGTGTTGGGGGGTGTTGTGTGTGTGTGTGTGTGTGTTGGTGTGTGTGTGGTGTGTGTGTGTGTGTGTGTGTGTGTGTGTTGTGTGTGTGTGTGGTGTGTGTGTGTGTGTGTGTGTGTGTGTGTGTGTGTGTGTGTGTGTGTGTGTGTGTGTGTGTGTGTGGGTGTGTGGTGGTGTGTGTGTGTTGGTGTGTGTGTGTGTTGTGTGTGGTGTGTGTGTGTGTGTGTGGTGTGTGTGTGTGTGTGTGTGTGTGTGTGTGTGTGTGTGTGTGTGTGTGGGTGTGTGTGTGTGTGGTGTGTGTGTGTGTGTGTGTGTGGGTGTTGTGCGTGCGTGCGTGCGTGCGTGCGCGCGCGCGCGTGTGACCCTCAGGTGTGACTCCTCTCGCGGATATGAAAGGTGACCAGCGGAACGAAAAAGTAGGTCCCGGATTCCGCGTCGAGCAACCTTCCTTACGAGGCGACATGAGCGGCAGGTGAGGCAGCTCTGCGGGACAAACGGCAAGATGTAGTCACCCTTTAAGACTCTGACGAGAAAAAGGGACCGTAAGGAGGCAGGGGTGGGCGGGAAGTAAGGGAGGCATTAATTATTACGCAACTTAGGGCATGACGGGTGCTTAGAGCGTGACTGTAACATGTTTGGCGGGTGACAGGTGACAGATTTAAGGAACCCACGTGAGATAGGGGAACAGAAGGAACCCACGAGAGACAGACAGGGGGACAGAAGGAACCCGCGAGACAGGGGAACAGAAGGAACCCGCGAGGGACAGAGAGGGGGACAGAAAGAACCCGCGAGACAGGGGAACAGAAGGGACCCGCGAGAGACAAAGTGACAGAAGGAACCCGCGAGAGACAGGGTGACAGAAGGAACCCGCGAGAGACAGGGTGACAGCAGGAACCCGCGAGGGACAGAGAGGGGGACAGAAAGAACCCGCGAGACAGGGGAACAGAAGGAACCCGCGAGGGACAGAGAGGGGGACAGAAAGAACCCGCGAGACAGGGGAACAGAAGGGACCCGCGAGAGACAGGGTGACAGAAGGAACCCGTGAGAGACAGGGTGACAGAAGGAACCCGCGAGAGACAGGGTGACAGAAGGAACCCGCGAGAGACAGGGTGACAGCAGGAACCCGCGAGAGACAGCTAGATAGAAGGAACCCGCTAGAGAACCAACGCACTTCGCTATTTAAGATTCAAGTTATGAACCCCAACAAATCTTCAGCTGGTGTCCTTTCACAAACCAGTTACACCTGAGTCCTTTACGGGATAATGACTACACGCAGCCAACTTACACCTCCCAAGACGCCTTCTTACTGATATACCTGTTGCTGAACGCGGCGAAACGAGGGCCAGATAGGAGCTCGCCAAATAAAAAGAAGAAATGTATGCTAATGTGATGTGGCGGGTTAGATGTGCCTCTTATCAGCAGCCATCTTATCACATTCACCTGGTTATCTGTGGCAATCGTGGCACTTGGCGGAGAGGGAAGGAGGAGGAAGGGCACCCAGATTACTGCTTTCCAATGCAACCTTCATACTTGGGTACCTTTCTCTCTCTCTCTCTCTCTCTCTCTCTCTCTCTCTCTCTCTCTCTCTCTCTCTCTCTCTCTCTCTCTCTCTCTCTCTCTCTCTCTCTCTCTCTCTCTCTCTCTCTCTCTCTCTCTCTCTCTCTCTCTTGTACTGGATGTTCTCGCTATTAATTCGATTCAGAATACAAAAACAGATCAACCAGCAACTTAGCAAAGGATATTTTCACCTTTAAGGCCTTAACTGACAGGTAAACATAGACAAACAAGAGATAAAAAGCCGCACCTTCGCTAATGACTATAGCATACAGACAGAGAACAAACACGACTTTCCGAAATCCAGGTGACAAAGCAGACTCGTTTACTTCCTCATTAAAAGCCACAAGCGTCTATGTCAATGTAGAAATGTGTTACAGAAGGTCAAAACAACCATTAAATATCCGCCGATTAGCTACATTGAACTGAACTCCTTTTCCCTATAAAAAAAAAAGACGAAAATAGAGAAGAGATAAAGCTGGAAGATCACATTTCAAGCCCATGTTTGATGCTGTATCGAAGGGACGGTAAACAAGAGGGGCTTAAATGTACCTCTCTCCATCCCTCTTTTCTTAATCCCCAGAAGATATAAGAAGACGAAAATGAAGGAAATATGATCAGTTAAAAGATAGTTAAAAGTTAAATAATTAGTTGATAGTTAAAAGATAAGAGAAGTTGAAAGATAAGTTAAAATATTACATTACAACTACATCAAATAGTATATCGAAATAAAACATGTATAACAGGCATTTTAATATAGCTCTCTCTTTCTCACACCTTCTTTTAGTTCACATATGGAGAGCCAATTAAGAGACAAAGAGAAATATTAAAATAAAACATGTATAGCAGGCATTATAATATACCTCTCTCCCTCTCCCTCCCTCTCTCCTTTTCTCATCTTCTTTTAGTTGACCTATGGAGACAATTAAGAGACAAAGAGGAGAAATATCGTAATAAAACATGCATAATAACAGGCATTTTGATATACCTCTCTCTTACTCTGCCTTCTCTTCTCTGCCTTCTTTAAATAGACATATGGAGAGACAAGTAACCCCTCCACGCCCAGATCTTTCCTTTGCTATAAAAAATTGTCTGTAGTTAACCATAAAATAACGAAAAGTAACTAAATAAACCAAATTAGCTAGTCGACAAGGATACTAAGCAGGTTAGAGCTATAAAATATTGCTTATAGTCATTAAAAATCGTCTAATGGTACCGAAATTACAATGGAAATTACGTTCTGGGTCTCAAGGGGTTAAGATACAAAGAGGAGAAATATTGAAATAAAACATGTATAACAAGCATTATAATATACCTCTGACCCTCTCTCTCTTCTTCGCCTTCTTTCAGCTGACCTATAGAGACAATTATGCGAAGACAAAGAAGAGGAAGAGGAGGACGTGTGCTTGTTCTGGAAAATCTAAGGCGCGTGCCAGCGGGTAAAGGCGAGGAAGGGCGAGAAGGAGGTGGCTTGCATGCTTTATAAATCATCTGGAGAATAGGAGGAGGAGGAGGAGGGGTGAAGGAGGGGTGAAGGAGGGGTGAAGGCTATTAATTCGAAAAGAAAATTAAGGTGAGGTGTGGGACGTCTCTGGTGGCCGAGGTGGAAGAGAGAGAGAGAGAGAGAGAGAGAGAGAGAGAGAGAGAGAGAGAGAGAGAGAGAGAGAGAGAGAGAGAGAGAGGAGAGAGAGAGAGGAGAGAGAGAGAGAGGAGAAGAGAGAGAGAGAGAGAGAGAGGAGAGAGAGAGAGAGGAGAAGAGAGAGAGAGAGAGAAGGATGGAGGGAGAGAGAAAGGAGATAATATAGTGAGTGTAAGAAGGAAGAGAAGGAAGGAAGGAAGGAAAGAGAGAGAGGAGAGAGAGAGAGAGAGAGGGAGAGAGAGAGAGAGAAGAGAGAGAGAGGAGAGAGAGAGAGAGAGAGAGAGAGAGAGAGAGAGAAGAGAGGAGAGAAGAGAGAGAGAGAGAGAGAGAGAGAGAAGAGGAGAGAGAGAGAGAGAGAGGAGAAGAGGAGAGACTTGAGAGAGAGGAGAGAGAGAGAGAGGCCGCCAAGGGGTGTCGAGGTACAGGGGATATTAATGAGGGAATAACTTTCGTCCAAGATGATTTAAAGAGACTCCTTTTTAGCTTCAGTTTATAAAAAGACGACCTATGGGATATTTGTAGCGTTTTGCGAGCTTCAAAGTTTCGTAAAGGTGTGAGTTTTGCGTGCTTATTTTTACCTTTTTTTTTGGTCCTGGTTCAGTCCTTTGTGATAAAAAAAAAAAAAAAAAAAAAAAAAAAAAAAAGGGAATTTGAGTTCTTGTTCTTGTCATGTCTTGTGATTCTAATGATGAGACGCGATGAAGCTCAGGTGTATGTGAGGTTATTTTAGTTAGTAGTCAATTATTTATATCAAGTAGTTATATAAGAGTAGTTGGTAGTAATATTTGAGTTAGTTTTTTAGTAGTAGTTTAGTTAGTGTGTGTAAGGTGATTAAGTTGTTGCCTAGAAAGCGTCCAGGTGGGAAGAAAGGTAACATTCTAGTAAAGGTCTGGAAACTATCAAAAGTAGAAATAAAATGGGTGGAAGATGCTATTGATGGTCTTATAAAAATAGGTTTGTCAAATTTTACTCACACACACACACACACACACACACACACACACACACACACACACACACACACACACACACACACAGACACAGACACAGACACAGACACACACACACACACACACACACACACACAGACACAGACACAGACACATGCACACACACACACACACACACACACAACACACACACACACACACACACACACACACACCACACACAGACACAGACACAGGACACACACACAGACACAGACACAGACCACACACACACACACACACACACACACACACACACACACACACACACCACACACACACAGACACACACACACACACACACACACACACACAACACACACACACACACACACACACACAGACACAGACACAGACACAGACACAGACACACATACACACACACACACACACACACACACACACACACACACACACACACACACAGACACACACACACACACACACACATACACACACACACACGATCCAGCCACAGCCACACTACATCACGTCCCAAAATATCGCCCCGGACGGACGATTTAACTTTCCTCCCGACAGTGTAACGTCTGGTCGGCAACTTTCCTCACTGTTTCCTCCATCCAGGAGCAAAAACTGGCCGATAGGAGGATCACTGATAGCACTGACATCAATAAGTTAGTGGAGCTTTTTCATTATTAGTGGATATTTTTTTTACTGTCACGCGAAGAAGTGTGAAGAAGTGTGAAGAAATGATAGATACAACTTGCAGGAAGTGTGTCTATTCCTACTAACCTATCTCAACAAGGAGGAGGAGGAGGGGAGGAGGAGGAGGAGGAGGAGGAGGAGGAGGAGGAGGAGGAGGAGGAGGAGGAGGAGGAGGAGGGGGAGGAGGAGGAGGAGGAGGAGGAGGAGGAGGAATATACAAAGGAATATACAAAGGAAACACAAACAGCAACAGACCGATAGGTCCTTACAAGGCTGTTTGCTTTAACTACACTACACTAACTAGATAATAAGAGAGAAAGGATAGGAAGTAGAAGGCTCCTCCCCACCACCCATCCCTTTCCAGCCGAAGCTGGCCGGAAAAGAAGTGATACCATGCAATTTGAAA
>JACEEZ010005220.1:0-16491 GCA_016584305.1 Chionoecetes opilio | reverse complement strand
TTCGGTTTTTAAATCTAAATTCCTTCCCAGGGCGCCCCTTATTTTCCCTTCGCTATTTCCCACCCCGGCCCGACCCCCCGCCCTTACCCCACAATGCACCGATGTAAACAACCGTGACGTAGTTATGGGTAGGGTCCATTGCTCTCCTAAGCCATGTGCCCTTAGTTTGGTCAAAAAGTCGCTTATGGGGAACTGTATCGAAGGCTTTCTGAAAATCAAGGTATATTACATCCGAGGGAATTTTAGCGTCCCAGTTTGAATAAATGACATTAAAAAATCCAGTAGGTTTGTTAAGCAGGATCTCTTCTTTTGAATCCATGCTGGGAGTTTAGTATTGATTTTATTTGCATCGAGAAAAGACATATTTTTCCCGCAATATTTTCTCAAATAGTTTAACAATCACGGACGTTAGATAATTGGGCGATAATTACTTGCGAGGCTCTTACTCCCTTTCTTGAATATCGAGGAGGAGGAGGAGGAGGGGGAGGAGGAGTGGGAGGAGGAGGAGGAGGAGGAGGAGGAGGAGGAGGGGGAGGAGGAGGAGGAGGAGGAGGAGGGATTGACAGGGTGTGAATAAGGAAAGAAAACAGAAGAAAATAGAATAAAAGAAGAATGAAGAAAAAAACCAGGGAAGGAAACCACCAAACACGTACTACTACTCCTCTCTCTCTCTCTCTCTCTCTCTCCTCTCTCTCTCTCCTCCCCTCTCTCTCTTCTCTCTCTCTCTCTCTCTCTCTCTCTCTCTCTCTCTCTCTCTCTTTTCTCTCCTCTCTCTCTCTCTCTCTCTCTCTTCTCTCCTTCTCCGTCTTTCATCCTTCCAAAATCTCACGAAAACAAACTAAAAGCCTCATAAAAAGTCTCACAAGGCCTCACTAAACACCTCAGAAGCCACGACCCCAACGACCTCCCCCTCACGACGAAGGAGACACTTGACCCACACGTTCTTGACACACCCAGGAGCCCGTCGTAAGCCGCCACAATCCCGCCCCTCCTGAAGGCTCCTGAAGGCTCCTCCTCTACGTGCAGCTGCTTTTGTCTACCTCGTCATGTTCCTCCCTCGTATATTAAGGGATTGTGTGGTGGTGGCCTCGGCTTTGTTGCTTAAGAGAAAGACAAAGTGTAGGGGGTGAGGTAGCGAGGTGGCGACAGCAGCTACGTTTTCTGTGATGTATTGTGGCTCGTGATCTTGGCACATTAGAGAAATGGTGATCTCCGGCCTGACTCGATCACAAGAAAAAACCGAAGACAAGATGAGTGTAAAGAATTTTTTTTTTTTACCGTCTGCATCTTTCACGCGCAAAAACACTCTTCGACATCTTTGACAGAGAGAGAGAGAGAGAGAGAGAGAGAGAGAGAGAGGAGAGAGAGAGGAGAGAGGAGGAGAGAAGAGAGAGAGAGAGAGAGAGAGAGAGAGAGAGAGAGAGAGAGAGAGAACATAGACGAGAGAGAGAACACAGACAGAGAGAGAGAACACAGACAGAGAGAGAAACACATACAGAGAGAGAGAGAACACAGACACAGAGAGAGAACACAGTCAGAGAGAGGTTGGAGACGGAGAGAGAGACAAGACACTCCCTTGCCCTCCCTCCCGCGGCGCCTTAAGCAGCCAACAAACTTGAATGAATGTGTCAGTGAATGAAGACACATGGCAGACGGCAGCGCGTTTGGCCTTGGTTGACCTCGCCGGCAGATCTCGAGGCGCTCACACCTGTCCTGATAATGGCACAGATTGGAGGCCTGGGTAGTGCTAGATCAATTGACTACTATACTATACTAGTCCGTTGATCTTGGGGAAGTGTTTATGTAAGCTTCCTCCTGATGTAGCGAGGCCAGTGAGGTGAAGCATCATTAACCGGGCATATGTGAAGCCCTCGAAGCCTGTGTGTTTGGCTTCATCGTCTCAGCCAAGCTTCACACAAGACCATTAACCCCTTGAGGCCCATAACGTAATTTCCATTGCAATATAACCACCATTAGACGATTTTGATTAACATAAGCAATATTTTGTAGATATGACATGTTTAGTATCCTTGTCCACTTGCTAAGTGTATATTAAGTTACTTTTTCGTAATTTATAGCTAATAACAGACGATTTTATATAGCAAAGGAAAGATCTTGGTGTAAAGGGGTTAATTTGTCATGAAGAGCAATATAGTTTCCTTAATAATGGTGAATGGAAAATGATCTTTGAAGTATTGCATCGGTGTTTTTTTTTTAAGTAATGATGAGTGTCATTTTTGGGGGTGAACGGAAAAAGATCTTCGAAGTATTGCATCGTTGTTATTGTTTGAAGTAGGGATGAGAGCCATTTTTCGGGGTGTCTGTTTTGCCTGCGATCCATTTCAAGTTGGAGGCGGAACAAAACAGGTGCAAAAATACGATCATTCAATTACAACACCAGGTAATTGCATCAGCGAGGCGTCATGATGGCTTTCCCGCCCATCTGTCTGCACTCCATTCATACACACTATACACAGTTTCTTTTATATTTTACGACTGATATTTGATGCCAGGAGAAGGGAATACACTGTTTCTTCTTTTTACGACTGATATTTGATGCCAGGAGAAGGGAATACACTGTTTCTTTTATATTTTACGACTAATATATGATGCCAGGAGAAGGGAATACACTGTTTCTTCTTTTTACGACTGATATTTGATGCCAGGAGAAGGGAATACACTGTTTCTTTTATATTTTACGACTAATATTTGATGCCAGGAGAAGGGAATACACTGTTTCTTTTATATTTTACGACTGATATTTGATGCCAGGAGAAGGGAATACACTGTTTCTTTTATATTTTAAGACGGATATTTGATGCCAGGAGAAGGGAATACCCTGTTTCTTTTATATTTTACGACTGATATTTGATGCCAGGAGAAGGGAATACACTGTTTCTTTTATTTTTTACGACGGATATTTGATGCCAGGAGAAGGAATACACTGTTCTTTATATTTTAAGACTGATATTGATGCCAGGAGAAGGGAATACCTGTTTCTTTTATATTTTAGACTGATATTTGATGCCAGGAGAAGGGAATACACTGTTTCTTTTATTTTTACGACGGATATTTGATGCCAGGAGAAGGGAATACACTGTTTCTTTTTTTTACGACGGATATTTGATGCCAGGAGAAGGGAATACACTGTTTCTTTTATATTTTACGACGGATATTTGATGCCAGGAGAAGGGAATACACTGTTTCTTTTATTTTACGACTGATATTTGGTGCCAGGAGAAGGGAATACTCACACACATTGACACTTTCCTTTCGTCCACACCCAACAACTCCAATAATTCCCTAAACACGCCTTTCTCCACAATAGGTAAAATCTCTTAATCTGACGGTGATGCCTTAACGCCACACACTCGACACTATACTGGTTTTTTTACGTGGCAAAAAATCCTGGCCCCTTGCTGCTTACTGACTGATATTTGATGCCAGGAGAAAGGAATACTACGCCTCTTCTAAATTTCAGTTGTATTTTATCATAGTTAACCATATTATCAGGTAAATATAGGCAAAGTTGTAAGTATGAGACCTGAAAATAGAATGTAATTTTCGCCTTGTTAAAAAAAATAGACTACACTACCATACTTCTTCATTTCACCATACACCATTATTTTCTCTCTCTTTGTCTCTGCGTCACCATACCACCATACTTCTTCTCTTCACCATACACCATTATTTTCTCCATTTTTATCTCTCCCTCTCTCCACCTCAACCGTAATAATAATTCACCTCACGAACCCAACTAATTCCCATAAGTAATTACAAGACACAAATTACGGACCAGTTCTCTCTGTCAAGGGATGAGAAAAGAGGGAGAGGCGAAGGGAACAACCGATAGCGTTTGGATGTTTCTGTTTTTTCTCTACAAGACCCTGACAAGTACCGATTATTACCTCAAATAATCACAATGGTTTTCAAATGCACATAAAAATATTGATTTGTACTTACCGACTGTAGTTTGATGTTAATGTTCACCTCTGAGCTGCCCGAGTGTTGGATGGACTCCCACGCTTCACCGCAACGAAGAAATGTAATTCAATAAAATAATTAAATGTTTCATAAGACTTACGTTGAGTGATTCTTAAAATGCAATACACGTCAAGGCATAAACATAAGCTTAGACCAGACGAGACAAAAGAGTATCTCCTCTACCTCCCATCCCCTTCTGGACTCTGCATGATCGGTAACAAAACTCTCACTAAGTAATTCATGAGATTGGTAGTGGTGCCAACATGAAGGTCCAAAGTGAAGCTGTCAACATGCAACAGCGAGGTGCATAAACATAGGGGTCGTGAAGCCTGGTGTTTAGATGCCTTAAAAGCCTTATTGACAGCCGCTGCGTCCAGGTATTCGCTTGGTCATACTGCTTAATGCAGCATCTCGACCCACACCTTAGCATCGATGAACCAGACACAACACACCAACAGGATAAGTGGAGATTGTCTGCTTCTATTGCTGCATTTAATATATCACTGCCGCGCTACAAATGAAAGTGCATACTAAGAAAAAAAAGTGCAACTTTGCACCTTTAAAGGTGCAAGATGGTCACAGATTTTGCACTTTTAAGGGTGCAAAGTTGCACTCATAAGGGTGCATAGTTGCACCTCTTAAGGTGCAACCCCCCTTAGGGGTGCAACTGTGCACCCTTATGGGTGCAACTTTGCACCCTTAAAAGTGCAAAATATGTGACATCCTTTCGCACCTTTAAAGGTGCAAAGTTGCACCTTTTTTCTTAGTGTGTGGAGGAAAAAGTGGAGGAGGAGACGAAGCAGAGTGTGTGGACAAATAGAAGTGGAGGAGGAGGCGATGCAGGGTGTGTGGATGATGGAGGGGCAGGCGGCCACACTCATATGAAAGTCTGAGTAAGCTGCCAAACCTGTCCAGAGTAGGAATGTTACGCGGTCTGTACGCTTATTGCCTCAGCTTTTTCGTGGACTGTAAGACAAAAAGGGAAGAAAATATGTTTGGCCTGAGGAACCGCGAGCTTTTTTTATTTTTCCCTCCCTCCTTCCCTCTCCCTCCCTCCTTCCCTCCCCCCCTCCTTCTCTCTCTCCCCCCTCTCTTTCTCTCGTCGTCATGAGTCTCACGTCTGCAGGAGATAAGACGTGACAGCAACAACCTGACTCGCCTTTCAAGGGAGGAAGCCGAAACCAGAGCAAGAAAATGACAAGGGCTGACACAAGGGGAGAGACTGCGGCCTGTTTACTAATATTTTCAGTCCTTTATCAAATTTATGTATCTGTTGTGTACTATTATGTAGCTAATGACAAGTACAAGTCAAGGCTATTTTTACTACATGATAAACCAAAACAGAGGGAAGTTTTAAGTAGGGAGTGTGCACCGATTATATATTAACAATGAACCAGAATAAGTTAACCTTCATCCCGTTATTACCCCCGCATGAAAAGTAGCAAATACAATGCAGGGAATCACAGGCATTTCCTCACTAGCAGAAACCCTCGGTGCAACTCTCCAATGGCAAAGATGTTATAACTCTCAACAATTTTTTTTTTCCCTTCCCTCCAACAAAAAACAAAAAAACAAAAAAAAAAAAAAAAAAAAAAAAAAAAACTTCCCTCCAGTAAAAAAAAAAAAAACTTCAGTAAAAGAGAAAAAAAAAAAAAACTCCCTCCGACAGATGATACAAAAGAAAAATACAAAAAAAGGTTTCCGAAGCCATAATCGCCCTCGCACGCACGCGCACGCACACGCCTGACCCATTCAGGACACGAACACCCTGGTAAGTGCACGCGCGCCACCCCTAGAGGGACACACGCCACTTCGAGAAGAAAAAAAAACTGGTTTGTGAAGAGCATGAGGACCGAAATATCTTCTTCCCTGTAGGCGAAAACGCTCAAAACGCCTTCCTCCCTTCCTCCCGCCCCTTAAAAGATCGCCTCACAATCTTAAGTGCATGACTCTAAAACCTCATGACTCTTGCCAACTTTCTATTTGCCTAAGAAAAAAAAAAAAATATCACCCTGAAAATTCCATCCTCTTGAATTTTTTTTTTCTCTCTCTCTCTCTCTCTCTCTCTCTCTCTCTCTCTCTCTCTCTCTCTCTCTCTCTCTCTCTCTCTCACACACCTTCACCCCCTCACGCCCACACCTTCACCCCCTCACGCCCACACCTTCACCCCCTCACGCCCACACCTTCACCCCCTCACGCCCACACCTTCACCCCCTCACGCCCACACCTTCACCTCCTCACGCCCCCCCTAACCCGTCCCTCGAGGCGCCAGGTTCCGTTAGGTCCTCCATTACGAGGGTGAGAAAAAATAAAACAAGCATCAGTAATTTCCTAACTCAATTACCAGAGCGTTTATCTTCGTTTCAAGTAACAGTTCCCTTCGCCCCCATCGCCTGCTACAGTAACTCGACTCCTTATGTTTATTCATAGGTCTTTGGTCTTTCTTTTAATTCCCGAAGGTATGTGGTGCTGTTGTGTTTACCTTTAATGTGGCTGTCACTTCAAAGATTAACTCTGAACACACCTGGAATGACTAACAGGTCGTAAATACTAACTGTTACTTTACTACACGACCACTGGTGCACCGTCAATATTGCTATTCTGTGTACTCTCCAGGTGATAAAGGAGATTTACCATTCTTAAAAACAAAGACAACTTGGTACATTAAGCAAACCAGAACCTTTCACTCACGTATGCTGCTTTCACTACCTATATTACTGGTCCATATGCATTCTTTGACTGTCCAAATAATAACTGGTACGAGAAATGACAAAAAAGAACATAACATAAGATCATAAGAAAATAAGAACATAAAAAATAAAAACATAAGAAAATAAGAAAGTTACAAGAGGCCGGGAGACCTACACGAGGTAGGGTACCTTTTGGGGAGGCGGTGGCCGAGTGGTTAGCGTCTTGGAGTGCTGAACTCAATGTCTCGAGTTCGAATCCTGCCGGGGGCAACTCTTTCAAAAGCCTGGTAGGGGAGCAGAAGGTCCCGAGTTCAAGTCTCACCAAGGAGCAACTATCAAATCCATTGTCGAATGGCCGAAGCAACCCACATGCAGCGTATACCTGTCTGCCGATTGCGAGTGTGACGGTGGACTCCAGGGGCTGCATGCGCCTTAACTGAAGATCCGAACATCACAGAAAATGGGATCTTCACCTGAGACCACAGGTGTCACTATAAAAATCCAGCCTGCGCCACCATCGGGCGAGATCGACCAACATCAAGACTCTCCATATGCCTACAGGCGCTATAGACTACAACGTAAAAAAAAAGAAAAAAAAAAAAAAAAAAAAGTTCCTGTTACTTTACAATACCTACATCCACCTTTCATCCCATCCATGAATCTATCCAGCCTCCTTTTAAAGCTCCCTATTGACTCCGCACTAACTACCTGACGACTGAGTCCATTCCAATCATTTACCACCCTATTTGTGAACCAGTTTTTCACTATTTCCTTTTTAAATCTACGCTTTTCCAGCTTGAATCCGTTACTTCTTGTTCTCCCCTGATTACTAATACAAATACAATAAATATACAAATAAAAGTTACAATAAAAATGCAAATAAAAGGTTACAAAAAATACAAATAAAAGGTTACAAAAAAATACAAATAAAGGTTACAATACAAATACAAATAAAAGGTTACAAAAAAATACAAATAAAAGTTTACAAAAAAATACAAATAAAAGTTTACAAAAAAATACAAATAAAAGTTTACAAAAAAATACAAATAAAAGTTTACAAAAAAATAAATAAAAGTTTACAAAAAAATACAAATAAAAGTTTACAAAAAAATAAATAAAAGTTTACAAAAAAATACAAATAAAAGGTTACAAAAAATACAAAAAAAGGTAACAATAAAATATAAATAAAGGTTACAAAAAAATACAAATAAAAGGTTACAAAAAATACAAAAAAAGGTTACAATAAAAATAAAATAAGGTTACAAAAAAATACAAATAAAAGGTTACTGCATCAACACAGCCACTCCCTTCACCTTCACCTTACAGCAAAACAAATCAACGCAAATTTACGAGGGTACAAAACCTGCTTTCCGAATGTGTTTCACTGTATCATTCAGGTTATTAATTCCCCTCGGGTGACCATTCTACAGGCGGAACAAAGAACATACAAAAAAAATAATGAGATCCTTTCAAAACCCTTCATAATGTTTCGCTCAATTACGAACCCTGACACCATTTTCACAGCCTCACTTTATCATCTTAACTTGCTACCATCACTAATGCCCTATCATTCCTATAACGATTACAACCTCAATTGTACTCTGATAAGCCTTAGTAAATTCTGTATTACAAACCCTGACACCATTTTCACAGCCTCACTTTATCATCTTAACTCACTACCATCACAAATTCCCTATCATTTCTTTAACGATTACAACATAAACTGGTCTGATATGCCTTAGTAAATTATGTATCGACTCCATATATCTGTGTAATGGACCAAGGTAATGACATTTTCACCGTTCCTCGCAACCTGGTATTAGAGAATCAACAGGTTCCAGGGAGTGCCTCGGGGGGGGCCTCAGGGGCGCGGCTGATAGACGCACAGAAGCTGCCCACTTTATGAATCAGTGTGGCTGTATCCTCGGGTGACAACATTATTATATGAGAGAGAGAGAGAGAGAGAGAGAGAGGAGAGAGAGAAGAGAGAGAGAGAGAGAGAGAGAGAGAGAGAGAGAGAGAGAGAGACAGAGAGAGAGACAGAGAGAGAGAGAGAGAGAGAGGAGAGAGAGAGAGAGGAGAGAGAGAGAGAGAGAGAGAGGAGAGAGAGAGAGATGAGAGGATTCAGATCATATTAAAACTTTTATTCACAATTGAGGTACAGTTGAGAGAGAGAGAGAGAGAGAGAGAGAGAGAGAGAGAGAGAGAGAGAGAGAGAGAGAGAGAGAGAGGAGAGAGAGAGGAGAGAGAGAGAGAGAGAGAGAGAGAGAGAGAGAAGAGAGAGAGAGAGAGAGAGAGAGAGAGAGAGAGAGAGAGAGAGAGAGAGAGAGAGAGAGAGAGAGAGAGAGAGAGAGATTCAGATTCATATTCAATACTTTTATTCACAATTGAGGTACAGTTGGAGAGAGAGAGAGAGAGAGAGAGAGAGAGGAGAGAGAGAGAGAGAGAGAGAGAGAGAGAGAGATAGCATTCAAACAAAAACACGAGAAACTAAACAAAATATTACATAATACAAGAAAATAAATTAAAGGAAGAGAGATCGGCATTAATTATGTGAATGAATTACTCTTGGAAGCTTCACACACACACACACACACACACACACACACACACACACACACACACAACATACAAAGGTACCCTCATAAACCAATGTAGTGAACGATACTCTTTGAAATATGTACGAGGAATAGAAACAAAGTGGGATGTTTACCCTCCAGGTTTATCTCTCTTCTCTCTCTCTCTCTCTCTCTCTTTTTACTACCTTCACTGTACGATACTTTCACCCACCCAGATCACCTCGCTGCCAGACGGAAGTTAACACCAACACCAACATGTTAAGGCTCCAAACACAGGTGCTAAATCTTCCTTGACATAATAAGGAGCCGCAAGACAACCAGGCGAGACGGCGCGGCGCGAATCCCAGCATTAAATGTTTGCAATATTCGTAACAATAGACAAAGATGCGAAGTCACGTTGCTGTCGGCGCTTGTGTTGCTCTTGTCTTGTTCTTGTCTTGTTCCAGTTTTGTTGTTGTTGTTGTACCAAGAGATTATAATATTGTTTTGGACCCCGAAGTTTAGGGTATGTTGGATTTATGTGTTTTGTCAGTCCAATGGAGAGAGAGAGAGAGAGAGAGAGAGAGAGAGAGAGAGAGAGAGAGAGAGAGAGAGAGAGAGAGAGAGAGAGAGAGAGAGAGAAAGAAAAAAAAAAAGAAGAAGAGAGAGAGAGCGCAGTACGATAGACGTGAGGGCAGATCAAAGTTTGTTCGCTTCTTTCCTTTCTTTCATTCCTGTGTACAGTTCTTGGTACCCTCTGTTTGTACACGGACACACACACACACGACACCAACACACACACACACACACACACACACACAAACTCACACACACAATAGCATAGGCTCACACACAAATACCAAAGCAAAAGTTAATCTAATATCACAAAGAACTATTTTTTTATATAACTTCACTGACTTGGAGATTTGAAGCGTAAAAACATACATGATACATAAAGACATTGCACAAGAGGAAGCATTAATACTGTAGCCGCTGAGGTTTATCTCTTGTGGCGGCGAGTAAATTTAGCAACGCAATTATATCTTCCATTTATGGGCCGAAGAGAGCTTGCACGATTCAGCGATGCGATGATTCAGTCAACAAAGCTCACATCTCTCGCCCACAGAGCACAGAACATCTCCACTATAACCTCCTCCACTAGCCCCTCCACTATAACCTCCTCCACTAGCACCTCCACTATAACCTCCTCCACTCACTACCTCCTCCACTATAACCTCCTTCACTCACTACCTCCTCCACTCACTACCTCCACTATAACCTCCTTCACTCACTACCTCCACTATAACCTCCTTCACTCACTACTTCCACCACTATAACCTCCTCCACTCACTACCTCCACTAGCACCTCCACTATAACCTCCTCCATTCACTACCTCCACTAGCACCTCCACTATAACCTCCACTATAACCTCCTTCACTCACTACCTCCACTAGCACCTCCACTATAACCTCCTCCACTCACTACCTCCACTATAACCTCCTCCACTTACTACCTCCACTAGCACCTCCTCCATTCACTACCTCCACTATAAAAAAAAAAAATAGCATCTCCACTTATAGACGTGTCAGGTGTATAGCAGGGCGGAGTGAAAGTTAACACACAATACATCATGCTGAAGATATATAGAAAAATGCCTAACGCGTGTATCATAACTACTCGGCGTTTCTCAGAAATTTATAGCACTGACATACTTTTCCGTGGGTGGCTTATAAGCAGTACACAGAGCCTGGAGGTAAGGTCAGTCAGTAGGGCAGCAGCAGCAGTACGGGGAGGCTGTGTTGCTGTGTCAAGTTTACAAGTTTACAAGTTGATTGAGAAAAGGGTTAGGAAATTACAAAGAGGGGGAGGGGGGCAAGCTTACAAAAGATACAGAGAGGACAGAAATACAGAAATCAAATAAAAAAAGTTGTGCCGCTTCTTAACCCCTTCACGCCATGCAGATCTTTCCTTTGCTATATAAAATTGTCTGTTGTCGAGCCATAAAATTACGAAAAGTAACTGAAATATACCAAATTAGTTAGTGCCCAAGGATACTAAACAGGTCATATCTACAACATATTGTTTATATTCACTAAAAATCGTCTAATGGTACCCAAATTACAATGGAAATTACGTTTTGGGTCTCAAGGGGTTAACTCACCACCCAGCGTTGAGGCAGAAGGTCGAGGAAGCAACGGATTTCACTCACACGCTTGCTAAACCTCCCCGCCCTCTGCCCTCTCGCCTCCCATGCCGACACCCCCGCCTTGCCCCCTTGCCCCCCCCTCACCTGCCCCGCCACGCGCCTCCCACACCTGCCTTGCCCCAGCCTCCCACGCAGCTCTCTCTTAGCTTGTTCCAGTTTTGTTCCTGTTGTTGTACCGAGTGATTATAATATTGTTTAGGGACCCGGAAATTTAGGGTACGTTGGATTAAGTCGTTAGGGTATGTTATGTCTTTCCAATGGAGAGAGAGAGAGAGAGAGAGAGAGAGAGAGAGAGAGAGAGAGAGAGAGAGAGAGAGAGAGAGAGAGAGAGAGAGAGAGAGAGAGAGACGCGGCGACTCAGAATTCCCCGCGAGGCAAAGCTTGAGACTCCCGATCAAACCCTGCCGTTACACGCTATACCTCTTCGCCGGCGTCATGTATATAGGAGTGTGGCGAGGCAATGGGCGTCCCGGCACTGACCCTTCCTGTCGTGACCGCGAATGATGGGTTGAATTTTTTTTTTTTCTCATCACAAAGGACAAAAAAAATGGCCGCTTTAATTCCCAGTCTCTATAAAGTATAGTAAGAGAATATAAAAAGAGGGCTGGGCCACTTTAGTTCGGGAGGTGTCTTGTCACTCCTCTCTTGAAAAAATTTAAGTCGTAGGAAGGTGGAAAAATAGAAACAGAAAGAGAGATCCAGAGTTTACCATTTGCGAAGCGGCAGAAAAAAAGTCACCTCACGGGGCATAACACTATTACACTATTACAAAGTTTTTATAATCGACTTCACTTACAAAGGCAAACAATTATTATTCTCTTCTACGTATTGGACAAGCAATCCTGCCTCGGGACGCCTGTGGTCCACCGAGGCGTCGCCCTGCAGCCGCACACGTGTTATCACCGCCACACTGTAATCACCCGTGGAAACAATCATGACTGGCAATATCTTTCCTCTGCGGCCTCGGTACTCTCGGCAATACGCGGAAAATTATGAAATATAAGAAAAGGGACTTCGAGGGAAAGGCGAGCTTGATATGACACTAGTTTGTCCTCAAGACCTATGACCTATAAGATAAGACCTATAAGTGTCCAAACCTTACGGGACCCTGTATTTTATTATTATATATATATATATTTTTACATCGCAAACGACTGGCCAAGGACAAAAAAAAGAGGTAATAAAAAGTCCGCTTAGTTGCCAGTCCCTATAAAGAAGACAGTAAGAGAATAAAGAAAGAGAGGTGGGCCAATTTAGTTCGGGAGGTGTGTATGTACTGTAATATGTGCTACGACGCTCACAATGCATGCTGTGTATCCTGAAGACGTACAGTAATAGATCAATGTGTGTCTAAGGCGCCCCGTCGAGACACTCCACGAATAATTACACCTCAAGTGTTTTTCCATCGGTTCAAACCCTCGCCTCACTCACCCCTCCCGCTGCCTCATCATTCGACTTCTTACACGCGTTTCTTTTCACCAGAGGCTTATTAGTGTTACTCAAAGACGCGCCAAGGGCCGTAACGAAGGGAGGTTACACGCTCTCAAATAATTAGTTCAGGTGTCTTCAGCGGCCCAGAAAAACGACAGCTAATTTCATGGGTCGGAACAGCGCTTGAGGAAACTGGTGCAAAGGTTCTCGAGGGCAAAGCAAATGGTCTTCAAGTTTTTTTTTATCTCGAGGGCAAAGCAAAGGGTCTTCGGAGATTTGTTTAAAGTGCAAAAGAAAACTTGGTGCGAGTTATCTGATCCATGAAACACGTCCTGCTTCCTGGTCTCCTCCTTCTCCTCCTCCTTCTCCTCCTCCTTTCAGCAGATACCCTCGTTATAGATCAATAGGTCTCCTGGTGTCTGTTATTCCTATTCCTATGTATTCCTCCTCCTCCTCCTCCCTCCTCCTCCTCCTCCTCCTCTTCCTCCTCTTCCTCTTACTGTATATCTACTGCTCATTTCCCTGCTCCTACTTATACTATTCCTTCATCTTAACCTCTTCTTCGTGTTCCTCCTTCTTCTCTTCTTTTACTAACCACTATTTTTCTCTCTCCTTGTTCTTTCACCCATCCTTCGTTAAACCTCATTCCCTTCCCTAGTTCCTCTCTCAGATTTTCCCTTTTCGAAAACCAACTATTTTTTTTCCTTCAACCGTCATCAATTTTTATTTCTTTCCTTTTTTGGCGCCGTATATTTTCCCACGGTGGTTCTCGTACGGTTCACACGGCTGTCCTTTGGTGAGTGGCTCTTCAAAGGCCGCGCCGCCCCTTTCATCACCCCATTACGTATTCATAAGTAGCCGGCGAGGCGAGGGATGACCCCAGCACACCGGAGGCTCCCCCAGCGCCACCAGGCACCCATCTGTGGCCGCGGCGCCGTGCGAATCAACACGAAGCCTTAGAGCCGCCGATGTACATAAAGAGGAGGCAATGACACACTTCTAAACAAGGCAACACAAGGATGATGGTCTTCTGCCTCTGGTTCCTCCATGATCATCCCTCGTTTTGTCTTTCTTACCTCTCCTTCTTCCTTGTTTTTTCTTACGTCTTGCAATAAGTGAAAGTATTAATTTTATCCTTTGTATAGGTTGTAATGGCTAGGTTGTAATTCCCTGGTTAAGGAGGTTTGTTTGAGAGGCTTTAGTGAGTCCAGGTGTGAGGGGTTTAGCTGCTTGGAGGTGTTGAGGAGGGGTGAGAGGGGTGCTAATGGAATGGAGGAATGTAAAGAAGAGTGTGTGGAGAGAGAGAGAGAGAGAGAGAGAGAGAGAGAGAGAGAGAGGAGAGAAAAGGGGAACAGAGACAGGACAGAGACAGAGACAGAGAGAGAGAGAGGAAGAGTGGGGAGAGACAGAGAGAGAGGAGAAAAGGAGGAGGGGGAGAGATAAAAAAATAAGTTTTTTCATCCTATCTAGCACTTTGCAAGCCAAACTACAAGGTTATTGACTATACAAAGCGCCGCCCGTCAGCATGACAGGGGGGGACTCGAACCGCGACTTTTAAAGCGAGGGCTCTGACATTGCAGCCGCGTCTTACCAAACCTTCCACCCTGACGGGCAGGAAAAAAGGGGGAAGAGGAAGAGAGAGAGGAGAGAGACAGACATGAGAGAGAAGAGAAAAGGTAGAGAGGAAGAGAGGGGAGGAGAGAGAGAGAGAGAAGGAGAGAGAGGAAGAGAGAGAAGTGGGGGAGAGAGACGACAGTGAAGAGAGACAGAGACAGACAGTGAGAAGGACTGGACGTGGCAGAAGAGGAGAGAGGAGAGAGAGGAGGAGAGAGAGAAGAGAGAGAAAGAGAGAGAGAGAGGAGAAGGAGAGAGAGAGAGAGAGAAGGGGGAGAGAGAGAGAGGAGAGCAGTGAAGAGAGAGAACAGTGAAGGACAGAGACAGTGTACAAGAGAGAGAGAGAGAGAGGAGAAGAGAGAGAAGGGAGGAGAAGAAAGAGGAAGAAAGTATGAGGGGAAGGGGGGGGGTATTGAGTTTGTTTTTGGTGAGTGTTGGGAGGGGTAGGGGGGAACGTACCAGCGAGGCGTGGAAATGTATGTAAGGGGGGGGTGGATATCAAATACGCTGCTAGTAAAGAAAGGGAAGGGAAGGGGCAATCATAGCAAGGGGAAATCTATATTCCCTTTTTGCTATTACTACGGTTCGGGAACGGGGCGAGGGAAGGAAGGAAAAAGGGGAAAGGGAGAAGGAAGGAATTTGGGGCAAAGGGAATGGAGGGGGAAGGGAAAAGAAAAAGGGGGGGAGGAAAAAGGGAGGGGGAAGAACGGTTTTTTTAAGTATCCCTTTGCTTTGTTTCAATCCTTTCGAATCCTTCACGGGCCCCCTTCCCCCCTTCACGCTCCATAGGAGTCTAGGAGGGATTAGATGTCCAACAGGGTTTCTATAGATTCCTAGTTTTTAAAGTACTTTTTACAATCGCTGGGTGGCCAAATAAGAATTAATTTTTAAAAATAATATTACTATACTGAAAATACTAATACTGATCACGTATTAAATAATGATTACTCTAGCAATGCCTATCTATTTTTATGTTTGAGTAGTTTTTCTTATGGGGTTTTTTAAAGGGAAAATTTTGGAAGGGCATATCATTGTGAATTGGCTGAAATAGGACTTCTAATCTTGTTACTGAAAAATAACTCCATATTCTGTTCAGCATGCCCCAAAATGCTAGAACAAATTTTCAAGCAAATTAATTTTCTAAAAATATGGCAAATTTTTCAAGGAGTTTTTTCACCTTAAAAATTTTCCCTTGCAAAATTTGCAATATTTTTTGGAAAAAAAGATTTTCTTTAAAAAAAATTCCTAGCGTTTTCGGGGATGTGAACACGAATCTGGGTCAGGTTTCAGTTTCAATGATTTGAAGTCAATATTTCAGCCAATTCCCCAAGACATCCCCAAGGGCCCTTAAAGGTCAGGACAGGGTGGGGTCTTAAAAAACGGATGAGGATAGTTAGGAGTCTAAATGATTTTTTTCTTAGTGTTTTTACGGAGGAGGTCACAGAGGGTACCCGATAGTAAAAGATGTTCAAGGGGGCGATGAGGGGAAACTCAAAGATATTGTGATAACTAGGGGAAAAGGTGGAAAAAGGGGATAAAAAAAGAAAAAATTTAAATCGCCCGGGCCGATGAAGTGATCCCAGGGTATTAAAGGAAAGCAAGGGGGTTTTTAGTGAGTCGTTGTGCACATTTTTTTGGAAATCGGGGTTTAGATGGCATGTGCCATTATTGTGGAGGAAAGGAAATGTTTTTTTCCATATTTAAGAAGGGAGACAGGACTAAAGTCAAATTTTTCGACCCCTAAGTCTAACACAGTGGTGGGGGGAAAATTTTTGAATCTTTATTGCAAAAAAAAATTAGGAGCACTTAGATAAACATAGTTTGATCAAGATTACAACATGGGTCACCAAGGGTAGGCATTCTCACCCAAATTTTTTGGTTTTTATAGGAAAATTTTTGAGCGGCAGAAATGATAAGGATTATGATATAAAAAATTTGGACTTTGTAAAGGGATTTGACAAAATACCCACAGCGACTCTTAAAAAAGGGTTTGGGCCATGTTAAAAA
>JACEEZ010005218.1:15300-20300 GCA_016584305.1 Chionoecetes opilio | reverse complement strand
CATAATCACAGGATGCAACCATGACTGCCGAAGTGCTTTAAATGCGTTCCGTTGCCTCAGAAACAGAATGTATTTTACACATACCGCATTTCGTTTATTGTGTGTCCATAACGCTTGCAAATGAAATCTGTTGTAAGATCATCTGTGCAACCTTAATTTTCATGTGCACTGAGCTAGTCCTATAGCTTAATCAGTACCGTGAGGTCATTTACCTCTGACACATTGTAGATTAAATACCGGTTATTAGATTTAACCACACATTTTCCTATAACTGGATACATATAACGGTGTCTGATTGCACCTAACAGTCTCACCGAACATGATAACGTAAATGCAGTGCATTTGAGTGCAGCCTGGTGCGCGCTGCAGCGTCCGTACGTTCCGCTTCTTGCAGCCGCAGTGGATCAGTTCGGGCTAAGATTTGATGCGTCTGGCAGTGTCGTCCAAAGAGGCTGCCCAAATCAGAGACCAGTAGGCCTCCTTTGTCCTCCTGCCAGTCAATGGGATTTTGTAACTCTAATCATGTCCTCAGAGTTTGGTTCCAGGCAGTTGCCTGAGAGATGTCACTCTTGATGTTCTGCGGAGTGCTGCCCTCGTTGGGGGAATGTTTCTAGAGCCCTATACGTAGTGTGCGAAGGAGCTGTTCCTAGCATCGTTTCACTTCCATGGTGTCGCTGGTGCGGTCATATCATCAGCACAACTAAGCGCTCTCAGATGACATTGACTCCTCACTTCAGCATCACTTTCGCATGCGTAAGAGTTCTCATAATGCGATCTATACTTTCAGAGGCATATCACTTTCCAATCGTCCTGCAGGCTAGTCTTCTTGCCCTTTCTGCCAGCGAAAGTAATGACACAGTGTTCGCGACCCTGTGAGTCATGGAAGATGGGGAAGAGTAGCACATTGTCCATTGGGTTCAATGGCGGCGCCAGTTGTGACAGCTATGTACTGGGAAGCTGATCCAGTACCAAAGGAGCTTCCACTAGCTTCGTCAGATGATGTTGTTGAATGAAGCCACAGCCATTACCACAACGTATTCGAGTGCATATTGCCGGACCTTTCTGATCCCCTTCTTCAAAAGCGATCTGCCTACAATGTAGAAGGCCTAGGGCGAGTGTCCCACCTCCTCCGGTGTGAACATGGGCGAGGCTGGTCAGTCGGATTCGTCAGGAGAGCACAGTGACTCAGTTCCAACTGTTGCATACATTTTCTTGCCATCTGCTGATTGAATACGAATGGCCACTCGTTACGGGAAACAAAGCTCAGTCTTGTTTTGATCACACGAGGAGGGTCTTCCAGTTTCTTAGGCCTGACGGTTGAGGGTGCCACTCTCTACTCGCCTCTGCCCCTCTCTGTCTGGTCGTGCCTTTCAGCTGTCAGTAGATATACATTCCAGAACGAGGCCGGTCTGTTGACCTTTTCGCGTTGAGTGAGATTAAGGTGCAAAGACTGTGTTCACATACTCTTCAAAGGTCTTTGCCAGTACAGATTGAACCATTTGAACAGTAGCTGGTTCCTGCAAGGATTGTGGCATCAACCCGCAGGTGCGGCTTGTGGTCTCGGGTTGGTCATGATTCCAGACTAGTGTAGTAGATCTGCTTTGACGCCAAGGCCAGTTTCCTCTGTTGATAGATGCTGGTGGAGCTGCCTGGTTCTCGTGGCATAGAACTGGTCCGATCCCCATCATGGTGATTGGCAAGGCATATACAGCCTCTAGGTAAGAGACTGTAGTCACTCTTCACTGCGGCGAGTTGGCTCTGCTGCTTTTACTGCGTCTTGGTCTGTGTGCCGTACTGAATGTGGCAACTTGTTCTTGGCATGTTTCTGTAATTGGACTTCGTGCCTATTTCCGCAGTCTTTTCTTCAACGACTTTGTGTACTGCTCCTCACCAGGACTCAATCTTCCTCACATTTTCTGCCACTGTGTTCTCCATGATGTCTCTCAGTGTCCAAGGACGTAGCCATTAGATCTTGGAGTGTTCTCTAGGAAAAGATTCCCCATCTCTTTCAAACACTGTATAAGTGCCTCTGACATCCTTCATAAGACTGCTTGCACTCCCAGGTTTCTGGTCTTGTGAAGATGCCTAGTGTCGTAAGTCTCACCCCAATGTCCTTTTGTCGCCTGCTCTCAAACTCTGCAGTGATCCTGGCTATTTCTGCCCTGCACCATCCAGTCTTTTGATTGCCCCAGGTTTCCTCCTGTCAGCCAATAGCTCACAGACCCATTGACCACAAGCGTTGTTCTGTTCATGACATTGGTCAAATTGCCATTACAGAGAACTGGTGTTTGCTGTCTTGTGTAACCACAAACTTCTCAGACTTGAATTCTGCCAGGACATCTGGGGTGTTGGTCAATGAGGTTCATCATATCCTGATGTGTACATAAAGCCACCTGGAATGTGGTGTGATTCTAAGACGAACATCCAGGGCTATGATCTGTGTCAGAGGGATTCCACAGTAAGCTCAAAGTTCCCTTCACGAAGTGGAGCGTGTACGCAGCAAGAAACCCTTCAGTGACAGGGTCTTGAGCCAGTATTCACAGTGCACACATTGCACTTTGCTCGCTGTGTGCACCACTTCTCAAAGACCTGATCATCTGGGTGTGTGGTGTTGCCATCATCCGTGTGGCAGTCTTTACTGGATGCCCCGATGGAGTCTAGTTGTTGGAGGGGTTGCAGCTGTGACCCCCCCCCTTTTTTCTGGTGTGTCATGGCGGTCTTGGTAACATTGCTGTCTCGAATGAAGGAATCCTGCTGTTTCCAGAGCTGGCAATGTCGGCCTCTACAGGGCGTTCGTCCAACCGCTGCTGTCCTTCCAGCCAGTCTCCCAGAAGCTAAAACACAACGCAAATTATGTTTATGATGTTCAGATTGTACGACACCTAGCCTCTGCCTGACACCATGTACATAACACTCAGCCTACTATTTCATTTGCAAGATACACATGCACAGAACGTGTGAAACAATTTTTACTGTTACTACTACATGTAGGTGTATCCTCATAGGTACTACACTGGCTATTACTGTATATCAGGGAATTTTAAAACCATCAACACCACCCATCTTCATATGCAAGACCGCCGAACATGATCACAAAGTGATCCTCCTCCATGTGGGATTGTGCCAGGTCTCACCTGTATTTCCTTGGCAAGGTGCGAAGAGTGGTTGATCAGCAGCAAGTACAGGTACTTGTCCAGGGTTTCAGGTGCTGAATAGCTTCTTGACGATGGCATGGAATGTCTTATCATTGGCCATCGAGTGTGGCGCTGTCTAGGAACAGAGGCAACAGTGCATTGATCGCGGCAGGTGGGATCACTGCTTGCTGGACATCGGCATTGTAGCACTACCATGACATCCATCTCTATGGATTGCTTCTCTAGAGCTGTCTTCACTGTCCTGCAGCCACCCAAACTCTTCTTCACTGCAGCTTCAGCAGCCAGGAGGTCGGGAGGCCTTGCAAGACGTTTGTACGCGCCGTGCAGTGAAGTGCTTCGCTTCATGACAGCAGGTGGCACACTTGTGTACACTGATGGCAGAGGTTCTACCGACCTTGCGGAAAGAGATGTCTTGCCCAATCAACGCACTACACCACGGTGTCTACAGTCCGCCATTCGTGGGTGCTGGAATGTTGCATTAGGGAGATACCTGTGCCATGAAAATAATCCTTGGGCGGGTCGCAGAGTGGGTTATGGTCAATATTACGACAGCCCCAGTAGTGAGCAGTCCCTTGCGCAGCGTGTGGGTGGGCAAACAAACTCTTCCATGTTGAAGCGCTGGCAGACACCATTGGCATATCTGCTGTGATCTGTTAGTATACTATCCTATGACACACGACATCCCTTAGGCTGAACAGTGTGTCAATCAGAACCGCTTCTCCTGGTCTATAGCGTGAATCTTGAGGACAAGTAGAGGGTTTGGGAGTAGGGTTTCTCTCTCGCGGCTGTGGCGCACTTAGTTTGACTCCCACACTGCCGGTGCATGCTTTACTTACCTGTTGAACACCATTATCTGCGATACTGTAATAGCAGCAGTTGTGGTGCTTTGTGTTGGCCAACTTTATGTCTTGTGCTTGCTGTTTCGCCCATCGAGGATCATGTTCACCAGAGCAGGGAGGGATGGTGTAACATCATCTTTCTGGCTAGTCAGCGTGGAAACGCACCGTCCAAGGTAACCTGGTCTGAAACTTTTGATCTACGTACTACCTTTGCTGCTCTTACTAGTTGCATGGCATGGCATCACGTCATGATCACAGGCCTTCTTTCCCTGGGCGGGACTCGTATATCTGTGTCTCGAAACAAGATAAGTGTGCCTCGGCGCCTGAAATGGGCTCTCAGATCAGGAAAGCACAGAAAGAAGTCTGTCCTACCGTCCTGTTTGTGTGTATCTGTTGGTTTACCGTGGCCCAGCTGCTCCATCTCGTCTTGTAGAGTTAGCCACGTCTGAGATATTAAATACAGGGGCATTGTGCTCATCTTGCATGCATGTCCTCCATGAATACGCACCAGCCCAGCAAAGGCTATGCCATGCAGAACGACCGCGCTGTCCTCGTCCTTCAGTGCGCTGGTCTGATTTTGTTTGTATAATGCACGGAGACCAGTTGCGATGGTATTTTGCCTCGATGGCAATCATGTCTCCTGCAGACGGCTTGCCTGCAGTTCAGTGTCCCCCAAATCATGGTACATCTCCGAACTGTTCTTGTCAATTTCCTTTGTAGCTGCTTCGTGCAAGTCTGCAGTGCCAGCTGGCTTTATTGCAGAAGAAACAGATAGGCTTCGGTATGACTGTGGAGGGACCCTGTGGGCAGCTGCTGATCGTGTGTGCACGGTTGGAGTACCGTATAGATTTGCTGTCCTGAAGCTGATTCTGCTCTGCTCTGCTGGTCAAAACAATGTTTTGTTAAACTTAACGACATTTCTTGTGCGCCACTAGCACTGTGTGTCTCAGGTAGCTTCTACGCCAGCACCCCATCATCCAGTCTGTTCACATTTAGTTACATTGGC
>JACEEZ010005215.1:5000-15000 GCA_016584305.1 Chionoecetes opilio | reverse complement strand
CATCACCGCAAACATATCATCCCGCCCACCAACAACTATCATCCGCCCAGTACCATAAATACCTCCCGCCCATCACAACAAAACTACCCCCCGCCCACCACAGCAACTACCCTCCATGCCCATCACCAACACTACCCTCCAGCCCACCACAACTACCATCCCGCCAGTACCATAAACTATCCTCCGCCCACCACAATAACTACCCATCCCGCCCACCACAGCAAAACTACCCTCCCGCCCATCCACAACTACCCTCCCGCCCTATCACAACCAAATAACCCTCCAGTCCCACACAACTTACCATCCCGCCCAGTACAATAAACTATCCTCCCGCCACCCACAACAACTACCCTCCGCCCACACCGCAACTAACATCCCGCCCAGGACCATAATATCCTCCGCTCACTACTGTAAAATATCCTCCAGGCCCAATACCGTAACTATCCTCTCGCCAATACCGTGATTATCCTCCCGCCTACTATCACGACTATACTATCCTCGCCCATTACCGTAACATCCTCCCGCTCAAGACCGTAGCTATCCTTCTGCCCCACCACCGCGACAACACACCCGCCCACCGCCGCGACAAACACACCGCCCACCAACCGTGCCCGCACAAAGCCACCGCCGCGCCCACCCTCAGCCCACCCTTGAGGCGCTCTGACCCGAAAATAAATGACCTTCTCAGGGGATTGAAAGTTCAATCAACTAAGCGAACCCAGGAACACGTGACCTTATCTGCCGTGATATCAATTCGTACAGAGACGTTGATATTATTTTCAGCGTCATTTAATTGTAATGGAGTAAATAGTAAAAAAACTAAAAGGAATTTCTGTAGCGTATAGAATGATTGTATGTCAACTGAGTAAATCTCGAATATTTTGTTCTTTCTGTGAAACGTAATTCTCTTATCTAATCTTATTGTGAACTTTCTAACAAAAAACTGTAATGATGTGTTATAGTCAATTCTATGTCCACGTAATTCACATGAGGGAAAGATCTATTTTGTTATACACTGTTAATCATGTTGTAAAATGTCCTTCCTGATGTCTGAGGCAAATTATAGTTTGCCTTCGTGACAAAAGTCTGTCACTGTAAGGTAGTTTTCTTTACAATAAATTCAAAAAAAAAAAAATACAACTTGTCATGATCCTCCCCTTAAAAGTGAAAAAAAACAATTTCCTACTTGATTCCTACCAAAAAATACGAGAAGAGAGAGAAGAGAGAGAGAGAGAGAGAGAGAGAATGAGAGAGATAGATGAGAGAGAGAGAGAGAGAGAAGAGAGAGAGAGAGAGGAGAGAGAGAAGAAGAAGCGAGAGAGAGAGAGAGCGAGAGAAAAAAAAATATCAGGGAATAAACGATTATATGATAATTTAGGTAACATTGCACAATAATCGAAAATCTTGCTATTAAAAGAAGCATTCTTCATTTCAATTACGTAAAATAAAGGTTATGCTATAGCCTAATTCTATTGTCATCGGCAGCAGTACTATAGTACATAGTATACTATAATGGTATTAATATTGTTATTATTAGTTTTATTTCTATAATTAGTGTGTTAATACCACAACAATTAGTATTTGCATCATTATTATTGCTAACAACAGAACTTAACCAAAAAAAAAAAATTACCTCCCTCCTCAACACTCACATCCTCCATCTTGATCAACATCCGTGCTGGAACATTCATTGTTTCCCTTTCCTTCACCGTTTCGCTATTTTTCTTTAACCCTTCCCCTTTATTATGCTTTGCCGTTGTGCCATATGACCTCTGATGTCTGGCACATTCATCTTTTTTGGCATTAAACCAATCAATGAACTTACCCATAATAAGTATGTTGTTCTAAAAGACAATTCGCATGGCTTTGTACATGTAACACCGTGTTTATATATTTTTTCTTCTCTCTCTCTCTCTCTCTCTCTCTCTCTCTCTCTCTCTCTCTCTCTCTCTCTCTCTCTCTCTCTCTCTCTCTCTCTCTCTCTCTCTCTCTCTCTCTCTCTCTCTCTCTCTCTCTCTCTCTCTCTCTCTCTCGACCTGATCATGCATCCACCTAGCCTTGTATCTTATCTTATGAAACACATCAGATCATCTTCTTAATCCTCCT
The DNA here is from genome assembly GCA_016584305.1 of Chionoecetes opilio. NCBI lineage: Eukaryota > Metazoa > Arthropoda > Malacostraca > Decapoda > Majidae > Chionoecetes > Chionoecetes opilio. Next base: position 12,894 of record JACEEZ010005215.1, on the reverse strand, counting down.
TATAGACCTTGTCAGTCCCTCCTTTACTAAAAAATACTTTTAAAGAGGGGATCCGCCTCCGCTCCTAATAGTTTCGTGCACTGTAGTGTTGTGTTTATTGTGTTTATTTTATTACAAACCGAAATAAAAGAGTGAGTAACAAATAAGGAATCGCAGCTGCAGGGGCCCGCCAGTCACGGTTCAGGGGCGTCACTGTGGAGCGTCCGTGCGTGGTGGTTTGTTTCATGTTTTCCTGCCCAGCCAGCTGCCTGCGCTATCCCACATTTCACAGTGTTGCTGTTTATGTTACCTCCCGTCGCTACTGTCACAAACAATTTCCTTACCACCCCGCGGAGAACTTACTGTTTTGTGTCAGGCCACGCAAACTCTTCAACACGCAAGTTTATGATTTACATAAGAATAAATAAAATCAAAGAATAAAAAAAAAAAAAAAAAAAAAAAAAAAAAAAAAAAAAAAAAAAAAAAAAAAAAACAAAGTAATATACATATGCAAAGAAAAAAAATCCGAAACGAAAAACACCACCCGTGGTCAAGGCAGCGGCCCGGGGTCCGCCATCGCCCTCCCGTGCGCGGCGGGACTGCCTTGAGGGTGCTCAAGTGCTTTATTACACAGATTTTCTCTCTGCTTTTCGCGCGCCCTTACGACATGCAGGTCCCCCTTTGGCTCCTCAGCGTGCCTTGGGGCGGGCCCTGCGGCGGCAGAGGGGCCTCCTTCTCCTCCGCTCCCGGCCTCCTGTTTCTTCCTGCAGGGGTGCGTCCCCTTGTCCTTGGGGCTCTCCGGGCCCGGGCACGCGTCCCTCGGTGGCGAGCGACGCGCTGCACACCCCAAAACCCCGGTGGGCGCTTCCATCGGACGCTCCATGTCCCCTGGGTGGACTCCAACAGGGTTTGCTCCCCCAGGGGGAGCAGATCTTTCTGGAGGTCCGCTGGGGGCGGGCAAAGGGGGCCTCCAAATCCTGGGAGCGGGGCGCGCCAAAAACTACCTCGCACACAGGCGGCTCATTGCGGTGGCCAGGCCACCACGCCAGGATTGCCCGCCCCCGCGGCGCCTCAGCAGCATCTGCTCGCCTGGAGAGCACTACTGTGGAGTCCACCCAGTGGACATGAGGTCGATGACGTGCACCGTGTGGGGTCACAGTGCTCACCACCGCCCCGAGGACCTGCGGGTTTGCGTGCTCTGGCTGAGAGCACCAGACAAGGGCGACGCGGCCTGCAGGCAAACACAGGCCGTGGAGCGCGATAGGGGAGATGACCCCCCTTTGCCCGCCGCAGGCCCCGCGCCAAGACACGCCTGCGAGGCCAAGGACCTACATGCGGCGGAAGGAGCACACCGCGGGTTGTTTGGTTTGCAAGTTTATGATCAATCGCAGGTATACTGACTTTGGCTTATTTGCAATTTCCTTTTTTTGCATTGGGTGGCGCGTTGGTTACACAGACTGTTGCCTCCACTATTAACAGTTTTTGTCTGTCTTTACTCACACGTCAGGAAAAAAAATACAATGGTTTTGATATGACCCTGAATCTGCAAGTCCACCAAAGCCGACTCGACTTGCATGTGTGTCCTTTTTTGCCTGGTTGAAGATACAAATATAATAGGTATGTAATAGTAAAGTAATTGGATGATAGTTATAATAATTTGCGACTTCCGCCCAAGAAGCCGTTCAGGGGTGCTGGGTGGTCCTTATCACGTTTTGGGTCTGTTTGAAGATTACCCAACCTACAGCATTTCCGTGCTTTGTCATGGAAATCGTAATTTGGGCGTGGGCTTAATTTTTTCTAATTTTTGGGAATACAAACTTTAAAAGACTTAAGGATAAAAGTCTCCTGGTCCCTGCCACTCCCCCGTCAGGAAATAATTAAGTTTTTCCAAAAGCAACGATTGACGTAAAACTGAACACGCAGGGCCTTTGCCATATTGCTAATGACCCAAAAAAAGATATAATGATAAATATTAGAAGGCTTAATTGAAAACATAATTAATGCAAAAAAGATATAAGATAATAACCAAGGCTTATATCTTTTAAAACTCTACCTGAGGTCCAGGAAGCCACCTCCCCTTTGCTACAGTGTCAAGTGCATGAGGAAATGGAACCAAACCCTGAACCCTGCAAGGAAACATGGAAACAAAAAACCCCTTTGAACTGCAAGGAACATGGACCAAACCCCTGACCCTGAAAGGGAAACGGGAAAACACAAAACCCTGAACCTGCAAGGAAAGGGAACACAAAACCCTGAACCCTGCAAGGAACATGAACCCAAAAAACCCTGAACCTGGCAAGGAACATGAACACAAAACCCTGAACCCTGCAAGAAAGGGAACACAAAACCCTGAACCCTCAAGAACATGGAACACAAAACCCTAACCCTGCAAAAACAGGGAAACCCAAAACCCTGAACCCTGCAAGAACATGGAACACAAAACCCTGAACCCTGCAAGGAACATGGAACACAAAACCCTAAACCCTGAAAGGAAACATGGAACACAAAACCCTAAACCCTGCAAGGAACATGGAACACAAAACCCTGAACCCTGCAAGGAACATGGAACACAAAACCCTGAACCCTGCAAGGAACATGGAACACAAAACCCTGAACCCTGCAAGGAACATGGAACACAAAACCCTGAACCCTGCAAGGAACATGGAACACAAAACCCTGAACACTGCAAGGAACATGGAACACAAAACCCTGAACACTGCAAGGAACATGGAACACAAACCCTGAACACTGCAGGACATGGACCAAAACCCTAAACCCTGAAAGGGAAACATGGAACACAAAACCCTGAACCCTGCAAGGACAGGGAAACCCAAAAAACCCTGAACACTGCAGGAACATGGACACAAAACCCTGAACACTGAAAGGAACATGGAACAAAAAACCCTGAACCTGCAAGGGAAAACATGGAACACAAAACCCTGAACACTGCAAGGAACATGGAACAAAAAACCCTGAACCTGCAAGGAACATGGAAACACAAAACCCTGACCCTGCAAGGAAACATGGAACAAAAAACCCTAAACCCTGCAAAACCATGGAAACAAAAACCCTGAACACTGCGAGGAACATGGAACACAAAACCCTGAACCCTGCAAGGAACATGGAACACAAAACCCTGAACCCTGCAAGGAACATGGAACACAAAACCCTGAACACTGCAATGACCGCAAACACGCGTGACAGGCAAGCCATGAGGTCGGCGGCCGCGTAGCCTTTCATGTGTTACCACTTTTGGCCTGACACGTGTCGACACCGAGGCAGCGACGCGACGTGAGCCAATCAGCGCCGCCCTTCACTGCCATGCGACCCCTCAAGATGAAAGAAAAGATGATGTCACTTCTTATTGATTCACTTCCAGGTTTTTACTATACGAGAAGCAGGTCAGCGAGTACAGTGACGTAACTAAGTCTTTTCCTTAATGATTCACTCCCAGCTATTTACTAATCTAGAAGCGAGTCAGGGAGTACAGTATAGGTGGAAGAACCGTGATAAGTAGTGGAACAATGACCCTTTCCTCATATATTATACATACCTCATTATACATACTCTCATACATTTCCTCATCTCTTATACTACCTACTACCTACCCTTGTGCCATATCCTCGAAGGTTGAGGGAAAACTGTACTTGGGGAGGAAGTAAGAGGACGTGGGTAGGATAGTGGTGGTGGTGGTGGTAGCAGGGAAGCAAGATGGAAGCATAGAAGGTGAACTATGCATGGTATGACTTAAAACCTTACGTCCCCCAACACACACCCCCCACAAAAACACACACAACCCCCCCACCACCACACACACACACACACACACACACACACACACACACGTCGCCGCCAAGCCAAACACCCGCGACACCTTAACGTTGATGAATAATTAATAAATCTAATAATAGTTTAATTTTGTTTGATGCATCACTTCGCCACCTGTTCCCGCGGTTTGACGTCAGTTCTGTAGCCCTCCCCTTCCCTTCCCTTCCCTTCCCTCCCTTCCCTTCCCTTCCCTTCCCTTCCCTTCCCTTCCCCTTCCCTCCCTTCCCTTCCCTTCCCTTCCCTTCCCTTCCCTACCACCTTACCTCCCTATAATATCCCTCTCTCCCTCCCTCCAGCCACCACTTTGGCATATTCGCCCCCTGATAATTAGCTTTTAATTAGGAAAAATGTGACAACGACCGCCTAGACACAAAGTTTACGACGCTCGATCTGTGTTTCGCGACATTTTTAAGTTTTTTTTTTTTTTTTCTTTTTGCCGCCACGATGTATCTATACGCGGATTCCTACAGGTTTTATTATTTTTTCCCCGGAAGGTGTTTGTAAATATTGTTTTCTTTTAAGGTACAGTTGTAAGGAGGGAGGGAGGGAGGTGGGGGAGTAAGCGAAACCCGACACGCCATAAGAGGGAATGGAAGGATGAGGGAGGGAGGGAGGGAGGGAAGGAGGGAGAGAAGGAGGAGAGGAGGAGGAGAGAAGGAGGAGAGAGGGAGGGACAGGAAAGGGAAGCGGAGTGTGTAAATCATAATATGTCCAGATGAAACATACGGCAAAAGGAAGAAAAAATATGCAAAAATAACATTCTTCCTCAAGGGAGTAAACATCAAACGGACACATCATCATCAAAACAGCAATAACAAACACAACAACAACAATAACAGTAAACTCCTAGTACTACTGCTACTTCTACTACTACTACTACTACTACTACTACTACTACTACTACTACCTACTACTACTACTACTACTACTACTACTACTACTACTACTACTACTACTACTACTACTACTACTACTACTACTACACTACTACTACTACTACTACTACTACTACTACTACTACACTACTACTACTAATACTACTACACTACTACTACTACTACTACTACTACTACTACTACTACTACTACTACTACTACTACTACTACTACTACTACTACTACTATTACTATTACTATTACTACTACTACTACTTCTACTACTACTACTACTACTTATACTTATATTACTTCTACTACTACTACTACCACCATATACATACCTGAATCTTTACATTAATATGCGTATCCATTTATGTTTCACTACAAAACTAACAAAATGATGTAATAGAACACACACAACACCAGAACACATTACAATGCACAATATGATGATAATAATAATAATATACTATAATAATAATAATACTAACGATAATATCAATACATATACAATATAATATATAAACTGATGAGCCTTAACGATTCCCCTCCCTTCCCCTCCCCTTACATCAGAGGGGAAAAGGGGAACCATGTTATGAGAGCTTATCACCCAAGAAGCAGGTAATTCCCCTCCAGCTTTCCCCTCCATTCCCCTCGTGACGAAGGAGCGCAGGTGGAGGGAAAAGAGGGGGGAGAGAGAGAGAGAGAGAGAGAGAGAGAGAGAGAGGAGAGAGAGAGAGAGAGAGAGAGAGAGAGAGAGAGAGAGAAGAGTCCCTTAGTCAGTCATCATATCCCCCTTCCTTCCCCTCCCCCCTCCCCCTTTCCCTTCTCCTCCCTCCCTTTCTTCCCTCACCCTTCTCTCCTCTCACTGCATATAATGAAATAAAAGAGAAAAGGAAATAAGAGATAACTAAAGAAAACAAGTGACACGGTAATTTGCCAGAATAGTTTAGGCCTAATCATTTCCCCTTTTTTCGGTGTGGTGGTGGTGGTGGTGGTTGGTGGTGGTGGTGGTGGTTAGTGTTTCTTTGTGGTGATTCAGATCCATAGGCCTTGGGTTCGTTCTTGGGGGGGGGGGAGACGAGGACGTAAAATCAAGGCCTACTCTTAATAGGCCTTGTGGTAAAACTTGGTATAATTAGAGAGGAAGTATCAAGAGAAAAGTAATTGAGAAAAAGTTAGGCTTGGTTAGGTTTGGTTTTTTGGTTCGGTTAAGTTTAGATTAGGCTATTCTATCTTTTATTTTTATTTTGACACTTTATTACTCCTCCTTAACAACTTTTTAACTCCACTTTCAACTCCTTATGGTACTCATGGCTTCATTTCTGTGTTACTTTCTTTCCTGTACTTTCAAAAACCCATCTATTTGCAACTTTGTCCTCTAGATGGATCGACAAATGAATCTGATAAAGCATGGATGAAGTAACCTTTTTTTTACATCACAAAGGACTGGCCAAGGGCAAAAAACTAAAAGTCATAAAAAGCCCGCCAGGTGAAGCTATAGTAATCAGGGTGTTTGCTTGTCTATAGTGTCCTACTTAGCGGTTTATTTCCTCTCCCAAGCTGCTGATCCCTCTACTCCAGACGCTCATCACCCGCTGACCTCTACACTCTGTCTGTTCTTCATTGGAACATTCACGACTTCTGCTCCCACAGACAAGTCCTTTGTCTCCTGATTTCTTGCTATAAGCCTCTTTTTATCTGTCTACAAGAAACTTTCCTTACTCGCCCCCTTGTCCCAATTCCCATTTTATGATCTCCTTCCCCCAACAAATACACATCCTTCATTTGATCTATCCATACTGCTGTAACAATCCATTCCTTTCCCCTTCCCTCACCGTTTCACTCTTTCTCTCTAACCCCTCCCCTTTTTTTATGCTTTGCCATAGTGCCATATGACCGCTGATGTCTGTCACATTCCCCCCTTTTTTGGCATTAACTCACTCACTCCTCTCCCAAGCTTAGAAAGAAAAGTTATCTGTGTTATGAGAAATGCCTTACCATATGCCCTTCAAATTTACCTGTTGTACTTTTTAGTGCTTAGCGGGTATTAAGTGTGTAAGGTTTTTTTGTTTAGTTTTTTGGGGGGAGTCGATTTAGATTTTTTGTTTGCTTTGTCGGGGAATGTTTTTTTTTTTTTTTTTTTTTGTGGATGGGGGAAGGATTTTGATTTTTTTTTTTTTAATGGAGAGGATTTTTGTTCTTGCAGCGGGTATTAAGTGTGATAGTATATTACTGTGGTATAGCTACGTCTGGCTGGGGTCATTCCTCTCTTCATTACTTTTCCAAAATGTACGTAAGTAGTAAGTATTTTTTTTTGTGTGTGTGTGTCATTTTCGCCAATTTTCCCTTGTTTTTTTTCTAGGTTGGAAAAAGTGTTTTTCTAGGTTGTAGTGATGATGACAATGCTAATGATGGTGTAGGTAGCAGTGATGATGATGGTAATGGTAGTGATGATGATAGTGGTGATGCAGTATCGGGGTAATTTGGATCATAATGTGGTGTGGTGATGGTGTGGTGAGGGGGTGGTGAGGATGGTGGGCGAAATTGTGAAATGATGCCTGGTGTTATGGTGATGGGGATGACTGGTGTTTTTGTTGTTGTTTCTAGTGGCGGGGGTGTTAAAGATGGTGGTTGGGGATGGTGAGTTATGTGTGGGTGGATGGTGACGACAATTGTGAAGATGATCCATAGGCGTGGTGATAGTGATAGTGATGGGGATGGTGGGTGGGGTGGTGTTGTTGTTTGTAGGGGCGGGGGGTGTTGACGGGGCGGGGCCAATATTTACTTTTCCCTTTTTTATTATTATGATAGTATTGCGGTGAGCAAGTGTTTGTGGGCCTCCTGACAACACCTCCTTCCTTTTTCTCTTTCCCTTCCCTTCTCTTTTTTTTTCTTTTCCTCAGTTTCCTCTCCTCCTCCCTTCCCCTTTTCCCTTTTTCCCTTCCCTTTCCCTTCCCCTTTTTCTCCCCCCATCTCCTCTCTCCTTCCACCCTTTCCCTTTTCCCCTTTCCCCCCGTCAGGGTGGCAAGGTTGGTAGAGACGTGAGTTCGCCAATGTGCAGCGTCCCTGTGATTCGGTCAGCGGTTCGAGTCCACCTAGTTCGTGCTGACGTGGCGGCGCTTTGTATAGTCAATAACCTTGTAGTTGGTACTTGCAAAGTGACTAGATAGGATGAAAATCTTATCTTATCTTATCCCTTCCCTTCC
>JACEEZ010005213.1:85272-103003 GCA_016584305.1 Chionoecetes opilio | reverse complement strand
TTTTGCCCAAATCCGTGTTTAATAGCGAAGTTTACCAATAAAAGGAATTTACTCCTACCCAGCTACGTAGGAAAGTCTTAATACATCTCAGGCAAATGAACTGTGGTCACATTACACCCCACAGTCTTGTTTCCAACGCTGTCAGATGGAATAAAATGTTAGTTCCATTACAAGAAACAGAGGAAGCCATTCAGATAGGGAAACTATACGGTCTGCTTGACTTTATGGTACTCGAGATCTCGTCGACCCTGTGTCGGACGAAAATTTTTGGTAGACGAGACCCACAGTCTAATACTGTGGGCGAGAGTATACCCAGCTGACCGGGCACGTACTGAAGTTACAATGCCCTCTCCGCTACATACAAACATTTAATACACACAATGACAGCGTCCACACCCCTCACAATCTTGCTAATGACAACGCTTTACATGAAAGGCCGTCGTGGTTTTGACTGAAAAAGTGAAACCCTCCCACGGCAACACTTTATAATCGTCGATTTATACAATTCTTGAACATTTTCTTCCGTGTTAAACATTATTTATGGCTTTATACTGTTTATCTAGCAATGATTTAATCTTCAAATGATACTTTCTTCATTTTTCTTAAAATATATTTTTTTTCATTTCGGTAGTTTGGTTTTGTAACAAGCGTCCATAGCAACGGGTTTACACTAAAAGTAGCCAGGATCTGCTAACCTACACTCAAAGTGGATGAGGATAGCATATGCATTTCCTAATACCAACTTTTACATTTAAAGATTAACACTTTAAAGTAAATATTAAATTGTAAGTGAGGATCCGGGCCAGATCTTTCCTTGCTATAAAAAATTGTATGTTTTGTTACCATAAAATTACGAAAAGTACTTAATATACCAAATTAGTTAGTCGACAAGGATACTAAACAGGTCAATCTATAAAATATTGCTTATATTCACAAAAAAAAGTCTTCTGGTATACCCAAAATACAATAAAAATTACGTTCTGGGCCTCAAGGGGTTAATCACTTGTGTTAGTGGTAGTTATACAGTAAAATTAAACCCCAAAGTATTTCTCACCTTTGTATTTCCCTAACTTGTTATATTTCTGGAATCGCTAAATGGTGTTCACTATAAGCCAATTTTCATACAACAACGCAATGTTTTTTCATCACTTTCTCACATCTGGGTCTATTCATTATTTTCCCTCCCCCTTCTCGCTCTTCAAAAAAGTCACTTTTATTTTTTGACTTTCCTGTTTGCACACAAAACCACCCCACACAAACACACACCCACACACCCACACACACACCACACCCCAACACCACCACACAACACACACAACACACACAACCCACACACACCCCCACACACCAAACCACACACAAAAAAGCCCCAACAACCCACACACACACACACACCCCAACACACCACCCCACACACAAAACACACACACACACCACACACACACACCCAAAATTTTTGGTATTATTCACTTTTTTTTTGGTATTTTTGGGTATTACGTCCTCCTATGTGACTCCTCAGCTGGGGAAATTTCCCTTCCTACTGATGTAAAAACTTTAAATTTTTTACATTTTAATTTTTATTTAAATTTTTAAAAAAAAAAATAAAGATTTTATTTGTTTACTTGTCAGAATACGGGAGGTTGGGCGAACGATGTAGTTTGGGGTCAAAAAACGCAAGCCCAGGTGGATTTTCTATAATGTTTAATCCCTTGTAAGAATGCATGTGTTTGGGGAGATTTGGTGCTTTTTTTTTTTAAAAATTTGGGAAATCTTATTTACTGTATTTTTGTAATTTAAATTTGCAAAATTTCTATTCAAAAAAATTTCTTAGAAAAAAATTTGGCCTTTGTGTACTCCCAATTTAATTAAAAAATTTCCCCCGTCTGCCCAAGGTTTTGGGTCGACGGCCCTGCCTTTTAATAACAAGGTAAAATATAAGTTTTTTTTATACATTTATTGATGTAACAAAAAAGGGCCAAAAACATTTACTATTCCCTATTACTATTACTATTACACACAGCACCCAAACACACAGAAACCAACCACATATTTCTCCCCTCTCTCTTCTCTCTCCCCCTCTCTCTCTCCTCCTTTTTCCCTCTCTCTCTCCTCCCCTCCTTCTCTCTCTCTCCCCTCCTCCGCGTGTAGCGCCCCCGGGCTTCATCAGGGGTTTTCGACCCCCCAAAGTTTGTCCTGGCGTGGTGGCTTTGTATAGTAAATAACCTTTTTATTTTGGTACTTCCCAAAGTGCCCTGATAGATAAAAGTATCTTTTCTTATCTTCTTTCTCTCTCCCCCTTTTCTCCTCTCTCCCCTCTCTCTCTCGCTACTCTCTCTCTCTCTCCTCTCTCCCCCCCTCCCCTCTCTCTCTCTCTCTCTCTCTCTCTCTTTTTCCTCTCCCCTTCTCTCTCTCTCTTTTCTCTCTTTTTTTTCCCCTCTCTCTCCTTTTCTCACCCACCACGGGGCAAGTCATTCTCACCCCCGCAAATATTCCCCCCTTCAATCTCTCCCTTCCACCCCCTTTCCCTCCTTCCTCCCCTTCCCCCCCCTTTTCCCTCTCCCCCTTCCTCCTCCTTCCCTCTCCCCCTTTCCCCTCCCCCTTTTCCCCCTTTTCCTTAAACTTTCCCCTCCTCCTGGGAAACGCTTTTTCAAATTTGGGTTTTTATGACGCGAAGGCAAACGATGCGGAAATTTTAAAGCAAAAGGGGAGGTTGTGGCCCTTTTCCTCCTCCGTTCCCGAAGCGATCAGACTTCCCTTACCCTTCTTCTCCTCCCCTTCTCTCTCTTTTTCTCTCTTTTCTCTTCTCTCTCTTTTTCCCTCCCCTCTCTTTCCCTTTTCCTTTCTTTTTCTCTTCTCCCTCTCTCTCTCCCCTTCTTTTCCTTTTCCTCTCCCCTCCCTCTCCCCCTCTCTCTCTCTCCCCTCTTCTCTCTCCCCTTCTCTCCTCATCCTTCTCATCTCTCTCTCTCTCTCTCTCTCCTTCTCTCTCCCCTCTTTTCCTCTCTCTTTTCTCTCTCTCTCCCCAGCTCGAGGGCGTAGAAAAATGCGGAGGGGGATAACTTTATTATGATGGATAATATGACTCAGGTTAAAAAGAGCAAGGGAAACAACGAAATTGTCAACTTGTTAGAGGAAAGGCCTGGAGTTAAATACTGGGTTATTCATCTGTTTTTTTTATGGGGGCCAGAGCAATGCTCTGGGGCCCCGCCCTCCATATCCCCCTTTTTTATCTTCATCCTTAGTGCTTTGTGTTGGCCGAACCCGCCCCCGGAAAACCAGGTCAAAACCCCGGCAAACCCCCCCGGGTACCCATTCACTGCGGGGGTGGAAAAGGGGCCCGGGGTTTTTAAAGGGAAAACAACCCCTCTTTTTCCCGGGTCCCGCCCGGGGATCAAAACCGGGACTTCTGGGTTTGTGAACTGAGCGGGGTTTTCCCCCTACACCAGGGAGTACAAATGTGTGTGTGTGTGTGTGTGTTTGTGTGTGTGGGGTTTTGTGTGTGGTGGGGTTGTGTGTGTGTGTGTGTGTGTGTGGTGTGTATGGGTTGGTGTTTTGGGAAAAGGAGAGAGAGAGAGAGAAGAGGAAGGAGAGAAGAGAGGAGAGAGCAGGGGAGGAAGAGAGAGAAAAGAGAGAGAGAGAGAGAGAGGGGAGAGATGGATGGATGTTTTTTCTCTAGTAAAAACCCCTTTCGTGAATTTAGAAATGGGGAAAATGCAGGGAAATTTTGAGCGATTGACAAAAAATGAAGATAATCATTTTTTAAAGAGACAGCAAAAAGGGAAGGGGGCGGCTGATGGGGAAGGGGACGGAGGGAGAGGAAGGAAACGGCTGGTTTGTTGGTGTGTGAACCCTTTTTTTTTTCCAATGAAAATATGAAAAAATTACTTGGGGGCCCTTCTTCCCCTCCTCCTTTTTTTTTTTTTTTTTTTCCCCTTTCACAATAGGGTCTCAAAAAATAATATAGGGAAATTTTGTAGGGGGGTCGTAATAAAAGGTATTACGAAATAAAAGCCTCCCCTCCTCTCGGGCGTCAGGGTTTTCCTTTTCCCCCCAAAAAACCCCTTCCCCTCTCTCTCATTTTTTTCGTTCCCCTCTCTCTCTCTCTCCCCCTCGCTCGCCTCTCTCCCTTTTCCCCCCTCCCCTTTCCCCCCTTTTTCCTCTTCCCCTTTTTTTCCCCCCCTCTCCCCCTCTCTTTTCCCCTTTTTCCCCCTCTCTCCTCCTTCTCCTTCCCCCTTTGCCCCCTCGCTCTCGCTCTCGCCTTTGTTTGCCCCCCTCTATTCTCTCTATTTTAATTTTTTTAGTAATTTTGCAAAAAAAGGTGTTTTAAAAGAAAATTATTTTTATTTTTTTGAAAATGAAATACAAGTGTAAAGGGTATTGGGTTACTTTTTGTGTGTGGTAACCAGGTGCCCTTTTGTCGGGGGGATTTTTTTCCGCTTTTCCCCCCTCCCCCCGCCCCCCCCTTCCCTACCTTCCTCAACAACCCTTTCCCGCCTCCTGCCTCCATCTCCATGCCTCCCTCACTCCCTCCTTCTTGGGGGCCCTTTTGCAAGGGGTCTCTGCAATTTGGGCCTTTCCTTTAAAGACGCTCTAAACACCTCCCGTCCCTTTTTCCCTTTTCCCACTCTCACACTTTATTCATTCTCCTCCTCGTCCCGTGTCTTCCATTTGCATGTGATATCTTGAGTTTGCATTGACTATTCTTACCCTTTTAAGGGGGCTGACTTGTCCAAATGGTTTTTTTTGTTTTTGTTTTTTTAAATTCTCGGGCCTTTTTTTGTTTTCATTTCCCACACATCGGGAAACGGGGCCTATTGTATTCGTTTATTTTATATCTATTTGCATCCATATTTTTTGTCTATTATATCGATTATGTTTGCCTATTTTTTATCTTATATCTATTTAACTAAGAGGGATTACACACACACACACACACACACACACACACACACACACACACACACACACACACACACACACCACACACCCACACCCACACCCACACCCACACACACACACATCCACACACACACACACACACACACACACACACACACACTCTGGACTCTGGGCAGGGGACTCTGTAGTGTAAGGGTTAGCACGCTCGGCTCACAACCGAGAAGTCCCGGGTTCGATCCCCGGGCGGAGCGAAGACAGACGGGCGGTCTTCTTAAAACCCGAGCCCCTGTCCACCCAGCAGTGAATGGGTACCGGGTGTTAGCCAGGGGTTTGTGAGCCGCCTCCCGGGGTGGTGGTTTCGGCCAACACTAAGGATGAATGAGAAAAATAAATGTTGATATGGAGACGGGGCCATACGAGCGTCGCTCTGGCCCTGTAAAATACAACTAGATGAATCCCACACACACACACACACACACACACACACACACACACACACACACACACACACACACACCACACACACACACACACACACACACACACACCACACACAACACACACACACACAACACACACACACACACACACACACACCACACACAACACACACACACACACCCACACACACACACACACACACACACACACACACACACACACACACCACACACACACACACACACACACACACACACACACACACACACCCACACACACACCGTCACCGCCATGACATCTTGAGGCACAGACAACCCTACCCACTTTTATGTTTTCTGAGCCACTGGAGTTAAGATTTATTTTCTTTAGACTGGAATTCAATTGGGTCAAGTTCTTTCACTTTGAGAGCCTTTATTGCTGGAAGTGAAGGAGGGAAGGAAGGGTGAAGGGTGAGGGAGACAACAAAAAGGTTGAAGGAGGGAGGAAGGATAGGAGGAAGGATAGGAGGGAGGACAGGAGGGAGGGAAAGAAGGTAGGAAAGAGGGAGGAGAAGAGGGAGGGAAAGAGTGTAGGAAAGAGGGAAGACAGGAGGGAGGGAAAGAGGGAAGAGAGTAGGGAAGGAGGGTAGGAAAAAAGGAGGACAGGAGGGAGGGTAAGAGGGAGGGAAAGAGGGTAGGACAGGAGGGAGGGAAGGAGGATAGGAAAGAGGGAGGGAAGGAGGGAGGGAAAGAGGGAGGGAAAGAGGGTAGGACAGGAGGGAGGGAAAGAGTGCCACTGCCAGAACAGAGTGATGGTGATCGGACTGATAGGGCGACATTCCCGTGAGAAACGATGCCATTCTCGACCCTCCAACCCGCCCTCCGGACTCTGCAGCAATCACCCTTCCATCTATTTCCTCTTTCTTACTTCTCCTCCTCCTCCTCCTCCTCCTCCCCTCCTCCTCCTCCTCCTCCTCCTCCTCCTCTTTCTACTCAACCTGTTCACTTTCGTATTTTATTGTGTTTCTTTATCTTTCACTTCATCCTTGGTTTTCCCCTTTCCCTGTATCCTTCGTCTTCCGCTTCTTATGGCTCTCCTCCTCCTCCTCCTCCTCCTCCTCCTCCTCCTCCTCCTACCTCATCTTGTCTTCTGTGTAGCCATTCGTATCTGGAGCCAACGAGGGCCTTGTGTCTCATGATAGAGGAGGAGGAGGAGGAGGAGGAAGGGGTGGAGGAGGAGGAGGAGGAGGAGGAGGAGGAGGAGGAGGAGGAGGAGGAGGAGTCTTCTTAGTGGTTGAAGTGGTGACAAGGCGGGTGTGTCATAGCCGTTTTTAGTATTGCCTCTATATTATGTGTGATTTATTTTCTATCCGCATCAGGTGCAATTTTTTTTATATTTTATAATTTTCGCTTCTGTTTATGGATTAACGATGGTGAGAATAGTACATTTTTAGTTCAGGTTCTTACGGCTTCTATCCCTTGACTTCAGTTACATTTAGGGTTAATACTTTGTTCTTTAGTGTGACTGTTCTAATGGTATTTACTGGTTGTAATTACTAGGCTGTTGGTTTGTTATCTCAATGTTCCTCTTGTATATTCATTACTCCTTCCGTCTCTGTCGCTCTTTTATCTTCACTCTCCCGCCTTTCCTCCTACCTTCCCCTTCTCCCCCTACACACACACACACACACACACACACACACACACACACACACACACACACACACACACACACACACACACACACACACACACACACACACACGAGACATGGAGGTAGGTTTTGACATTCTCCTTCTCGTAGTCTATCTCTCACTCTATATTTTTTTGTCACTCCATCTGTCTTTCTTCATTTACATTTTCCTTCACTCAGCCTTCTCATTTCTCATTTCAATTTCTCACACACACACACACACACACACACACACACACACACACAGTCTCTCTCTCTCCCCTCTCTCTCTCTCTCTCTTCTCTCTCTCTCTCTCTCTCTCTCTCTCTCTCTCTCTCTCTCTCTCTCTCTCTCTCTCTCTCTCTTCCACTCCCCTTTCTCCCTCCCTCTTTCCACATCTCTTCCACCTTTTATCCTCCCTCTTTCCCCCCCTCCTCGTCATCTCCTTGCCCTTCACCACTCTTTAGAAAAAAATATATATACAGAAGAGCATCATTACTTATGCCTCACCTTTACCTGCATTCTTAATGAGGAAGTACTGTTTGCCCCCCCCCCACCCCCCACTCGTGCCCAAATCACCCACCATTTCCAGTAATCACCTCATTAAGCAGTCCCCTCACCGGCCACAGTTTCATTAATAAGAGTCCAATGATTAATTCCCAGCCGCATCTCATCATCATCATCTGTATTTCTGAGCCAATATTGTAAGACTTGACGTGTTTTGATTATGATTGCTTGCCTTGTTAGTCTCATTATTTGTGTTGTGTCATTTTTCTTTCTTGTTTTCCTTCTTTATTTTTTTCGTCTTTATGTTCTTCTTTCATTCTTCTGTTCTTTCATTGATTTATTTTTTTCATTAATATATTTTTCATTATTTTTTTTCATCAATTTCTTTCATTAATTCTTTCATTCTTTTTGTTTTCCTTCATGTTCTTCTTTTTTCGTCATATTTTTGTATTATTTAACATGCCTCTTTTGTATAATTTGTATATTTTTAAATTATTTTTTACCTCCTAGTTGTATTTTCCATGATTAAGAGTCTTTATCATTAAATTAGGGAGTGTGATGCTCAATTCATGTCATATCATCATCATCATCATCATCATCTTTATCGTTAGTTATCAAGGACTTTATTTGATTGATGAGTGAATACGTTTTTTATCTCCCTATCTTATCGCTATTATCTTGATTGCTTCATCTTTCCCTTTTCTCTTTTTGCTGCATTAATCGCTGGTGGTGGTGGTTGATGGTGGTAGTGGTGGTGGTGGTGGTTGATGGTGGTAGTGGTGGTAGTGGTGGTTGATGGTGGTAGTGGTGGTGGTGGTGGTGGTGGTAGTGGTGGTAGTGGTGGTTGATGGTGGTAGTGGTGGTGTTGATGGTGGTGATAGTAGTGATTGTCGTGGTGGTAGTGGTGGCGATGGTGGTGGTTGATGGTGGTAGTGGTGGTGGTGGTGGTGTTGATGGTAGTGATAGTAATGATTATCGTGGTGGTGGTGGTTGATGGTGGTGGTAGTGGTGGTGGTGGTGGTGTTGATGGTGGTGATAGTAGTGATTGTCGTGGTGGTAGTGGTGGCGATGATGGTGGTTGATGGTGGTAGTGGTGGTGGTGGTGGTGTTGATGGTGGTGATAGTAGTGATTCTCGTGGTGGTAGAGGTGGCGATGATGGTGGTACTATTGGTAGTGGTGGTGGTGTTGGTGATGGTGGTAGTATTGATGATTATCGTGGTGGTGGTGGTGGTGGTAGTGGTGGTGGTAGGAAAGACTGTTTTTTAAGACCGATCGATCCACTCCCCCCCTCCACTGGGTTCACCGCTGATTCAGGAACCTGCTAGTTAATGAGCTAATCTGGGTTGTGTCCCTCCTACCTGTCCGTCTGTCTGTTTGTCTCTACCTGCGTGTGTCCGTCTGTCTGTTTGTCTCTACCTGCGTGTGTCCGTCTGTCTGTTTGTCTCTACCTGCGTGTGTCCTGTCTGTCTGTTTGTCTCTACCTGCGTGTGCCCGTCTGTCTGTTTGTCTTTATTTGTTTGCTCTGTTTATTATTCGTTTCATGTTATGTGGTCTGTTATTTGTTTGTTGCTCTGTTATTTTATAGGGTTTCCATGTTGTTTGTCTTCATTTGTTTGCTCTGTTATTTAATATATGTTTCATGTTTGTCTTTATTTGTTTGCTCTGTTATTTAATATAGTTTCATGTTTGTCTTTATTTGTTTGCTCTGTTATTTAATATAGTTTCATGTTTGTCTTTATTTGTTTGCTCTGTTATTTAATATAGTTTCATGTTTGTCTTTATTTGTTTGCTCTGTTATTTAATATAGTTTCATGTTTGTCTACTTCTTGAGTTTATTTTGTTTGTTTGTTTCTCGTCTAATATGTTATAATTTAACTCACATTTATTTTTTATTTAAGGTTTTGTTTGTGTAAATTTTTCGTTTTCTACTTTGATTAACTATACGAGTATGTCTGTGTCTGTCCCTCATCCGTCTCTATGTATGTTTGCATACTTCAAGGGTTAACTTTTGCCTGGTGTGGTGGTGGTGGTGGTGGTGGTGTTGGTGCGTTCTCTCCATAGCATAGGCAAGTAGGATAGTAGTAGTGGTAGGGGGTAGTAGGTGTGGTTGAGAACGTATAGTGGCGTAGTGTGGTGCTGCAAAGTGTGGTGTAGTGTAGTGTGGTGTAGTGTGGTGTGGTGTGGCGTAGTGTGGTGCTGCAAAGTGGTGTTGTGTGGTGTGGTGTGCTGCAAATTGTTGTGTGGTGTGGTGTGGTGTAGTGTGGTGTTGCAAAGTGGTGTTGTGTGGTGTGGTGTGCTGCAAAGTGTTGTGTGGTGTGGTGTAGTGTGGTGCTGCAAAGTGGTGTTGTGTGGTGTGGTGTGCTGCAAAGTGTTGTGTGGTGTGGTGTGGTGTAGTGTGGTGCTGCAAAGTGTGGTGTAGTGTGGTGTGGTGTGCTGCAAAGTGTTGTGTGGTGTGGTGTGGCGTAGTGTGGTGCTGCAAAGTGGTGTTGTGTGGTGTGGTGTTGTGTGGTGTGGTGTGGCGTAGTGTGGTGCTGCAAAGTGGTGTTGTGTGGTGTGGTGTGCTGCAAAGTGTTGTGTGGTGTGGTGTAGTGTGGTGTGGTGTAGTGTGGTGTGGTGTAGTGTGGTGTGGCTTAATAGCACTACGAATATTAGTTTAAACATGGTGTACTATGAACTAAATTAAGTGAGATATCAACGGTGTGTGTGTGTGTGTGTGTGGTGGTGGTGGTGTGGTGGGTGGGTGGGTGGGTGGGTGGGTGGGTGGGTGGGGTGTGGGTGTGTGTGTGGGGGGGGGGGTGTCGCAATATATCATCTCCTGGTCATCGCCCCAAAAAAAGTCACCGTTTCTTATAATAATTTTTCACATTTCTTTTTCGTTCGTTTTCTTCCTCTGTCAAGCATCCGTGCATTGCGTCCCTCTAGCACTGTCTTTTTTTTCATCTACTATCGGCTATCTCTTATTTGGTTCAAGATACTTTGATCCTATCTAGACACTTTGCAAGTACCAACTACAAGGTTATTGACTATACAAAGCGCCACCACGCCAGGATATTTGGTTCAATATCCTTACCACTTATTCCCGTTACCTGATCCTTATACACCTCAAATTACTTTCCTATTCATGTTTGACCTCTTCATCCTCCTTCATCATCCTTCATCATCATCATCTTTATCTTTACGTGTTCCCATTCACCCTTCCTTTTCTTCTCTCTCTCCATCCTCTTTAAAGATCAATTAACCCCTTCACGCCCAGATCTTTCCTTTGCTATATAAAATCTTCTGTTGTTAGCCATGAAATTACGAAATATAACTGAATATACCAAATTAGCTAATCGACAAGGATACTAAACCGGTCATATCTATAAAATATTGCTTATATTCACTAAAAATCAAATTACAATGAAAATATCGTTCTGGGTCTCAAGGGGTTAAGGTCATGTTGTTGGGCTAGAGGTAATTTTATGCCCCCAAATAATTAATTAATGTTTGCTGGACCTAATTTTGGTCTTTAGTGCCATAACAGCCTCACTCGGGTGTCATTTTCCATTATTTCCTCTTCTCTAAGGTAAAGTTTTCTAAAGGATTCTAAAGTTTTCTAAGGGTTTCTTTCCTTGCCTCTAATATTCCCTGTGTGGTTTTATGTTTTCACTGACTTGTCGTTGTGTTTTCAGTGTCATCCTTTGTTGTTGCTTGTGGACCATTCTCTCTCTTTCTCTCTCTTTCTCTCTCTCTCTCTCTCTCTCTCTCTCTCTCTCTCTCTCTCTCTCTCTCTCTCTCTCTCTCTCTCTCTCTCTCTCTCTCTCTCTCTCTCTCTCTCTCTCTTTCTCTCTCTCTCTCTCTCTCTCTCTCTCTCTCTCTCTCTCTCTCTCTCTCTCTCTCTCTCTCTCTCTCTCTCTCTCTCTCTCCTCCCATTTTTGTCATTCGTGTTGTGAGTTGTGTGTCGTGTTTTTCTGTGTCTTTCACTACTGTTTTGTGTGTTGTGTGTGGTGTGTGTGTGGTGTGTGTGTGTGTGTGTGTGTGTGTGTGTGTGTGTGTGTGTGTGTGTGTGTGTGTGTGTGTGTGTGTGTGTGTGTGTGTGTGTGTGTGTGTGTGTGTGTGTGTGTGTTGTGTATGGTGTTGTGTTTTTTTGTGGCCTTCACGATTATATACGCGATTACTTTTACTCGTTACTTCTCTTCGTTCTTCTTCTTCTTCTTTTACTTCTACGACTACTACTACTACTACTACTACTACTACAATACTACCTACTACTACAAGATACCTCCACCGATTGTTTATTTGCGGACTCCATTAACTGGAGGCCAGTAGCCCCAACTCTGATCACTACTGACTGTGGCATCCAACCATAGGCTACTACTACTTATCCACTACTTACTCTCCTCTCTCCGTCATCTACACTAATATGCCGCTCTCCACTACAGTGGCCTGGTAGTTCAGGCCGTCTAAATCGATGGTTGTGGGGGTGGAGTATCTAGTACCCCTGAGACATAAGAGGGCAGACCTGAGCAGGGAGAAGGAGAGACGGCACCTCATCCAGGCGACAACGTGGCTCCTTGGCTGGTGCTTCTTTTCTGCCATTACATCTGCTAGTCTTGAATAGAAGCACTTGGCCTTGGGGCCCATCCCGCCTGACGTAGTGAAAACCAGGGGTGTGAAGGTGTCGTGGTCTACATTTCGGATCCTATCTCCATAACTCCTGATTTTTTCCCGTTCATTCTTTTGGTGAGCAGCTTCCAGTGGGATCCTCTGGTAGCAGGCGGCCATTGGATCGAAGATTCTGATGTCCATGAACGCTCTCTGTCCTCTGGTCCAGAAACCACGAGCACTTACGTCCACTCGGGCATCGTTTGTGGTGTTGGCCGTCCTGTACTGCACGTGTTCGCCATTCAGGGGGAGGAGGGTTGGTTCGGTGGTGACGTCGCGGCATACCTCCCTGAGCATGCTGGCCGTCAAATCTCTCACCTCATCGTGTCTGATGCACACGAATCCTCCCTTTTTACATGTCATTGTATGGTCGACGCTGTTTGGATCTCCACATACACAGGTTTTGGGTAGCCCCTCCACTGGCCAGCCATACCTCAGAGCAACGGCATCTACGAATTCTTGTTTGTTGAGGCTGAAGCCTTTAGCTCTGATAGGCAAGCATGTTAGCCAGTTGGACGCTCCCGTTTCCTGTGCAATGTGAATTTTCTTCACGGTGTCGATTGGCATGACGTCTTTTAGGTGTTGCAATCTTTCCACTTGTGCATTCTGTCTGTTTCTAGACATGGTTTTCTTTAGCTCCAAGACCGCATTCTGGTCAGTTTCTCCCTTTGCGTCTTGAGCTATGATTTTTTCGGTGAGGGACCTGGTGAGGTGGATGGAGTCACGGTTTTCTTCCTCAGCCATTTTTTCAGGGGACGTGATCCCCATCCCACCCAGTCTTGGTGGAAGTGACAGCAGCTCCCTCACGTCATTTCCTATGATGAAATTAGTTTTTAACAGTGCTGGTAGGAAGGTTTTCCTGATGGATTCTTCCAACGGTCTGAGGAGATGGCTGATGCCTGGGATGGTGCGCTTGACGAAGCTCCATCGATGTTGTAGGCCATGTGTGAATGCTGAGTAAGCTGCGTGTGGTTCTGTCTTGGCTATGTCGGACAAGACGCCCACCTCTTTCACCCACTCTGATACTTTCACCTCCACATATTTCTGCTTGAATTCCGGTGTTCCAATCACAGCTCCCAAATGCCGCTGCCCGTCCTTTGTCACAGTGACTCCGCTGTCCCTGAAAAGTTGCATTCCAATTTCGTAATGTTCGGGTTTTACGATGAGGATGGACTTGGTGGCGTTGGGTGTGTATCCTATAGTAGGTCCGTTCTTCTTCACAAGATCCCACCACTTTCTTAGATCTGAGATTTTCCCGGACTACTACAATACTACTACTACTACTACTACTACTACTCCTACTACTACTACTACTACTACTACTACTACTACTACTACTACTACTACTACTACTACTACTACTACTACGACTACTACTACTACAATACTACTACTACTACTACTACTACTACTCCTACTACTACTACTACTACTACTACTACTACTACTACTACTACTACGACTACTACTACTACTACTACTACTACGACTACTACTACTACTACTACTAGGACTACTACTGCAAGACTTCTATCACCCACACAACCAGCTCTACCATTCCATCGATCATATCACTAAGTTAGCGGCACAGTTGGTATTTCCTGTTCATGTTGCTTCTCGCTACAGTAACGTTCGCTATTGAACGATACAGATTCGCTTAAACGTTTAATGCTTTCATGACAACGTTTCCGGCAGTGATATTTGCCTCGGATTAAAACGCTTGTTCCGGTAAAGTGTTGGTTAAAATGGGCGGAACTTTAACTAATCGCCTGGGTTTTAAAAGGAACGTACGCATCATAACTGAATTGATTCTGTTACGTTTCTTGTCATTAACTGTGTGTGGATTGTGTGATTTTGTTGTTGTCACGTTTCAGAAGTTTTTTTTTAGATGTTTAATGTCATTTCTCCAACTTTTTTTTTTAATATTTTTATGTGCGTTATGGACTAGCGGTGGAAATTGATGCGGGACTATTGCGTTGTTTTGTTATAATGAATAAATGAATTGCCTTAAGCGCGTAACAAGTGCATTGTGCTGTGCGGGAAATTGTTAATCACGTTATCGAAAAGCGAGGACGGGATGAAACATTGCCCACTTTCACTCACCTGTATTTTTGTTGGATTATCACTTAATTCCACTATTGGGTATGTTTTTTGTTGGTTATCACTCAATTCCCTCATTGATGCATTTTGTTGGATTATCATTAAATTTCCATCATTGATATTTTGTTGGATTATACTTCATTTTCCAGTCATAAATGCATTTTTGTTGGATTATCAACTTAAATTTCCACTCATGTGTATTTTTATGGATATCACTTCAATTCCTCTCATTGATGTTTTTGTTGGATTATCACTTCAATTTTCCATCATTGATGTATTTTGTTGTTATCACTTCAATTTTCTCTTTGATGTATTTTTGTTGGATTATCACTTCAATTTCCTCTCTTGATTTTTTTGTTGGTATTATCACTTCGAATTTCCTCATTGATGTATTTTTGTTGGATTAATCACTTCAATTTCCATCATTGATTATTTTGGTGGAATCACTTCAATTTCTGTCATTGATGATTTGTTGATTATCACTTCAATTTCTCTCAATGGATGTATTTTGTGGATTATCACTTGCAACTTTCCTCATGATGTATTTTAGTTGGATTATCACTTAATTTCCTCTCATTGATGTATTTTTGTTGGATTATCACTTCAATTTCCTCTCATTGATGTATTTTTTTGGATTATCACTTCAATTTCCACTCATTGATGTATTTTTGTTGGATTATCACTTCAATTTCCATCATTGATGTATTTTTGTTGGATTATCACTTCAATTTCCACTCATTGATGTATTTTTGTTGGATTATCACTTCAATTTCCATCATTCTGTATTTTTGTTTGATTGTCACTTCAATTTCCAATCATTGATGTATTTTTGTTGGATTATCACTTCAATTTCCACTCATTGATGTATTTTTGTTGGATTATCACTTCAATTTCCTATCATTGATGTATTTTTGTTGGATTATCACTTCAATTTCACTCATTGATGTATTTTTGTTGGATTATCACTTCAATTTCCACTCATTGATGTATTTTTGTTGGATTATCACTTCAATTTCCACTCATTGATGTATTTTTGTTGGATTATCACTTCAATTTCCACTCATTGATGTATTTTTGTTGGATTAACACTTCAATTTCCACTCATTGATGTATTTTTTTTCGGATTATCACTTCAATTTCCACTCATTGATGTATTTTTGTTGGATTATCACTTCAATTTCCACTCATTGATGTATTTTTGTTGGATTATCACTTCAATTTCCACTCATTGATGTATTTTTGTTGGATTATCACTTCAATTTCCTCTCATTGATGTATTTTTGTTGGATTATCACTTCAATTTCCACTCATTGATGTATTTTTGTTGGATTATCACTTCAATTTCCACTCATTGATGTATTTTTGTTGGATTATCACTTCAATTTCCACTCATTGACGTATTTTTGTTGGATTATCACTTCAATTTCCACTCATTGATGTATTTTTGTTCGATTTTCACTTCAATTTCCACTCATTGATGTATTTTTGTTCAATTATCACTTCAATTTCCAGTCATTGATGTATTTTTGTTGGATTATCACTTCAATTTCCAGTCATTGATGTATTTTTGTTGGATTGTCACTTCAATTTCCAGTCATTGATGTATTTTTGTTGGATTATCACTTCAATTTCCACTCGTTGATGTATTTTTGTTGGATTATCACTTCAATTTCCACTCATTGATGTATTTTTGTTGGATTATCACTTCAATTTCCAGTCATTGATGTATTTTTGTTGGATTATCACTTCAATTTCCAGTCATTGATGTATTTTTGTTGGATTATCACTTCAATTTCCTCTCATTGATGTATTTTTGTTGGATTATCACTTCAATTTCCTCTCATTGATGTATTTTTGTTGGATTATCACTTCAATTTCCACTCATTGATGTATTTTTGTTGGATTATCACTTCAATTTCCTCTCATTGATGTATTTTTGTTGGATTATCACTTCAATTTCCTCTCATTGATGTATTTTTGTTGGATTATCACTTCAATTTCCTTTCATTGATGTATTTTTGTTGGATTATCACTTAATTTCCTCTCATTGATGTATTTTTGTTGGATTATCACTTCAATTTCCTCTCATTGATGTATTTTTGTTGGATTATCATTTCAATTTCCACTCATTGATGTATTTTTGTTGGATTATCACTTCAATTTCCAGTCATTGATGTATTTTTGTTGGATTATCACTTCAATTTCCACTCATTGATGTATTTTTGTTGGATTATCACTTCAATTTCCAGTCATTTCTGTATTTTTGTTGGATTGTCACTTCAATTTCCACTCATTGATGTATTTTTGTTGGATTATCACTTCAATTTCCACTCATTGATGTATTTTTGTTGGATTATCACTTCAATTTCCTATCATTGATGTATTTTTGTTGGATTATCACTTCAATTTCCACTCATTGATGTATTTTTGTTGGATTATCACTTCAATTTCCACTCATTGATGTATTTTTGTTGGATTATCACTTCAATTTCCACTCATTGATGTATTTTTGTTGGATTATCACTTCAATTTCCACTCATTGATGTATTTTTGTTGGATTATCACTTCAATTTCCACTCATTGATGTATTTTGTGGATATCACTTCAATTTCACTCATTGATGTATTTTTTGTCGGATTATCACTTCAATTTCCACTCATTGATGTATTTTTGTTGGATTATCACTTCAATTTCCAGTCATTGATGTATTTCTGTTGGATTATCACTTCAATTTCCACTCATTGATATATTTTTGTTGGATTATCACTTTAATTTCCACTCATTGATGTATTTTTGTTGGATTATCACTTCAATTTCCTCTCAATGATGTATTTTTGTTGGATTATCACTTCAATTTCCACTCATTGATGTATTTTTTGTCGGATTATCACTTCAATTTCCACTCATTGATGTATTTTTGTTGGATTATCACTTCAATTTCCAGTCATTGATGTATTTTTGTTGGATTATCACTTCAATTTCCACTCATTGATTATTTTTGTTGGATTATCACTTAATTTCCCTCATTGATGTATTTTTGTTGGATTATCACTTCAATTTCCCTCATTGATGTATTTTGTTGGATTATCACTTCAATTTCCACTCATTGATGTATTTTTGTTGGATTATCACTTCAATTTCCACTCATTGGTGTATTTTTGTTGGATTATCACTTCAATTTCCACTCATTGATGTATTTTTGTTGGATTATCACTTCAATTTCCAGTCATTGATGTATTTTTGTTGGATTATCACTTCAATTTCCACTCATTGATGTATTTTTGTTGAATTATCACTTCAATTTCCTCTCATTGATGTATTTTTCTTGAATTATCACTTTAATTTCCAGTCATTGATGTATTTTTGTTGGATTATCACTTCAATTTCCTCTCATTGATGTATTTTTGTTGGATTATCACTTCAATTTCCTCTCATTGATGTATTTTTGTTGGATTATCACTTCAATTTCCTCTCATTGATGTATTTTTGTTG
>JACEEZ010005213.1:70272-80272 GCA_016584305.1 Chionoecetes opilio | reverse complement strand
GGGGAAGGGAAGGGAGAGCAAGGCTTGGAGGAAGGAGGGAAGGAAGAGAAGGTGTACCTTACGTAAGATATCTCCTCTAGCATCCGTTTTGTTTAGCGTCTCTCCAGGAGGCATCCCATTGCTCTTCCTTCCTCCTCCTCCTCCTGCTCATCCTCCTGTGTGGCCGTGAAGTGAGCGAGGCGAGGCGCATCGGTCAGTGTGTAGCATTGTGAACCGCGGACGAAAAGCGGTTAAGGTGGTGTGGCGGTGTCGGTGGGGGAGGCAGTGTGTGTGTGTTACGTACGTACTGTGTGTGTGTGTGTGTGTGTGTGTGTGTGTGCCCCAGGCGGTCGGTTCCTCCCTGGCCCAGACGGATCCCAGTCCAGCAGTCGACGTTGGGTGGCTGTGTGGGGAGGGACGTCGCTCTCCTGTGTCTGCGTAGCGTGCCGTGTTCCGTTCTTCTCCCTCACTGTGTTCCCTTGGCACTGACACCTTAGAGAGCAGTGGAGTGTCAGTGATGGTGTAGAGAGTGTCTCAGTGCCAGGTGTGACCCGTGCGTGTGTGTGTGTGTGTGTGCGTGTGTGTATCTCGGAGTTTGTTTGAGGGCGTCGCCTCACTGCCTGGATTTAAGTTCCCCCTTCCCCCGGAAAGTCCACTCATCGGGACGGACCAACTTCAGGTGAGTCAGAGCGTGACACTTCACTACCTGATCACCGTGGCAGACACTTGTAACTGCCACAGGGACAGTGAGCCTTTACCTGTTTGTCACAAGTCGCCTGTCTATGTCGCCGTCTCTGCCGCTTGTAGTCACTGGGAATGAGGTCGCGTGGAGGCTACCGTAACTGTTGTCCAGCGAGGCACGTGAGGCCGCCTCCAGGTAGCCTCCAGGTAGCCTGTTACTTATAGCGATCTGCCACGTACCAACAAACAACAGTCACGTGCCTCGGTCCTTATCTTGTGTCTACCTGTCGCATCCCTCACGTAGCTTGAGTTTTATTGAGGAACCAGACCGCCATTACCTGCCTCCATACCTGTACATGGCAGAGCTAATGTCACTTTTATAGACGGTCATGAAGCCCGGCAGGTAATACGAGCCTTGAAAAAACTTGTGTTCAGAGAGGAAGATAGGAGGAAAAAATGTTCATCTGAGAAAAAAGATACGGAAGAAAGCTGGAAACTTCTGTTGGATGTAAGATAAGCAAAGGTTTTTATTCGCTCAAGGTCATAGTATCTGGTTTGCACGTCCTTTCCTTTTTTTCTGTTCTTTTTTGTCGTGAGGCGAGGTATCACTTGTTCCCTACTCCGTCACGATGTATTGGGCGCTTTCATATATAAAAACAAAGCATAATTATTGTGCTTTGTATCGCTATCATCTTTATGTACCTCTTTATCATCCTTTAATATCCGTTTAATAACTCTTATTACATTACTATATCCAGGTGTATTCATGTTATCGTATGCAATTACAAAGTATAATCTCTTTATACCATTTACATAATATACCTATTTTATCATCTTTTTATGCCTTAAAACCTTAATCTATCCAGGTATGTGTATAAGGTGTCCTCTGATATGATATACACACCACCAATATATCACTCATACATTTTTTTGATGCCTTAAAACCTTAATCTATCCAGGTATGTGTATAAGGTGTCCTCTGATAAACACCACCAATTTATCACTCATACATTTTTTTGATGCCTTAAAACCTTAATCTATCCAGGTATGTGTATAAGGTGTCCTCTGATATCATATACACACCACCAATATATCACTCATACATTTTTTGATGCCTTAAAACCTTAGTGTATCCAGGTATGTGTATAAGGTGTCCTCTGATAAACACCACCAATATATCACTCATACCTTTTTTGATGCCTTAAAACCTTAGTGTATCCAGGTATGTGTATAAGGTGTCCTCTGATAACACCACCAATTTATCACTCATACCTTTTTTACTATGCCTTAAAACCTTACTGTATCCAAATATTTATGTAACTGTAAGGTGTCCTCTGATCTAAACACCAAGCATTATCCCTTAACACCTGCGATTACCTCACTTCCAAGGCAGCTGATGACTGCCTGACTGCCCTTGCTACCTGCTACCTGCCTCAATCACCGGTCTCATGCACTTGGGCTTGTACCTCCCTTGAACTGTACCTCCCCCTTCGCTTCCTCCCCTCCCGCACCGTACCCTTCTCACCTCGTACCTGCACTCAGTCAATCATTCCACCTCCTTCACTGAGAGAGAGAGAGAGAGAGAGAGAGAGAGAGACTGTGACACTAGTGACACTAGTGACAGCAACAGTGCCTCAACAAACACTTTGGGGATGCATATGTGTATATAATGTTAGTTTTTAGTTTTTAGGTCTTTATATTTATGTGTATATTGCCCTTAAGATAGGTAGCACACGACAGTGCACCTTTGGGCTTCATGTATATGTATGTTTAAAAAAAAGAAAAGAAAAGAGAGAGAGAGAGAGAGTACAAGATTGTTTAGGTTTACTCTGCAAGAAAATAAAACATAGACCACCACCGCCTTCTTCTCCTCCTCCTCCTCCTCCTCCTCCTCCCCCTCCTCCTCCTCCCTCCATCTTTTCTTTTCACCAGTCAATCGTTTGAATGCAAGACCATTAGCATTACGTACCCATATGGGATCGGCTTTTCCGGGTCCGGCTTTGAGTTAATGATTATTTTGCCTGGGGCGATGGACGGTAAATTTGTCCCCGCTGCTTTGAGGCATAGAGGGAGAAGGGAGGAAGGAGGGGCTGTAGGGAGGAAGGGGGATGATCGAGGTACAGTAAGTGGGAGTTTTGTTTATACTGTGTGTGTGTGTGTGTGTTTTACCTCACCCGCCAACTCATGTCTCTTTAGCTTCCCTTAATCCTCCATTCCTCCCATTTATCCCTCCATCCCTCTCGTTTTATCTGTATCTGTGCCTCACTCTCTTCCACTCCCATTAAATTTTCATACTACCGCCTGTTACCTATATACAGCCTCTCTCTTTCTCTCTCTCTCATTCTCTCTCTCTCTCTCTCTCTCTCTCTCTCTCTCTCTCTCTCTCTTTCTCTCTCTCTCTCTCTATCTCTCTCTCTCTCATACACACACACACACACACACACGCACACACACACACACACCCACACACACACACACACACACACACACACACACACACACAGGTATCACTTACGCCTTCCTCCGCCTTGACCTCAACACAGCCTTTCACCTTCCTTGCTGAGACCTTCTCATCCCTCTATTTAAAGTCATCACAAACATTGACAACAGCAGCAGCAGCAGCAAGAGACAAAGGATGAAATAGACAGTGTAAATGAAAATGAAAATAAATAAGAACGTTAAATTAATATGAAAATAATACATTGTAGAAAAACCAAGCCGAGTATACTTTAGCATCCCAGTTTGAATTATGATATTGAAAAAATCGAGTAAGTTAGTTAAGCAATATCTGTTATTACGAAATCCATGCTGGGAGTTCAATGTTAAATTATTTTTATCAAGATAAGACGCAATTTTATCCCGCAATGTTTTTTCAACCCCTTTAACAACCACAGAAGTTAGACTAATTGGGCAAAAACTACTTGCGACTCTTTTCCTCTCTTTCTAGAATATCGTCGTAACATAAGCTAACTTCCACATGCTTGGGACCAGTGTTGTAGGTCCTCGAGACTGGTCTTGGTCTCGGAGGGTCTTGGTCTTGGTCTCGGAAGGTCTGGTCTTGGTCTTGGTCTCGAAGGGTCTGGTCTTGGTCTTGGTCTCGGAGGGTCTTGGTCTCGGAGGGCTGGTCTTGGTCTTGGTCTCGAAGGGTCTGGTCTTGGTCTCGAAGGGTCTGGTCTTGGTCTCGGAGGGTCTGGTCTTGGTCTTGGTCTCGGAGGGTCTGGTCTTGGTCTTGGTCTCGGAGGGTCTGGTCTTGACTACAACACTGCTTGGGACATAGAAGAAAGGAAGAGGAGGTAGAGGAGAAGACAATAGAAGAAAAAGTGCGTTATTGGAATGGTGAGGTATTGCCGTCATATTTATAGGGAGACAGGGAAGGAAAATAGAAGAGACGTGTGAGAGACTTTTAGAATGAAAGAGAAAGGAAAGCCAGAGTGAGCAGCTAATAGAGATAAGAAAGAAGGAGACATAAAAGGTACGATAAATATAAGAAGAGGAAGAGAAGCACAATGGAGGGCTTAACGAAATGGAGGAGGAAGAATAGGTGGGGGAGGAAAGTGAAGGGTGGTGTGGAAAGTGTCAAAAAGGAAGTATGAAGAGTTGAGCACAATTTTTGACTGAAAAGAAAATATATGCACAATAGTAAAAAGAGGAGTTGGAAGAGGAAGAGGGAGTGGCGACCCTTCCTATAGTGGTGAAGTCAAGGTCAGGATATCGTAGGAGGCGTAGGAGGCGTGAATCATCATTAGTATGTCTTTGTGGTGGTGGTGGTGACGTCAGCTGAAGGGGTGGCATACATAGGAATACATAACAAGAACAGATACCAGGACACCTTTTAGTCTATAACGAGGCTACACTCTCAGAAAAAAGGGTAGAAAAAGGGTATTTGTAGTGATGAAATACTGCTACCCTTTTTCTACCCTTACAAATATACCCTTTCGGATCGACGCAAATATACCCTTTTCCAAACTTCTCGTCTAAAAAGGGTAGATGAAGGGTGTAATCGGCAGCATCTACCCTCCAGCCTGGACATAGGGTATAAAAAGGGTAGTGATGGTGCGATGTAACAATTCGACCCTTAATATACCCTTTATTTCTGAGAGTGTATCTGCTGAACTACATACTACTAACTAACAACTGCATGTAAGAGAACAGTTGAAAAAGGATACCATGCTTCTAAAGACGATAGGAACATGGAAGTTTCATAGTGAAGAATGAGAGGAATGTTGTATGCTAACTTAAACTACCACTAACACTAATCAATCCGGTGGATATTAACCCCTTGAGATCCAGAACGTAATTTCCATTATAATTTCGGTACCATTAGATGATTTTTAGTGACTATAAGTAATGTTTTATAGATATGACCTGTTTAGTATCCTTGTCGACTAACTAATTTGATATTAAGCCCCTTTTCGTAATTTTATGGCTAACAGCAGACGATTTTTTATAGCAAAGGAAAGATCTGGGCGTGAAGAATATAACTCGCGGGGCAATATCAAAACCCATTTACTTTCAAGTACGCGTCTAGACTGTGTTTAAATGTAGTTATGTGCTGGCCTCTTGTGTGTCTTCTCTAGTATATGCTTTACCGCCTAATTTGGTGTGATGAGCAAATTTCGATATTTTGGATACAAACCCGTAGATCATTAATATACATCAGGAAAAGAGTTGGACCCAAGACCGAACCCTGAGGCAGCCCATTTGTAACATCTAACCAATCTGATGCCCCACCATTGATTACTACACGTTGCTTAAGGTTTGAAAGCCAGTCCCATTCAAGTGGAATACATAGGAATACATAGGAATAACAGACACAGGAAACCTATTGGTCCATAACTAGGGTATCTGTTGTACTACATACTACTAACTATCAACTACGTGTAAGAGGACAGTTGGAAAAGGATACCATGTCCCTAAAGAAGATAGGAACATGGAAGGTAGAGGTGGAGGAGGAATGAGGGAGGGGAATGAGGGAGTACATGAAGGGGAGAGATATTGGGGGACTATTCGTGAGAGTTAGGGGGTAGTGGTGGGGATGGTTAGGTATGATGGGTGATATTACTGTCAGGGAGTATTGTAGGGGAAGTAGGTAGGGGTGGAGGTTTTAATGGGGGAGTATTGTTGTGGGGGTTGGAGATCTTGGGGTTCACATTAACGTTGGGGAGTGTTGGTGGGGAAGCTGATGGTGAGGTAGTGGTGTTGACGCGGAGTATTGGTGTGGAAGTAGTGGTGGTGAGGCAAGAATAGTTGAGTTGTAGTGTTCCCAGGGGGTCAATGAGCCTCAGCGCGTGCTCAACTCCTCTCCTACATCCTCCATCTTCCTGACTCTTCTTCCTTTTTCCTCATCTCTCTATTTTTTTTCTTCTTGTTCCTCCTTGACTCGTCTGACCTCTTGATTTCTTGTTTCTGATTGACTTTTTTTTTTTTTTTTTTTTGCCTCCAAGTCTCCATTACACACACACACACACCACACACACACACACACACACATACACACACACAACACACACACACACACACACACACACATATAAATATATAATATATATATATATATTATATATATATGTATATATATATATATATCTATACTATATTATATACTATATATTATATCATATACTATATATATATATATATATATATATATATTATATATTACACACACAAACACGGATCAGTGGATAATCTCGCTGAGCGCCACTCTCTGGCCCCGCGTTCGAACTCGCTAAAGGCATGGGATATTTCACTTACAAAAGCTGGCAGTTTCTATACCCCTTGAGCAAGGGGATGGGATATGTGGTATGTTTTTTTTTTTTTTTTTTTTTTACATCACAAGGAACTGGCCAAGGGCACAACAAAAATGGGTAACACAAAGCCCGCTTAGTTGCCAGTCCCTATAAAGAAGACAGTAAGAGAATAAAATAAAAACAGAGGGGTAGGCCAATTTAGTTCGGCCTATCCCTCTATTCATGTGAAGTCCAAGCCCTACCCAAAGACCGTCCTATGAGCTCTAAGCCACATAGCAGGAGGAGGAGGACTGGTGATCGCGAGTTTAGCGCGTGATCAAGACCGTGGGTGAACAACAAACGATTCACATTGAGAAAACAAAGATCACTCACCGTTCTATTCAGCATTTAAAAATATACTAATAGAAAAAGAGTAAGATTATTATGGTATTTTTCCCTATAGATTTATATATTTTTAGGTTGCTATATATTTTTTCATGGTGCGAGATTAATGAAAAAAGTCAAACCAATATATAATTAATAAAATAAAATAAAAATGAATAAAAAAAAGTGATTGACATTTTCAAAAAAGTTAAAAGATAAAAAGATTGTTGTTGCTTTCAAAAAGTGGAATTTACATCGTGTTGTTTACCTGTGAGGGATATTTTATTTACAAATCCCGTGCGAGAGAGGATTTGTGTTAACGTGTGTGTGTGTGTGTGTGTGTGTGTGTGTGTGTGTGTGTGTGGTGTGTGTTGTGTGTGTGTGTGTGTGTGTGTGTGTGTGTGTGTATGTGTGTGTGGTGTGTGTGTGCGGGTGTGTGTGCGCGTGTGTGTGTGGCGCGTGTAGTGTGGGTGGGATGTGTGTGTGTGTGTGTGTGTGTGTGTGTGTGGTGTGGTGTGTGTGTGTGTGGTGTGTGTGTGTGTGTGTTGTTGTGTGTGTGTGTGTGTGTGTGTGTGTGTGTGTGTGCGTGTGTGTGTGTGTGTGTGTGTAATTCACCCATGGTTTTGTATACGCGAGCTGGACTACAGGGGAATAAGATCGGCCAAGTATTACATCCAGGGAGATCGGCAAGAATTTCACAAACTATGGAATGACGTCTATAATATTACATGAGATTACAAAGAGAGGATATCGGTTAGAGATTGCATACAGAAATATTGGAGTCACGTCATTCATCAGAGAGAGAGAGAGAGAGAGAGAGAGAGAGAGAGAGAGAGAGAGAGAGAGAGAGAGTTTTTACAGAAGGGGAATTTGTGAGGAAGATTTAGAAGGATTACAGGGGATTCACTGTTGTGTTTTACAAGGAAAATCGTTGCTGTAGTATTGACTGGGGAGGATTTAGGGGATGAGGGGATTGCAGGGAGGATTAGGGATAAGTGCCGGGACTACTAATTGGGGAAGGGTCAGTTGTAGAGGATTCATGTATTTTTTTACATTATATAGATTAAAAAAAAAAAAAATTGAAGCTTTTGATGAATTTGATGATTTTGTAACACAACTCGAATCACGTTCATAATTATCTATAATCATTCATGTACAACTTTTAAAAGGCTAAAAATGCCATATTACTCAGGAATTATGTGTGTATTGGAAATAAACTACTAAAATAATGATAATAGTTATTCCATTATTAAAGTGTGTGTGTGTGTGTGTGTGTTTTTTTTTTTAATCACAAAAGTACAGATCAAGAAGAAAAAATGGAGGAAAAAGAGCAAGAAAAGAACATGAAGGTAATGAAAAATAATGACTAAGAAATAAATAAAGTATGAGTAAAAAAAAATCAGTATTAAAAAACAACGTGGGATTTGCAAGGTTCTTATCTGATAGAGGATTTTTTGATAGAATATTTTTTGATAGAGGATTTTTTTTCAGGTGTCTATTTTTGTGTTCCTTTTGTACTTATCTTTTATGAAGTTTTCTTATCGCATATTCTAATTTTACTTTTTTCTAGATGACTTTCTTCATTTCCCTTTCTTCCTCTATCTCTTAATTAGTATTGTTATTACCGCCTTGTCGATAATGAGACGCAAATTGGGACGGATATTACTCCTCCTTTCTTCATCCTTAACCACAACCACTACTACTACCACCACTACTACTACCACCACTACTACTACCACTACTACTACCACTACTACTACCACCACTACTACTACCACCACTAATACCCCTACTACTACCACCACTACTACTACCACATACTACTACTACCTACTACTACTACTACTACTACACCACTACTACTAACCACTACTCACCACTACTACTACTACCACCACTACTACTACCACTACTACTACCACTACTACTACTACCACCACTACTACTACCACCACTACTACTACCACTACTACTACCACTACTACTACTACCACTACTACTACCACCCCTACTACTACCACCACTACTACTACCACTACTACTACCACTACTACTACTACCACCACTACTACTACCACCACTACTACTACCACTACTACTACCACTACTACTACCACTACTACTACTACCACCACTACTACTACCACCACTACTACTACCACTACTACTACCACTGCTACTACTACCACCACTACTACTACCACCATCACCACCACCACTACCACCACCACCTCCACCACCACCTCCACTACCACCACCTCCACCACCTCCACCACCACCACCACCACCACTACCACCACCTCCACTACCACCACCACTACTACTACTACTACTACCACCACCACCACCACCTGAACACCTGTTGCCTCATCACACCTGCCACAATACACACATGTCACGCCCCCAGACAGGTGTGCAGACAATGATATGCAAATCTTGTGTGTTATTAACGGCAAAGGAATGTGTGGTTAATTTAGTGACAGATTTCTTTAACCCCTTGAGACCCAGCACGTAATTTTCATTGTAATTTGGGTACCATTAGACGATTTTTAGTGAATATAAGCAATATTTTATAGATATGACCTGTTCAGTTTCCTTGTCGACTAGCTAATTTGGTATATTTAGTCACTTTTCGTAATTTTATGGCTAACAACATACATTTTCTATAGCAAAGGAAAAATCTGGGCGTAAAGGGGTTAAGCTCTAAGTTGTAGCGATTATAATTTCCATCATTATTGTTATTTGTATTTTTCTCATTATTTTATCTGTATTTTTAGTTGTCATTAATACCGATTTTTTTTACTCATACTATATTTATTTCTTAGTCATTATTTTTCATTGTCTTCATTTTCTTTTCTTCCTCTTTTTCCTCCATTTTTTCTTCTTGATCTGTACTTAAAAAATAAAAACTAGAATTTTTTCAACCATTATTTTAGTATTGTAATTCCGATGCACACATAATCCCTGAGTAATATGGCGTTTTTTGCCTTTTAAAAGTTTGATATGTATGATTATAGATAATTATGAACGTGATTCGAGTTGTGTTACCTGGATGAAACAGTCACAGGTAAATTGAATGGTACATAAAATGGTGGAAAAAAATGTAATTAGCTACCCATTGGAGGATAGGGTGAATATAGTGGTTGATAAACGTCTCTCTCTCTCTCTCTCTCTCTCTCTCTCTCTCTCTCTCTCTCTCTCTCTCTCTCTCTCTCTCTCTCTCTCTC
>JACEEZ010005213.1:47772-65272 GCA_016584305.1 Chionoecetes opilio | reverse complement strand
CCTCTCTCTCTCTCTCTCTACCCCCCCCCCCAGCCTGCAGCACAACCTGGCTCACTCACCTCGCTACTCACAACTAATGAAGTGATAACACGCTGGAGGCAAAGTTGACCGAATGTGTAGCGAGGTAAAGTGTTGACGAGGCGGTGTTGGGGAGGCGAGTGTGAGGGACGCTTGGCTTGGCTTGGCTTGGCTTGGCTTGGCTTGGCTTGGCTTGGCTTGGCTTGGCTTGGCTTGGCTTGTGCTTCAGGCGTGGGGGGAGCTGTAACTTATCTCATACTTACTTAATACATACTTAATACTAACTTAATACTTATACTTACTTTAATGATTTACTTATCTATTTGTTTGTTTGTTTACCTATCTGTTTATACTTATACTTCTTGTTACTTTATACTTGTTGTTTATGTCCTGATGTATTTTTTTTTCTATTTACCTTTATTCTTAGCTGTAGGGTTTATATTTTATCTTTCTATTTATGTTTTATTCTATGTATATATATTGCTCATAATATGTTACATAGTGATATAATTATTGAGTAATTTTTTGGAGCAGTTTTGCTGTTTTATTTGTTAGGTTGTTAATAAAATTGTCATTCTTTGTGTTTTCTTTTAGATAGTTTTTAGTATAGAAATATCGCCCTCTTTTCTTGTTAATGCATTTAGTATTGTTAATTTTACTTGGACAAAGTGCATCCTATTTTTTTGTTATGACGTTAAAAATTCTGTAAAACTGGTACTTTGTCCATAAACTACTACTACTATATACTGTCGCCTCCGTGGTGTACTTGGCTAGCTCGCTATATTCATCTATTACCCATTAAACTGCATTATTTTTCCTATTACACCCTAACGCACCCTCACACCCTCTTTTATTCCTCAGTTTTGTCACCTCTCACACTTAACAACTCACACCTCCTATCTCCTGTCTTTGTCACCTCCAACTCTAAAAATCCTAGCTCCTATTATGTCTTGTCCCTCTAAACTCTAACACCCTCATCATCTTTCCTCCTGGTTGTCACCTTCAGCTCCAACACACCCATCTACACCCTCTCTATCCTCCATTTCCATTCACACTCTAACACACCCTCACACCCTCTCTATTCCTCCATGTCCCACCCTCTCACACTCTAACACACCCTCACACCCTCTCTATTCCTCTATGTCCTTTTCACCCTCTCACTCTAACTCTAACTCTAACACACCGTCACTTTCTTCCTTATCTTCAATTTTCTGCCTCTTGTTCCACCACACTCTACACCCTAAACATTTTTTTGTTCTCTGCTTCAACCAGCTTTACCCTTCACATCCTAACACCCTGCCTCTTTATCCCTCAGCCCTGCCTCTTCATCCCTCAGCCCCGCCTCACCCTGCCTCTTCATCCCTCAGCCCCGCCTCACCCTGCCTCTCCCTCAGCCCTGCCTCACCCTGCCGGCCTCAACCCATCATGTCACCCCTGTAATACTTCTACTATGTATGGAAATGAGGATTCTGCTATTTCTTCTATTAGTCCAAAAGTTGAGACTGGGAGTGGCCGAGACACAGAGAGAGAGAGAGAGAGAGAGAGAGAGAGAGAGAGAGAGAGAGAGAGGAGAGAGAGAGAGAGAGAGAGAGAGAGAGAGAGGAGAGAGAGAGAGAGAGAGAGAGAGAGAGAGGAGAAGAGAGAGAGAGAGAGAGAGAGAGAGAGAGTGTATGGATGAAAATATAATGATGTAAGGCTTTAGTGAGATATATAATGGAATAAGGAGAAGGAGGTACAACTGTATATTAGAAAGGAAAATCAAAGTGAGAATTAAGAATACAGAATGCAAGAGAGAGTGTGTGTGTGTGTGTGTGTGTGTGTGTGTGTGTGTGTGTGTGGTGTGTGTGTTGGTTGTGGTGTGTGTGTGTGTGTGTGTGTGTGTGTGTGTTGTGTGTGTGTGTGTGTGGTGTGTGTGTGGTGTTGGTGTGTGTGGTGTGTGTGTGGTGTGTGGGCGCTAATCATATGTGCGTGAGTGTCTGTCTTTAGGGTCAGGATTTACGGTTGTGTGGATCAGAAGGTTTTATGCATGTTTTTTTAAGCCTACCGACCATGCATACGCTCATGTATGTATGTATGTATCTATTTTGGTATGAAGTATACATAACATAAGCTGTATTATATGATAGTATTTATGTAGATGAGTTTAATTTTGTATGCACGTGTGTATTTGTATTAATGAATGTGATTAGGGAACTGGAGAGAGAGAGAGAGAGAGAGAGAGAGAGAGAGAGAGAGAGAGAGAGAGAGAGAGAGAGAG
The DNA here is from genome assembly GCA_016584305.1 of Chionoecetes opilio. Classification (NCBI taxonomy): domain Eukaryota; kingdom Metazoa; phylum Arthropoda; class Malacostraca; order Decapoda; family Majidae; genus Chionoecetes; species Chionoecetes opilio. The sequence goes on along the minus strand of JACEEZ010005213.1, from coordinate 62,997 downwards.
AGAGAGAGAGAGAGAGAGAGAGAGAGAGAGAGAGAGAGAGGAGAGAGAGAGAGAGAGAGAGAGAGAGAGAGAGAGTAGGACAAAAATTCAGGAAGCTGGGAGGAAAGGGAGTGAGTAGCAGATACGTGTAGTAGGAAGAGGGGTGGCAGATAAGGTAACAGATTGAGTGTGCAAAAATATAAAGAAAAAAACCATCAAAATAGCATTGCGTGTTACATAGTAAGAACTCTGGAGTGGTGAGGGAGGGATAGGAGGGGATGAGGGGATGGTAGAGGAAATTCTGTGGTGGGGATAGGGGATATAGGGAAGAGGGGGTAGAGGGGGATGACTATGGAAAGGGGAGGGAAAGAAATGTGATGAAAGAGCGCATAGGTGAGGACTGAGGAGAGAATGGAAAGGATGTATGGGTGAGTGAATAAGGTGCAAAATATGGATTGAAAAGGAAAATAATAATAAGTGAATAATACTGTGTGGTGTGAATAAATGATGATGAAGGGGAATACGGGGAATGCAAAGAGGATCAAAAGGCCTTCTGGGAAACAAAGGATGAAAGAAAATCGGATGCCACAAGAAAGAAGTCAATTCGTACCTAATCATTAACCCCTTGAGACCCAGAACGTAATTTCCATTGTAATTTGGGTAGACGATTTTTAGTGAATATATGCAATATTTTATAGATATGACCTGTTTAGTATCCTTGTCGACTAACTACTTTGATATATTCAGTTACTTTTCTTAATTTTATGGCTCGAAAACACAACTTTTTATAGCAAGATAAGATAAGATTTTCATCCTATCTAGACACTTTGCAAGTACCTACTACAAGGTTATTGACTATACAAAGCGCCGCCACGTCAGCACGAACTAGGCGGACTCGAACCGCTGACCGAATGCACAGGGACGCTGCACATTGCGAACTCACGTCTCTACCGTCACGTCTTTATAGCAAAGTAAATATCTGGGCGTGAAGGGGTTAATGTTGCAAATGAAGAGAAGTGATGAGAGAGGTGATTTTAATAAGGGGTAATCAATAATAACATATCCGAACCTAATTAATGAATGTCATTGTAATTTGATGATCGATTTTTAGTCAAGACATTTCATGGTATAGCTTTATAATCGATCCTTTAAAGCTAATATGATAATCCATTACTTTCGTATTTACTTCAAAACGTGTTGGTAATAGTAATAATATCCAGGGCATTAATTGGTGTAATGATATTAGGATATATATTTTAGTCAATATTTATATCATTTATAGGGTAGTTCATTACGCCATTTGAACTTTAATTATAACGTTTTTATCGCTGATTTATGTAAATTCAGTTATTGTTTCATGTAAAGGTTCCCTTTATTATATTGTTGTATCATATTTAGGTTCTTTAAAGTGTTGGATATTATGCATTCTTGACAGTTTGTTTTCTGCATTTAAATTTCCATCATTTGGCATCATGATCTAACGTTTCTTTCCCTTCCTGAATTTCCTCTCTGGCATCATTGCAACTTTCTTCATTTTCCAATCCTGCCTCCCCAATTCTTCCATCTTTTCCCTTTCATGGGTCAATTGGCCATACGAGGGGTGAAGGGGAAGTAGGTGTTTGAGACGGTAATAAAAAGGGAATCGTAAGAAAAAGATAGAAAAGAATCTAACTCTATTATTGGAAGGTTTGTTGTTTTCATCCTGGGAATTGAAATCTGTGAAAGGGGCCTCGATGGTTAGTGTGTGTGTGTGTGTGTGTGTGTGTGTGTGTGTGTGTGTGTGTGTGTGTGGTGTGTGTTGTGTGTGTGTGTGTGTGTGTGTGTGTGTGTGGTGTGTGTGTGTGTGTGTGGTGTGTGTGTGTGTGTGTGTGTGTGTGTGTGTGTGTGTGTGTGTGTGTGTGTGTGTGTGTGTGTGTGTGTGGTGTGTGTGTGTGTTGTGTGTGTTGTGTGTGTGTGTGTGTGTGTGTGTCATTATTGTGTGTGTGTGTGTGTGTTCATTATTGTGTGTGTGTGTGCGTGCGTGTGTGTGTGTGTGTGTGTGTAGTTCATTATGGTGGTAAATGGTTTGCTAGATAGGCATAATGAAGGCAGTGATGGACAAGGAAGTTACTCATGAATATTAATTGCTGTGATGACATTAATACTTTGTCAGGCCGCTGCATACACTATATACAATGTTACTGACTTAGCCTGCAGTGTCTATGGGGAAAAAGGACAATAAAGTAATTCAATATCAAATAGATAGAGTATAGAAGCGAACATGATTTTAAAGAACTACTCGCCTTCTTTCACTCCTTCCTTCCTCTTTTGCAGAAATAGTTTATTCGGTCCAAATTTAGAACCAGTTGAGTTTTTGACTTAGACTTTTGATTTTGACTTTTTTAATAACTTGTTAACACCTCAAAAAATGTCGTGGTTGTATTATTGAGTATTTTCAGGATAATTTCACATGTATATTCAGAGTAATTTTATACATTGGAGTCTGTTTATAAAGTTGAATCGATTTTTCCTCCCTGGTTTATTCTGTGTCATGAAAATGGTTTTGGTAGGGAAATCCTTTGACCTGTTACTAGGGGGAAAACAAGGGAAAGGGGTAACATCATTACTGTGTAGGGAGGGAAAGAGGGGGAGAGGGGGAGGGAGGGAGGGCTTCATTTACACCTGAATGAGATTACCTTTGCATTTTATTTTATTCAAGTTTTTCTCTGTCTGTGATGAGTTTGTCCTCGCATCCACCCTCCTGTGTGTGTGTGTGTGTGTGTGTGTGTGTGTGCGTGTGTGCGTGTGTGCGTGTGTGCGTGTGTGTATGTGTATGTGTATGTGTATGTGTATGCGTGTGCGTGTGCGTGTGCGTGTGCGTGTGGTGTGCGTGTCGCGTGTGCGTGTGTGTGCGTGTGCGTGTGTGTGCTGCTACATGAAATATGACTAGCCTGTGGTATTTTTCTGGTGAGAGAAATATGTCGTTTTCCGTTTTATTCAAGACTATTGTAAGACTAACTAACCATCTATCTATTTATATCATCATATCATCTATTAAAAGAAATTGATCTAGGACTATTGGTTTCTAGGAATGAGAGGATGAGGCTAAACGAACGCCTTATCGATAAAAACAATGTCGTGCAGATGCCTGAAAATACAAAATACTTCACTTGTTTAAGAACTTGTCGAGGGAAAAACACTTCAGTGGAAAAAAATAAGACATAGCGGAAAAGTTTGTCCATGAAAGAGCGTGGAAAGTAAATCAGGTTTCCCTTGTTATATTGGTTGTGTTTATAATTGTGATAAAATTATTGGGTAAAAGTAAAGGTTAGATATGATAAGGGTATTAAGGGTGGGTTTATACTGTATAGAGCGTGGGAGGACGGGACTGAGTGAGTGTTCTTGAGGCCTTACCGCGGTTCTGACAGGTACAATATTACGGGACTTACTACCTTCTTACTACTTACTACCTTCTTACTACTTACTACCTTCTTACTTACTACCTTCTTACTTACTACTTACTACCTTCTTACTACTTACTACCTTCTTACTACTTACTACCTTCTTACTACTTACTACCTTCTTACTTACTACTTACTACCTTCTTACTACTTACTACCTTCTTACTTACTACTTACTACCTTCTTACTACTTACTACCTTCTTACTACTTACTACCTACTTACTTACTACTTACTTACTTACTACCTGTATGAGTATGTATGAGGCAATACATACATTTACATACTATATACATACATACTATTGACCAACGCATGAATATTTTCTTAAGGTTTGAGTTTAACGTACATAAGAACATAAGAACAATAAGAAAATAAGGAAGCTGCATTTGAGTTTAACGTAATGTGTTGTATATATGTATGGGTGCTTATGTTAAGGTAGTACGTATGTGTTTGTATGTAAGTGTATATGGTTTATGGAACTGTCGCCGATGAGATTTCTCGCTGTAACACCAACTTAGAACTCTCGCCGACGTGGAAATGTTAACCTAACCTGGACATTGGCACCTAACTTAACCTAACTGATCAAGCTAACGATAGTATTTCATCCCTGAATTGTAGAAACATGGGTAAAACTTGATTAAATGTATATATTGGGTCCTGTAATATCAAGAATTGGAACACTCGACGACGGCGGCGAGAATTCCTATCGGCGACAGTTCCAGGTACCGTGTATATATTTAACGTACGTCATGTGTTGTTTTTATGTATGAGTGCTGATGTTAAGGTAGTTATATAGTATGGTAGTTATATAAGGTAGTTATATGTATGTGTTTGTATGTAAGTGTATGGATTTAATAAAATGTGTTGTTTCTATGTATGAGTGCTAATGTATAGGTATGCATTTGTATGTTTAGGTATATGTATATGTTTTCGTAGGTATAGCTATGTATGTGGAAGTCAGGTGTGGTGTGTGTATGTAGCGGCTAGTCGCGGCATACATACCAAGGCGTTCTTTTATAGGGGAAGGATACTCGTATTTCCCTCCAGCCGTGGCGGTGCAATACGGGGCTGATACTAGAAACGCGTATTTTTACATAGAAAAATAAAATACTGCGGTTTTGTCTGTTTTTTTTTCTGTCGGAGTAAGATCTATTTTTTATCTATTTTTTCTGCCTTCCCTCCAACTTCAACCTCCCGCCTTCAACTTCATCTATTTCTTCTGCCTTCCCTCCAATTTCAACCTCCTGTACTGCCTTCAACTTTATCTATTTCTTCTGCCTTCCCTCCAACTTCAACCTCCCGCCTTCAACTTCTAGCCTTCCACGATAGAGCAACTGGTCGCCCAAGGTTAAAAACAACTTTAACTAATAAAAAAAAATGAATAAACATTTCCAAAGAGGAGTGTCGGGAGAGTTAAGACTGTCCAGTGGCTCAGTACCAATTCCTGAAGGGGTTGAAGGAGGTTATGTTGGCACTCTTGCTGCCTTGTCGGTATGGTTGGTACTCCTGTTGATGTCCCTAACGTCGCATAAGAGACTCCAGGGGCTCTTGTTGGGCAGGGAAGGGGAAGGGATAGGAGGGGTTGGTGGGATAGGAAAAGGATGTAAGTAAAGTAAAATAAAAGGGAAAGGGTTAGGGAGGGGCAGGAAGTGGATATCATTATTGTGATAGTGAAGAGAAAAAAATGAGGAGTGGGGAAAGCCGGAAGGAGGAATGAAGTGTGAGGTGTGGGAGAGAAAGGGAATTGCTATGCAGGGAGGAGACAAGAATGCGTGTCCTGATTACAGAGAGAGAGAGAGAGAGAGAGAGAGAGAGAGAGAGAGAGAGAGAGAGAGAGAGAGAGAGAGAGAGAGAGAGAGAGAGAGAGAGAGAGAGAGAGAGAGGAGAGAGAGAGAGAGAGAGAGAGAGAGAGAGAGAGAGAGAGAAGAGAGAGAGAGAGAGAGAGAGAGAGAGAGGAGAGAGAGAAGGGGGGGGTTGTGCTCTTATATAGTTGCTAACAATGATCTGTACCAACACTACAGCATGCACACACACACACACACACACACACACACACTAACACACTAACACACTAACACACACACACACACACACACACACACACACACACACACACACACACACACACACACACACACCACACACACACACACACCAACACTACACACACACACACACACACACACACACACACACACACACACACACACACACAAGTCAGGCGCCTAATACGAGTTAGTTGTCTCTCAGGTGTAGGTCAAGGGTTGTCCAATCACCTGGAACATTGACACCCACGGTCCACTAACTGTCCCTGCTGCTAATCACAACACCAATCAGAGCTGCCCCCAATCCCCTAATCACTTTAATATCTTACCTATACATTAATATGATTTAGAATTGGTATATAACATGAATTTTAGTATTTTTATGTGTATGAATTGTAAAGGAGGGATATTTTTTATTTGATTCCTCCTCCTCGAGATGGTGTCCTTGCCTTGCCTCGCCTCCTCGTATGGTGTTTTTTTCTCAATTTTTTTTCCTGCCTGCCGCGGCCGGAGGAGGGAGAGGTGGGATATGTGTGTGTGTGTGTGTGTGTGTGTGTGTGTGTGTGTGGTGTGTGTGTGTGTGTCGCGACTGGCTCATCCGTGTATTAACCAGACACAGGCAACAGACATGACAGCCTTCAGTGCAGCGGCCCTAACAAATGACGCTCTAATTGCTTATCAACGTCCATTGCACATCATTTTAACCTGGTGAAATTGTCTTTTTTCCTTTTTCTCTCCTCCACTACTCTTACTGCCATTTTTTTCGCCATTACTTCATTACTCCTACTCCCAATTTTTTATAGTAATGGATAAGTAGGAAGCGATGGAGCGTGTTCATACTATCATCATTTCTCTCCTTTTACAACCTGGCGAACAGTAAATGACAGACTAAATTCATTACCTGTCTGACGCAGCTGTACATGTCATCGCCTGCTTAATAGCGAGTCATCACCTGCTCATCACCTGCTGTCGCTATGGATTTAATGAGTTATATAATTTACCTGTATTTATGTTAGGGTACATTTTAACACACACACACACACACACACACACACACACACACACACACACACACACACACACACACACACACACACACACACACACACACACACACACACACACACACACACACACACACACACACACACACACACACACACACACACACACACACACACACACACACACACACACACACACACACACACACACACACACACACACACACACACACACACACACACACACACACACACACACACACACACACACACACACACACACACACACACACGAGCTGCACGTAGGGAAATAGGTACGGTATTTTATTGCCCGTAACCATTTATTTTATTATTCCACGTCCCCCAAAAATCAGCGTGTTAGATAGAAAAATAAGTTTGTGTAATGTGAGCCTCGTAGCGTCGCCTGAGGGTACGTGTTGTGGTGTTGTGATGGTGAAGATGGTGATGGTAATGGTGGTTATGATGGTGATGGTGGTGGTTGTAGTGAAGAGGGGGGCAGTTTTGGTGGTTGTGATGGTGAGGATGGGGCGGTTTTGGTGGTTAAGATGGTGATGCTGGTGGTTGTAGTGAAGATGGGGATGGTGGTGAAGATGGTAGTGATGATGGTGGTGATGTGCAATGTGTGGCGTTGTGTGGTTGAAGTGTGGTAGAGTGCCTGGTTTTCGTGTATAGTGTGGAGTTTGTGAGGTTGGAAGTAGAAAATAGAAACTGCTTGGATGTATATGATGGTGGTGTAGGTGAGTCAAGGATCAAGGTACGACTGAAGGACTAGTAAAGGGAAGCATATATATATATACAACAGTGGTGGTTGTTTGTACAGACTGTGGGGTAGCGGTGTACATATACTTATATTTTGTATGTACAGCAGTGTATATATTGCCCACATGTATATATAATCTTTTTATTTGCTTTAGTACTTAAGTTAATTCCCTCATGTCTTTATATTGCGTTATTGTTGTTGCTTTTTTCCTGTATACCTTCGGGTGAGAATGATATTATTATTATTGTTATTATGATGCTGCTGATGCTGATGCTGATGAGTGCTGATGTAAAAGTGGGGATAGGAAGGACATTGGAAAGGAAGGTTGTAAAAGGAAATGGCTGCACAGTAAAACAACCTTGAAGAAAATAACGGAAAGGCCGAAGAGGAACGGAGAAATAAAGTGAGGGAAGTGTAAAGGGAGTTTCAAAGGAGTAACTGGGGAGTTGAGGAAGTTTTGGCAGTTTTGCAATAGCGAAGAGGATAGAGTGGATAGATTGGTTGGGGAGAGTGGGAGGAGAGGGGGGATTTTAAGGGGGGGATAGAAGGGGACTCAGATACTTCCAGCCACAGCCGCTTCCAATGAAGAAGAAAAAATTTAGTTTGCATTATGTTATGTTCCTGAAAGGTTTTGGCTAGTGACGAAAAATAATTATATCAATGATGCTTTTTCGTACTGTGATATTCAATAAAACATACACACACTCTCTCTCTCTCTCTCTCTCTCTCTCTCTCTCTCTCTCTCTCTCTCTCTCTCTCTCTCTCTCTCTCTCTCTCTCTCTCTCTCTCTCTCTCTCTCTCTCTCTCTCTCTCTCTCATTCCCTCTCCATCCCCACAATGAATAACGTCCATTAAAAACGGTGATTTATTTTGTAATATCTGGTGTACGACTTTCCTTTGCCTTCTGTCTAAACTTAATTCTGTGTTAATTTCATTAGTAGATTTAATTAGTGAAAGTTACTAAGGCAGCTTTAGTATCGCTAATGATTTTAATTAGTTCTGTACGTAGTTCATGAAATGCATTCCCATCAGTGTGTGTGTGTGTGTGTGTGTGTGTGTGTGTGTGTGTGTGTGTGTGTGTGTGTGTGCGTGTGCTGTGTGTGTGTGCTGTGTGCGTGTGTGTGTGTGTGTGTGTGTGTGTGTGTTGTGTTGTGTGTTGTGTTTCGTTCGGTTCAGGGTGGGATGTGATGTGTTGTGTGTGTGTGTGTTGTGTGTGTCTGTTGTATGTGGTGTGGTTGTTGTGTGTAGTGTGGGTGTTTGTTGTGGGTGTGTGGCGGGATGCGGCTTGGTGTGTGTGGTGTGTGTGGGGTGTGTGTGTGTGTGTGTGTGTGTGTGTGTGTGTGTGTGTGTGTGTGTGTGTGTGTGTGTGTGTGTGTGTGTGTGTTGTGTGTGTGTGTGGTGTGTGTGTGTGTTTGTGTTTGTGTTTGTGTTTATTCGTCTACGGTCTTCCCCACGCGAGCGGGATTCGCAATCGCCAGTTTTACCCTCCCGGAAAGAGCTTCAAGCATAGTGACCGATCTTTAGGTAATGCTGGGACCTCACACACCACACATACCTTATCTCCTTGCTCAAGGGGGACAATAACCGCCCACATTTTTCCGCAAAAAATCCCAGGGAGTGAGCGGGGATCGAACCCGCGACTATGGAATGGCTTAACACGCGCTCTAAACCACTTGACTACGTAGGCGGTGTGTGTGTGTGTGTGTGTGTGTGTGTGTGTGTGTGTGTGTGTGTGTGTGTGTGTGTGTGTGTGTGTGTGTGTGTGAATATAGCTAAGTATTCGTGAACATGTTAATTTCGTTACATTTTCTAGATACACATGCAGGCAAACTGTGCGTGACTTTCATTAAACCTTTATTGAGGTAGATTATTGGGAAGGGAAATGTAATTGTAGTGCGAGGGAGAGAAGTGGGGTCAGCCTTTCCTTACCTCGGGTCTTCCAGCATTCCCCTCTCCCATGCATTCCCCTCTCCCATACATTCCCCTCTCCCATGCATTCCCCTCTTCCAGCATTCCCCTCTCCCATGCATTCCTCTTCTCCCATGCATTCCTCTCTCCCATGCATTCTTCTCCCATGCATTCCTCTCTCCCATGCATTCTTCTCCCATGCATTCCCTCTCCCATGCATTCTTCTCCCGTTCCTCTCCCCATTCTTCTTCTTCCCCTCCCATGCATTCTCCTCTCCCATGCATTCCTATCTCCCATGCATTCTTCTCTCCCATGCATTCTCTCTCCCATGCATTCTTTCTCCCATGCATTCCCCCTGCTTTTTCCCATGCATTCTTTTCATTTCTCCCATGCATTCTCTCCCATGCACCTCTCCCATGCCCCCTCTCCCATGCATTCCTCTCCCATGCATTCTTCTCTCCCATGCATTTCCTCCCATGCATTCCCCTCTCCCATGCATTCTTCTCCCATGCATTCCTCTCCCATGCACACCTCTCCCATGCACACCTCTCCCATGCATTCCTCTCTTCCATGCATTCTTCTCCCATGCATTTTTCTCCCATGCCACCTCTCCCATGCACACCTCCAGCCCCCTATGCATTCCTTTGCCCATGCATTCTTCTCCCATGCATTTTCCCTCCACCCCCATGCCCCTTCCCCTCTCTCCCATGCATTCTTCTCCCATGCATTCCTCTCCCATGCATCCTCTCCCATGCACACCTCACCCATGCATTCCACTCTCCCATGCATTCTTCTCTCCATTTCTCCCATGCATTCCCCCCTCCCATGCATTCCTCTCCCATGCACCCCTCACCCATGCATTCTTCTCTCCCATGCATTCCCCTCTCCCATTCTTCCCCTTATCTCCCATGCATTCTTCTCCCATGCATTCCTCTCCCATGCACCTCTCCCATGCACACCTCTCCCATGCATTCCTCTCTCCCATGCATTCTTCTCTCCCATGCATTCTTCTCCCATGCATTCCTCTCTCCCATGCATTCTTCTCTCCCATGCATTCTTCTCCCATGCATTCCTCTCCCATGCATTCCTCTCCCATGCATTCCTCTCCCATGCATTCCTCTCCCATGCATTCTTCTCCCATGCATTCCTCTCCCATGCATTCCTCTCCCATGCACACCTCTCCCATGCATTCTTCTCCCATGCATTCTTCTCTCCCATGCACTTCATATCTCCCATCTATACATCGTCTCTCCTGCTCTCCTCCCATGTTGCTCCCTCTAGCCTACCGTTTCCATTACTCTCGTCTCCAAGGCTCCCATGTTCCTACCTCCATTTCACCATTCCATTAATTTCCTCTTCATTTTTCTCCCCTTCCACATGCCCGCCTCCTATGGTACCTAGCAGTCTCTATTTCACTTTAATCCTCGTAATCCCCCCTCTCCCTCTCCCCTCTCACCCTTCTCTTTTTCCCCCTCCCCTCTCACCCCCTCTTTTTTTACCCCTCACATTTTTCCACTGTTCCATGGTCTCCCACAGCGTTGTTTTTTTCTTCCCATCCTATTACCCACCCTTATATTCTCTGTATCCTCTGCATCCCCCCTCCTATTTCCCCCTCCATGCACCCCTCCCATGCTTTCCTTTCCTCCTCACACTGTCGCTTCAGAATTCCATTAACGAGATGAGCAAAAATAAACATCACCCGGTGTTTTTTTTCCCTTAACTATAATGTGGTGGAGGAAGGAAGGAAGGAAGGAAGGGAGGAAGGAAGGAAGGGGGGGAGAGAGGAAGGGAGGGAGGGAGGGAGGAGGAGGGAGGGAGGGAGGCAAGAAAGGAAGGGAAGGAAGGAAGCAAGGGAATTATATGAAGAGGTGATGAATTTAGTGAAATAATTAGTGAATGAGAGACGTTTTATCAGAATAGAGAATGAGAACCGATAGCAAGAAGGAGAGAGAGAGAGAGAGAGAGAGAGAGAGAGAGAGAGAGAGAGAGAGAGAGAGAGAGAGAGAGAGAGAGAGAGAGAGAGAGAGAGAGAGAGAGAGAGAGAGAGAGAGAGAGAGAGAGAGAGAGTTGTATCCCATGAAGAAAATCCTCCTTCATTAGCTGAGCTCTCTCCCAACCTGAATTACTTTAATACGGTCTTGGAGGCTGGCCCGAAGAGGGAAACAAAGGCCTGGGATAGGGAAGGGAAAGGAGGGTGATGGGAAGGATAGGTAGGGAGAGATAGAGGTGATAGAAAGGATAGGTAGGGAAAGGAGGGTGATAGAAAGGATAGGTAGGGACAGATGAAGGTGATAAAAAGGATAGGTAGGGAGAGATGGAGGGGATAGAAAGGATAGGGAGGGAGAGATGGAGGTGATATAAAGGATAGGTAGGGAAAGGAGGGTGATAGAAAGGATAGGTAGGGACAGATGAAGGTGATAAAAAGGATAGGTAGGGAGAGATGGAGGGGATAGAAAGGATAGGGAAGGAGAGATGGAGGTGATATAAAGGATAGGTAGGGAGAGATGGAGGTGGTAGAAAGGATAGGTAGGCGAGAATAGAGGGTCTAAATTAATAGTAGATAGGTAAGGGAGAGCAGGGTGATAGAGATACAGGGAGGTGTGAAGAAGATGGGGAAGAGAGAGAGAGAGAGAGAGAGAGAGAGAGAGAGAGAGAGAGAGAGAGAGAGAGAGAGAGAGAGAGAGAGAGAGAGGAGAGGGGAGAGAGAGAGAGAGAGAGAGAGAGAGAGAGAAGAGAGAGAGAGAGAGAGAGAGAGAGAGAGAGAGAGAGTTGGTTTTACTGTACTGTGAAAATGACTTGTGATATAAAATAGAGACTACTATGTTTAAAGAGAGACTGGTACTATGAAAGGAAGACTAGTACAATGAAAGAGATACTACTACGATTAAAGAGAGACTGGTACTATGCAAAAGAGTGCGTGGTAACATGAAAGACAGACTAGTAGAGATACTTGTGTTATGATACTGTTATAATTGTGTTATGAAGAATACTGGTACTATGAAAGAAACGGTACAATGAAAGAGACTGGTAAAAGAGAAGAGAGACTGGTACCATGAAAAAGACTGGTAACATGAAAGACAAACTGGAAAAGAGACTTGTGTTATGATACTGTCTTTATTGTGTTATGAAGAATACTGGTACTATGAAAGATAGACTAGTATAATGAAAGAGACAGGTAAAAGCGAAGGAATGTGATGCCTGGCACTGGCACGGTAGTATCGAAGAGGACTGTAATATGTGGCACCATCAGAGGCGGATAGAGTAAACGAGACCTGACTTTGTATTGGAAAAGACTCCTGTTATGATACTGTTATTGATGAGCTTATAGCGTTACGAGGCGTTATTGAATGTGGATAGAGTCTGCAGGGAATGGCACTGCGTTGGGGGCAGCGCTGCATGTGGCACTCGGAGGAGGCTCTGGATGTGGCACTAAAGAGGTCGTGATACTAGAATTTTCCTTTGCAATGTAAAAGTATTTGTGTAGTTCTCTGTATGGTTTTCAAATTTAGAACCTTTGAAAATGTTGTGAATGTTTGAGAAAAGCTGGAAAAGCATAGATTTAAAAAAAAAATAGGGAAAAACTGGTTCACAAATAGTGTGTCAAATGATTGGCCTCAGTAGACAGGTAGTTAGTGCGGAGTCATTAGGGAGCTGTAAAAGGAGGCTAGATCATTTGGATGGGGATGAAAGGTGGATGTAGGCAGTGTTAAGTAACAGGAACTACCTTGTGTAGGTCTCGCGGCCTCTTGTAGCTTCCTTATTTTCTTATGTTCTTATGTAGTGCCAAATGTTAGGTTCAAATGGCCGCCACCTCTACAGTTTTTCAAGAGTGTAACATTTTACCTCTCTGCCTTGATCATTGCTGGTACGAAATATCTCTCTCTCTCCGTCTCTCTCTCTCTCTCTCTCTCTCTCTCTCTCTCTCTCTCTCTCTCTCTCTCTCTTCTCTCTCTCTCTCTCTCTCTCTCTCTCTCTCTCTCTCTCTCTCTCTCTCTCTCTCTCTCTCTCTTTCTCTCTCTCTCTCTCTCTTTCTCTCTCTCTCAGCATTCCCCTGGGCTTCACCGAATGCAGCACAATGCCAGGCGAACACAACAACGACATAAATTATTAATACAACTTCAGCACGCCTGCCAAATAATGTTTATTAGTGTTCCCTTTCGGTATGAATTCATCGAAATACCATTTGGAGACGATGCTTTGTTTGCCTGAGAGCAGCAGCGGCAGCAGCAGGAACAACACTGAGAGACGCACGTAGATTACATAAGTTTTCTTAGTGTTACGTTTGTCTTGTGTTTTGTTTGTTCCTCTATAAAGACGGACTAATACTGTTCTGTGTATTTGTTCTCATGCAACACTGGAGCTATTTGTACCTGCATTGATTTAGAGAAAGATTTATATATTTGTCCCCTCATTCCTCCCATCTCTTCGCCTCATCCACCTCCCCTGAGAACTATGCCTAACGCTCTACCTCAACCAGGACGCTGATAACATTGAGTACAAGACGAGCATCCCACAACACACCAGCTTACTTCCCCCTCACCCTAAAACCCACCCACTCACCCACCCACCCATCCACCCACCCACACACCTACCCACACACCTACCCAACCCACACCCACACACACAGACACACACACACATACACACACACATTTAGTACAAGACAAGCATCCCACAACACACCAGCTTACTCCCCCTCACCCCCCCCCAACACACACACACACACACACACACACACACACACACACACACACACACACACACACACACACACACACACACACACATACCACACACACACACACACACACACACACACACACACACACATACACACGTTAATACAAGCATAGCAACACACACACACACACACACACACACACACACACACACACACACACACACACACACACACACACACACACACACACACACACACACACACACACACGTTAATACAAGCATAGCAACACCTAAGCGCCACCCTCATGTATTAAACAGCAGGAGAAATGCGTTTGTGATGAGTTGATGGTGATGATAGTGATGGTGATGATAGTGATGATAGTGATAGTGATGGTGATGGTGATGGTGGTGGTAGGTGAGAGAATGGTGTAGGGGGGGGGACGGTATTTTTCAAGCGAAAATGTAATGAGTAATTTCCTCTTGTTAGCATTTTATTTTAACATTCAATTAAAGTACATTTTTCCTTGTTTTTTTCTTTCTTGCCATTCATCATTTTGTTTTTTGTGTCTAGTTTGTGGTTTGTTAGATGCTTTACTCGCGTTGGATGTTTCTTTGTGCTTTCACGAACTTGTGTCTGTGAATATAGGAAGATAACAAAAATACAGGAAGTGGATGAGAAGGATGATTTTACTCTTTTACTCTATAGACACAACGTTATATGAATACGCAATATGGTGGAAGCAGAACCCTATGAACTAACCCAGAACATAAAGGGAATATACATAGGAAATATACATAGGAAATATACATAGGAAATATACATAGGAAATATACATAGGAAATATACATAGGAAATATACATAGGAAATATACATAGGAAATATACATAGGAAATATACATAGGAAATATACATAGGGAAGGGAATATACATAGGGAATATACATAGGGAAGGGAATATACATAGGGAATATACAGAAGCAGAGACGATAGTGTATTTCGGGGTGTTTTTTAATTTTCCATTTTATTTATTCTCATTATTATTTTTTTATTTTTTTGGTTGTGGGCCCTTGTGGTGGTTGGCAGGATGTTGGGTGATTAACCCCTTCACGCCCAGATCTTTCCTTTGCTATAAAAAATTCGTATGTTCTTGGCCATAAAATTACGAAAAGTAACTTAATATACCAAATAATTAGTGGACAAGGATACTAAACAGGTCATATCTATAAAATATTGCTTATATTCTCTAAAAATCGTCTAATGGTACTCAAATAACAATGGAAATTACGTTCTGGGTCTCAAGGGGTTAATGGTAGCGAGGGAGTGTGGAGAGGAATGTGGGAGCGATACTGGTCGAGGGTTTGAGAGGCAGAGAGTGAGAGTGT
>JACEEZ010005213.1:30272-42772 GCA_016584305.1 Chionoecetes opilio | reverse complement strand
TGGTGATTGGCCCTTTAAACCTCTCCCTCCTTGCCTCCCTCTTTCCTTCCTTTCCTCTCTTCCTCTTCCCTTTGCTCCCTTCCACCTTTCTTCTCTACCCTTTACTTTCTACTTGCCCGTCAGGGTTTGGCAAGGTTGGTATTATGACGTTGAGCTCAATGTGCAGCGTCCCCTGTGCTTCGGTCAGCGTTCGAGCTCCCTTCTAGTTCGTGCTGACGTGGCGCCGCCTCCTTTGTATAGTCAATAACTTTGTAGTTGGTCTTGCAAAGTTCTAGATAGGATGAAAATCTTATCTATCGTACTTTTACTTTCTATTGCTTCTTTTCGCACCTCATATTCTAGGATTATGTAAAACAATCTTACTCTTATTCCCCTTTCTGCCTTCCTTCTTTCCTTCCTTTCCTTCTTCTTTCCCTTTGTCCCTTTCCACCTTTCTTCTTTTACTTTTACTTTTACTTTCTATTGTTTCCTTTTCCTCTAGATGCTTTAAGTCCCTCCCTCCTTGCCTTCCTCTTTCCTTCCTTTCCTCTCTTCCTCTTCCTTTTGCTCCCTTCCACCTTTCTTCTCTACTCTTTACTTTCTACTTTCTATTGTTCCTATTTCCTCTAGATGTTTTAAGTCCCTCCCTCCTTGCCTTCCTCTTTCCTTCCTTTCTCTCTTCCTCTTCCCTTTGCTCCCGCCCACCTCCCTTCTCTCTTTACTCTCTACTTTCTATTGCTCCCTATTTCTCTAGATGGAAATTGTTCTCAGTATTTGTGAGGAGGCTGTTGTGTGTTGGTTGCCACCTCATATTTCTAAGAGAAGTTCCTTATGTATGAAAACAAAATCTCTACAGTCAGTTATTTCCCCTCTTTTAATGGCATCGATGTGTCTATCTTTTATTTTGTTCTATCTTTTATTTTGTTCTATCTTTTATTTTGTTCTTTAATGCATATTTATTTGACACTCTTACCTTACTCCCCATACTTTTTTACTATTTTTTTTTTTTTTCTCTCTCTCTCTCTCTCTCTCTCTCTCTCTCTCTCTCTCTCTCTCTCTCTCTCTCTCTCTCTCTCTCTCTCTCTCCTCTCTCCTCTTCTCTCTCTCTCTTCTCTCCTCTCTCTTCTCTCTCTCTCTCTCTTCTCTCTCTCTAATTGGGTTTATTTAATTTTCTCCTATACGTGAAAGTCCCTCCGGATCCTATTTTAGCTCCCTCCTTCTCCCCCTTCCCTCCCATCCATCCTTCTCCATATACTCTAATCCCCTCCCCCCACACCCTCCCCCTACACCCTCCCCCCACACCTCCTCCCACACCCTCCCTCCTACACCCTCCCCCCACACCCTCCTCCCACACCCTCCCCCCTACCCTCAGACCCAGCTTTAATTGTGATAGTAACACCCGCCACCACCTCTCTCTTCTCTCTCTCTCTCTCTCTCTCTCTCTCTCTCTCTCTCTCTCTCTCTCTCTCTCTCTCTCTCTTCTCTCGCTCTCTCTCTCTCTCTCTTTAGCAATATACACTTTTTTTTTATCGACTGGACACCTACCACCGCCGTACCATCACCACCAAGAACAATATCACCAGCGCCATAACATATAAGTAATGCAGTAACACATTATTTTTTTCTTCTAAGGACTACGGACACTACCATCCCATTTTTTCTAGGCCTAAATTTTTTTTTCCACGGCCGTTTATCTCTTGAGTAGAACAGTGGCCAAATTGAATTAAGTGAGAGGCGTGGGAGACCTTTAGTATTTTTTCCCTCACTTAACTCTCTTTTTTATTTTCTTCTTTCTTTTTCCTTCAATTCTGGGCTCGTTTTTTCACTTTATTTTCTTTGTTTTACTTTCTTCTTTCTCTTTCCTTCAATTCTGGGCTCGTTTTCTCACTTAACTCTCTTTTTTATTTTCTTCTTTCTTTTTCCTTCAATTCTGGGCTCGTTTTCTCACTTTATTTTCTCTGTTTTATTTTCTTCTTTCTCTTTCCTTCAATTCTGGGCTCGTTTTCTCACTTAACTCTCTTTTTTTATTTTATTTTATCTTTTTCCTTCAATTCTGGGCTCGTTTTCTCACTCCACTTTCTTTTTTATTTTCTTCTATCTTTTTCCTTCAATTCCGTGCTCGTTTTTTTCCATTATTTTCTCATAAACGTATTATTTTTACTTTTATTTTCATCTGCTACAGTAATATATCTGCAAATTATGTTTAGCCTCATGGAAAGTGTTTGTATGCATTATTTCTTAGAATTTTCTTTTCAGTCTAATTTCTTGTAATCATTTATACAACACCCATTCCCTGACTCCCGCACCTTCCCTTACTTCAATCCCGCACCTTCCCATCCTTCAATACCGCACCTCCCCTTCCTTCAATCCCGCACCTCCCCTTCCTTCAATCCCGCACCTCCCCTTCCTTCAATCCCGCACCTCCCCTTCCTTCAATCCCGCACCTCCCCTTCCTTCAATCCCGCACCTCCCCTTCCTTCAATCCCGCACCTCCCCTTCCTTCAATCCCGCACCTCCCTTCCTTCAATCCCGCACCTTCCCTTCCTTCAATCCGCACCTCCCCTTCCTTCAATCCCGCACCTCCCCTTCCTTCAATCCCGCACCTCTCCTTCCTTCAATCCCGCACCTCCCCTTCCTTCAATCCCGCACCTTCCCTTCCTTCAATCACTTAATTATAATTCCAACTCACGTGTTCATCATTCCTTATTCTTTGTTATCTGGTCATCGACGTATTTTATGTGATGGTATTTTTTTGCATATTCTCTACCTTTTTATCACCCTTTGAATTCTTTGTATCATTTAATTCCTTTCAATGAACCTACATTCCACAGTCCCTTTCCGTCTTTGTTCTTTCCTTTCAACCGCTACTCTTTTCTATGTATACCTTCCTCCTACCTTCCCCCCTCCCGTTCCTCTTCCAGTCCTCCATCTCTCCCACCTCGCACGTTCTTTTCTCTTGCAAGTGTTGACAGTTTACCTCAGACAAACAGACGGGACGGCAGCAGACGGACGGGCGTGTAGCAGGCAGCTGGTGGCCACGCGGGGAAGGCAAATGAACTCACGACTGTAACGCAATTTGCTAGCCATCCGATCGTTAGGCAGGTGTTTCCTAGCTCATTAAGAAGGGGTGTAGCGGTAAATAGATGGATGGATAGATGGGTGGGTGGATGGATGGGTGGATGGATGGATGGATGGATGGATGAATGGATGGATGGATGGATGGGTGGATGGGTGGATGGATGGGTGGACGGATGGATAGATGGGTGGGTGGATGGATGGATGGATGGATGGATGAATGAATGAATGGATGAATGGATGGATGGATGGATGGATGGATGGATGGGTGGATGGTGAAGGAAAGGAGATAGGGAAGTGGTTACAGTGCGTGCGTATGCGAAAACAGGAGTTAGGAGTTGATATTTACGTATGGTTATAGCGGTAAAGAGACACGGATGGATGGATGTAGGAATGAATTAATTGATGAGGTCTAGAAGAAAAGAAAGTGGATACAGTGCGTGCGTATGAGAAAAAAGGAGTTAGGAGCAATAATATTTACGTAGTTACAACGGTTAACAGAAATGGATGGATGGATGTAAGAATGAATTAATTGATGAAGGAATGAATGAAAAGAAGTGAATACAGTGTGTGTGTGTGTGGATGAGGATGAGGTGGTAGTAGCAGTGATAGTAGTAGTGGTAGTAGCAGTGGTAGTAGTAGTGGCATAGGGGTCAGTGGTCAGCAGTATACCTTCATAATCGTGCGCAGTAATGATAGCAGCAGGTGGTGGTGGTGGCTGGGTACAGTGGGTAGTGGTGGTGGTGGTGGTGGTAGTGGCTGGGTAGTGGTGGTGGTGGTTTTGGTGCGTAAGTCAACACATTTATAGTTCCTCCATTTTTAGTTGGTGCAGCTGTCGGCGTCGGTCTCAACATCTGTTATATCGCCACTAACGCTGAGATACACCGACCATCTCAACCTCCACCACCCCTGTCCTGTACTGCCTCCACCCCACCTGCAGCCCTGTACCTCCACCCCTCCACCCCAACTGCAGCCCTGTACCTCCACCCCTCCAACCCCCCTGCAGCCCTGTACCTCCACCCCTCCACCCCTGCACTGTACCTCCACCCTGCTACCAACGCAGCCCTGTACCTCCACCCCTCACCAACTGCAGCCCTGTACCTCCACCCCTCCACCCCAACTGCAGCCCTGTACCTCCACCCCTCCAACCCCCCTGCAGCCCTGTACCTCCACCCCTCCACCCCAACTGCAGCCCTGTACCTCCACCCCTCCAACCCCCTGCAGCCCTGTACCTCCACCCCTCCACCCCACCTGCAGCCCTGTACCTCCACCCTCTCCACCCCAACTGCAGCCCTGTACCTCCACCCCTCCAACCCAACTGCAGCCCTGTACCTCCACCCCTCCAACCCAACTGCAGCCCTGTACCTCCACCCCTCCAACCCCACTGCAGCCCTGTACCTCCACCCCTCCAACCCAACTGCAGCCCTGTACCTCCACCCCTCCAACCCCTGCAGCCCTGTACCTCCACCCCTCAACCCAACTGCAGCCCTGTACCTCCACCCCTCCACCCAACTGCAGCCCTGTACCTCCACCCCTCCCAACCCCTGCAGCCCTGTACCTCCACCCCTCCAACCCCCTGCAGCCCTGTACCTCCACCCCTCCAACCCCACTGCAGCCCGTACCTCCACCCCCCAACCCCCCTGCAGCCCTGTACCTCCACCCCTCCAACCCCCTGCAGCCCTGTACCTCCACCCTCCCATGCAGCCCTTACCTCACCCTCCACAACTGCAGCCCGTACCTCCACCCCCCACCCCCCTGCAGCCCTGTACCTCCACCCTCCACACTGCGCCCTGACCTCCACCCCTCCACCCTGCCCCTACCTCCACCCTCCACCAACTGCAGCCCTGTATCTCCAGCCCCCCACCTGCCCTGTATCTCCCCCCTTCCCTCCCCTCTGCACCCTGACGCCTCCCCCCCTGCCACCAAGCACGTAACCCCCATCGATGAAGCCTGTACTCACCCTACAAGTGGTGCGAGGCGCTGACTCCACTAAACGCAGCCCTGACCTTCAAACATACCATCCTTGTCTCACTTTCCATCCCAAGCAGCCCTTTGTTAGTCCTCATACCTTCCCAAACCAATGCAAGACGTAGATCCACTAAATTTTCACCTTATTACCTAACCCAAACTGCAGCCTGTATTCACACTCCAACCCCTGTCCCATTGTAACCTCCAATCCCCCTATATAGCCTCTGTATCCACTACTCCATTCTCGAATCACTACCCCCCACAAGTAGAAACGTATCTGGAAGCTGTATCTCTTTAGGGTCTGCTGATGAAGGTCAATCCATACAAATAACAATGGCGAAAGTATTGGGGAAGGATTGGGGGCACAAGACCAAAGCTTCAATCATCCACTTTAAGGTCCATCCTTAGAACTGTAAGTTTCTATACTTCTAAAGAAGGAAGAAGTGAAGAAGACTGTTTAACTTATTACTTTTCTAAACAGCTTTAATTTCAATTCAGTACCTCGTTGTCGCCATCTGTAATCCTCCTTAATCCCTCTATAATCCATCTGTAATCCATAATCCATTGTTGGAATCATACCCACAAGGTAGGAAGGGATATGGAAGGATTATCTTGTATGAGAGGTATGTTAGATGGAAGTAATCCTACAAATAACAATGGCGAATAATCTCCTTTGGAAGGATTACACAAGATCATCCTTCCAATTCAGTCCACAGTATTAGGGAATCCTCAAGGCAGGGTTGCAGGAACGGGTAATAATCCTTATACTAATCCTACGTGTGATTTTTGCCTGTGATCTCAGATGAACTGTTTCCAAACCTGTTATTTTTACATTTTCCTGATTCTTCAGTGCCCTCGTCTACTTGTCCTCGCACTGCCGTTATTGTCCTCGTCGTGTTGCTCGTCCACCATCCTCGTCGTCCTCGTTCTCCTTCGTCGCTGTCTCTTCGTGTCTCCTTCGCTTCCTACATCTCTTCTCCTTTTTCGTTGTCTCTTTGTGTCTCCTTCGCTTCCTACACCCAGAGCTGGGCACTAAATACATTGAATGTATTTAAATACTAAATACTAAATACATAGGAGAAATGTACTTAAATACTAAATACATTTTACGAATGTATTTAAATAGTAAATACTAAATACATCAATTGTATTTAAATACATTTGTAAATACATTTTAGATACACAAAATTTTTTACGTGTCCGAAAAAGATGGATTTCCTAGGATTTCCTTAGATTTTGGGTTTCCTTAGAAATTTCCTTCTCAGGCCTAAATTTCCTAAAAATTAGGAAATTTCCTTGAAAGTGGAAACACTGGTTCACTGTAACATCGGGGTTGCCAGATAGTTGGGCGGGTTTATTACCAAATTAACTGATAAAAAAGTATTTACATTTTTATATTATGAATATTTAAATACAAGGTATTTAAATACTCATAATAGTATTTAAATACTCATAATAGTATTTAAATACTCATAATAGTATTTAAATACTCATAATAGTATTTAAATACTCATAATAGTATTTAAATACTGTATTTGAATACATGACAACCAATGTATTTATAAATACATTTCTAAATACTCAATTGTATTTGAATACGTATTTAAATACAAATGTATTTAAATACTGTCAGCTCAGCAGGCTACACCTCATCTCCTTTTTCGTTGTCCTCTTTCTCCTTTACTTTCTTCCTCATATTCTAATTCCACATGATTTTCTCCGTGACTTTTATCCTCCTCCTTTCTTTCTTCTCCCCCCTTTTTAAAAAAACTCTCTTCCTCCTCCCTTTTTCCCTTTAAAAAACTCAATTTAAAAAATCCTTTTTTTTTTTTAGGGTGGTTGTGTTGGTTAATTTGGAGGGTTTTTCACGTCCGCTCCACATCACCCCAACAAAACAAGACAAAACGGCAAGTACATAGTTTTTAGGCTTCGCTTTCTTTGGAATGCGGTTCCTTGTTTGGGGAAGGACCACAGTTTTGGGTTAGGAAATTGGAAACCTGGGAAAAAGGGAAATTTAGGTTAAAAAAAAAACTTTTTTTTGGGTAATATTTGGGGGTTTTTGGGGTTTTTTTTGTTGGAAAGTTTTCCGAAGGTTTTTTGGGGGGGGCCACGTGCACCCAAACAAAACACACACACCCACCCACAAAAAAATACAAAACAACACCAACCAAACGTAAAAGGGTTTTTTATTTTGTTTGGTTGTTCTTTTTAATCCCTGGTTTATTTTTAGGTCTTTTTTTTAAAGCTACCCCACCCCAAATTTCCTTAAAATTTTGGTTTTAAAACAAATTTTTTCCTTCTATTTCCCAATTTTCCCGGGCGGATTTTGGGGGAATTTTAATTTTCGGGAACGTTTTTGGGTTTTCCTGGCCGGGCCCCCAAGGACGATTAGTTATAACTGAATTTTTTGTTATTTGTAAAAAATTTTCTTAATACAATTTCCAAGCACAAACGAAAGGGAAAATTTATATTTGGTTGGGCATTGAAATCCTGGCAAATTTTGTATAAGTACATTTCTTACGTTTTTGGAAAAAATGCAAAGTTTTTTTCCTTCTTCTTTCCCCAATCAGCAGGGTAGTGATTTCTGGACTGTGTGTTCTTGCCTGTGCCCACTAAGGGACGGAAAGAAACAAATTTTGGAGAAAAGTTAAATGGGAATTTGGTGAAACCACAAAAAGGCCATTTTTGAACTTCAGGGATCTGAATTTTGTAAAAGGGTACTAATCTTATGATGAGAAAAATTAGTACGAAAGGCATTTATTTTGAAAAAATTGCAATGAGCATGTTTTTATTTCTAACTTAATTTTTTTGCCAATAAAACATTTAAAGGACGAGAAAACGGGATTTCGTTTAATGATACCCTTCCATGAACATCCCTGTTCTTGATATTTTGTTCGGTTTTATCAAAAATTTACGTTTGTGTCTTTTAATTTAGCTAAAAATGCTTTGTCGTTGTTTTTTTGTTTTCTATATCTTTTACTGAAAAGAAAAAGAAGGAGAAAGGGAAAGAGAGAGCGGGGGAAAGGTGGGACAAACGGGGGAAAAGCTGAAGGGGAAAAGAAAAGAGAGAGAGAGAGGGGAGAGAGAGAGAGAGAGAGAGAGAGAGATGAGAGAGGAGAGAGAGAGAGAGAGAGAGAGAGAAAGAGAGCGAGAGAGAGTATCGTCTTTCCCTGAGATATTAACTTCATATATTAATGTTGGTTAACTTTTTTTCACGACTTTTATTCATGCAATATTTCCCCACATGTTATAGAAGTCCTCGTTTTATTTGTCACTCTTCCTCCTTGTACAGTATGTCTCACTCCGTCTTTTACGCTCCCGAGGGAAAACTTTATTACAAACAAAGTGCGTAAAACACGGGCATATTTTGTGATGTTTTTTGGACTTAGAACATGTCCGGCTCTTCTTAACTTTGTGTTTGCGCAAGTAATCGTATGTGCGCGCGTGTGTGTCCCCGGAAACGAGTTCTATAAAAAGAAATGACAGGTTAATGGCTGAACTTCCAAAATTACATGTTGGCATATCTAACTTTTTTTTTTACAATATTTTTTACTGAATAAATATTTGTCTGTATCCTACCCTTGCCATCTGTCTTCCTCTCTATTTTTCTGTGTTCTCTGTTCCACCAGTCGTTGTCAGGACGCGTTCTTTCGTCGTCCTCGTCCTCACCCTTGTTCAGGTCTTATTTTTACTCGTATCTTTCCATCCTGTAGCTTCTCGTTTTCTTTCTGCCGTCATGGTTGTCGTGTTCGCTCTTCCATGTTCTCAATCTCCTCCTCCTTCTCTTCCTTTTCCTCCTCTTTTACCTTCTCCTCCTCCTTAACCTTCATCATTATGACTCAGTCTACGCAAAGATTAAGCTAAACGGTAAATTGCTAACTATTGGGACAATATATCGTCCTCCCAAATCTAATGCGGAAGTAGATTGCCTCCTGTATGACGAGATAAAGTCATTTGTGAACAATAATAACGATACAATTATTTGTGGAGATTTTAACCTACCTCGTATAAACTGGAATAATAATTCTGCTGATAGAGAAGGTATGCGATTGCTTGATATGGTGAACGAAGTATTTTTAAAATCAGGTGGGTCCGTGAGCCTACAAGGGATAATAGTATCCTAGATTTAGTTTTCACTACCGACATTGATCTGATTGATTACTGCGATATAGGTGAACATTTGGCAAACAGTGATCACAGGCTAATCAGATGCGGCATAAATTGCAATGTAGACATCACAGAAAATCGGTTACTAGTCCCAAATTATAATAAAGCAATTTCCGAAGATCAGCAGGGTACTAAGCGAAGTTGAATGGATTGACCCACTAAATGGTAATAACGCCGAAAACATGTGTAATGTATTCACAAAAAAACTCCAATCGGTGGGGGAAAAAAATGTTTTCCCCTGGTAAGAAAACGTTTGAATAACATAAACAGACCAGTTGGATGAATAATGAGATCCAACAAATCATTGACAGAAAGCGCCGAGGTAATAAGTTTATAAACGATCAAATGCAGGGCTGCGATTCTAGAGAATACAAAGACGTAAAACGTCGCTCAAAGGACTAATAAGTCTAAAAAGCGGAGTATGAAGAAAAAATTGCAAAGGAATCCAAATCAAACCCGAAAAAGGTTCTTTCAATACGTTCGAAGTAAGAAAAACGTCAAAACAAGTATTGGGCCACTGAAAGTAAAAATAATATCTTGGTAAATGATAATAAAAGTATGGCGTTCGTACTCAATGAATACTTTAATGCGGTATTTTTTAAAGAAGACGAAACTCCATTACCAGAACCAGTAAACATGTATGCGGGACTCGAAAGGGGTAGGCTGGTAATAGGAGAGATAACGTAGACGAAATATCAAAGTATTTTTCTGAAACTTGACCAGCAAAATCCGGGGGGGTGGACGAAATCTCGCCGCGACTACTTCGCGAATGTCCCCAGTAAAATTTCGCTCCCATTAAAGATTATTTTCAATAAAACGCTAAGGGACAAAATGTTCCTAGTATGTGGAAATTCTAATGTTACACCGATATTCAAGAAAGGGAGTAAGAGCCTCGCAAGTAATTATCGCCCAATTTGTCTAACGTCCGTGATTGTTAAACTATTTGAGAAAATATTGCGGGATAAAATAGTGTCTTTTCTCGATGAAAATAACTCAATACTAAACTCCCCGCATGGATTTCGAAATAAGAGATCCTGCTTAACAACCCACTGGATTTTTTTAATTTTCATTTTTTTCAAACTGGGAGCTAAATTCCCTCGGATGTAATATAACCTTGATTTTCAGAAAGCCTTCGATACAGTTCCCCATAAGCGCTGTTGCCAGCTAAGGGCAAAATGGCTTAGGGAGCAATTATGTTCATGGGTTGGGGGATTGGCTTTCAAATCGTAAAAAACGGGTAGTAATAAAAGGCGAGGCATCTGATTGGTTAGATGTTACTAGTGGGGTGCCTCAGGGCTCGGTCTTGGGTCCTTACCTTTTTCTGATATATATCAACGATCTAGACTGCGGACTTGTATCTAAAATATCGAAATTTGCAGATGGGCACCAAATTAGGCGGTAAAGCATATACTAGAGAAAACTGCACTCATACAAAGTGATCTCGACAAACTATCAGATTGGAGTGATAAATGGCTATGAAAATTAATTCCGATAAATGTAAAATAATGCATAAGGCAACGATAACCTCAAATATAACTATCAAATGCAAAATAAATCGTTTAACTGAAGTACAGCAGGAAAAGGATTTAGGTGCATCAAACAGTAATGATCTGAAAACCAGTCCGCATTGCCTAGCTGCCAGTAAAAAGGCAAATATGATGTTGGGCTTTATTAAACGTAACTTTGAACATAAAAAAATCCGAAAGTAATGACACAATTATACACGTCCTTGGTTAGGCCCCACTTGGAATATGCCGTTCAATTCTGGTCGCCCTGTTTGTTAAAAGATCAAGCCAAATTGGGAAACAGTGCAAAGAAGAGCAAACCCAAAAAAATTCCATCTCTGCGAAATTCATCTTTTGAAGAGAGACTGCGGAAACTTAATATATTTTCCTTAAGGGGTCGTAGAATCCCTGGGATTTGATAAAAACCTTTAAAATCCTAAAGGTTTTGATGTCAATATCAAGAGAACCTATTCGAGCTTTCAACTCAAGTGACAACAAGAAATAATGGTTTAAAACTAAACGGTCAACGTTGCATCCACCGATCTCCGTTTAAAAAATTTTTTCAATGTTAGAGTCGTTTAACGATGGAACAAATTACCAGCAAATGTTGTCGGAGCCAGCACAATAACTACATTCAAAAACAGACTTGACGCGCACTGTAAAGTAAATGGGTATTGATAGTGCGAATTCGTATCTAGTCCCCCGTATCATTAGTTGTAGTTTGGGAGTGGTTTGTTGTAGTTAGTATTTTTCATATCTTATCATTCTGCACTATGAAACTTCCTGTTCCTATTCTCTTTAGGACATGGTATCATTTTCCAATGTTTTCTTACAAGTAGTTGATAGTTTAGTAGTATGTAGTTCAGCAGATACCCTCGTCATGGACCAATAGGTCTCCTGGTGTCTGTTATTCCTATGTAATCCTATGTAATCCTCCTTTACCTTTTCTTTCCTTACCTTTTACTCCTTTACTTGTTCCTCCTCCTTAACCTTCTCCTCCTTTACCTGTTCCTCCTCCTTTACCTTCCCCTTCCTCCTTTACCTTTTCCTTCCTTTTCTTCCCTGTAACCATTGCGTGGTGGCGGGCGTCGCGTGGCGTGGCGACGGACGGGTTGGCAGCAACAGGTGGATTAAGTGGTAAGGTAAGTACGCGGGCAGGTGAGTCCCGCCTCGGGTTACCTGGTGTGGTGGTGGTGGTGGTGGCGGTGGGGGTGGGGGTGGTGGCGGTGGTGGTGGGGGTGGGGGGGGTAGGGGGGGGGGGTGGGGTGGGGGTGGTGGCGGTGGTGGGGGTGGGGGTAGGGGTGGTGGTGGTGGCGGCGGTGGTGGCAGTGGTGGTGGTAGCGGTGGTGGCGGGGGATTATTTGAGGAATGAAAGTTTTTGTTTTGATCAGAGGTTCCGCTGTTTGTTTGTTGATTCGGTGTGTTTATTTGTGACGCCGGGCTTTGCAACACCTGTTCTGCAGTTGGAATTTTTCTATTTTTTATGTTTGGTTCACGTTTGCTGCACATGCAACTTTTGATATTGTTTCAGTTTGATTAATTTATTTTATTGATGTTGAACCAGTAGTTGCGACACAATGAAAAATTGAATCATGTGCTACTCCAAATGGGAGTTTTAATCATTCCTTCTAGCATGGTTTGTATTTTTTCTGGATTGTTTCCCCTTATCCTGTGCAGTGAATCAAAGCATTTAATTCGGTAGTTCTGTGCGTCCTGCTGATACAAATGTGCTGAGGACCTAAGGCGTTACGTAACTTGCTCAGACACCTTGAAATTACTGCGGTTATCTGGCGTTTGGGAGAGTGT
>JACEEZ010005213.1:0-25912 GCA_016584305.1 Chionoecetes opilio | reverse complement strand
ATCCTCCACTCCTCTCTTCTTCCTTCTCCTCTTCCTCTTCCTCTTCCCTTTCTTCCTCTTCCTCCTCCTCGATCCTCCTCCTCTTCTTCTTCCTCCTCCTCCTCCTCCTCCTCTCCTCCTCCTCCTCCTCTCCTCCTCCTCGATCCTCCTCCTCCTCCAGGTCTTTCCATTCATAACATCACAAAAATAACCTGGACATAACAACATAACAAGCGTGTCTGATATCACCTGTTCTCCACACCTGCTGATCGTGTTATAACGTGTTCTGGATGTCCTCCTCCTCCTCGTCGTCACGGCCTGCCCAGCCTGTAACCTGTAACCTGTAGTCTTGTCCTGTACCAGCTAAAATAATATAGGAAATGTGAAAAAAATGCTGTATTTGATTTTGTATTTCCTGTTTATGTTGTGGTTTTGAGTGAGAAGGGGTGAGGAAGAGAGTATACAGAGTGAGAGAGTGTGTTAAAGGTGTGTCCACACAAGGCATTACGTTGCGCATTACGTGATGCGGAAAGTGATGCAGAACGGGTGTGTGTCCACACAAGGCATTATGTTGCGCATTACGTGATGCGGGCGGGAGTTTACTGCTGAATCATCATAACAATTGGCTGACTTGTACCAGAGAGAGCCAGATAATGATAATATAAGCCTCTCATACAAAAAAAGATCCTTGTAATAATAATTATGATCCTTAAATAGTAAGAGAAATCCTTGTAAATAATAGTAATAAGCCTTTGATAGTAAAAAAAGAAACGGCAGGCACGACAGCTGACGATAGGATGCGCGCATTACGTTGCAAAAATGCCCCGCGCTAGATTTGCCTCCCGCATTACTTTTTCGCATCACTCAACACGAAAATCGAGTTCCTGCATCATAATGCGCAACGTAATGCCTTGTGTGGACGCACCTTTAGAGTGAGCAAAGAGGTGTTAAGCCGACCACACACACACCGGCGCGGCCTATCCGGCCGACAAAAAGTGGCGGGGCATCGTTCGCCGGACGAGACCCACACACACACCGGCCGCCTCATGAAAATATACAGTACACGTCGGACCACCGTGGTGACAACATGAATCCGATGTCCGAAAATGACTTGGTGATGCAGCCATATATAATACGTCATATATAATACCTATATTATCATAAATACAATTATAACTGGTACAATTAGTCATTATCTGGCCGAGCGAGGGGCGGGCCGCGCCGGAAGGCACCCACACACATGCAGGCGGCAGGCCGCGCCGGACGGAATTTTCAAGCGCCAACTGATTTTCATCCGGCCGCTACGACAGGCCCCGCCGGATGAAAAACACCCCCACACACACACCGGCCGCCTCTAGCCACGCCCCTTTTCGTCGGCCGGACAGGCCGCGCCGGTGTGTGTGTGGCCGGCTTTAGAGTGAGTAAAGAGGTGTTATTAAAGCTGGCCACACACACCGGCGCGGCCTGTCCGGCCGACGAAAAGAGGCGTGACTAGAGGCGGCCGGTGTGTGTGTGGGCCCCCTGTGGTGGTGTTTTTCATCCGCGGGGCCTGTCGCAGCGGCCGGATGAAAATCGGTCGGCGCTTGAAAATTCCGTCCGGCGCGGCCTGCCGCCTGCGTGTGTGTGGGTGCCATCCGGCGCGGCCCGCCCCTCACTCGGCCAGATAATGACTAATTGTACCAGTAATAATTGTATTCATGATAATATAGGTATTATATATGACGTATTATATATAGTATGACGTATTATATATAGGTATTATATATGGCTGCACATGCAGCCATCACCAACAAGTCATTTTCGGACAGCGGATTCATGTTGTCACCACGGTGGTCCGACGTGTACTGTATATTTTCATGAGGCGGCCGGTGTGTGTGTGGGTCTCGTCCGGCGAACGATGCCCCGCCACTTTTTGTCGGCCGGACAGGCCGCGCCGGTGTGTGTGTGGCCGGCTTTAGAGTGAGTAAAGATAAGATAAGATTTTCATCCTATCTAGACACTTTGCAAGTACCAACTACAAGGTTATTGACTATACAAAGCGCCGCCACGTCAGCACGACCTAGGCGGACTCGAACCGCTGACCGAATGCGCAGGGACTCTGCACATTGCAAGTTCACGTCTCTTGCAATGTGAGTAAAGAGGTATAAAGCGTATAAAGAGAGGTAATTAGAGTAATAGGTAGGAAGTGCATGTGTAGTAAGAGGAATAAGAGGGAAAAACAAAGAGTGTGTTAGTGTGTGTTAGGGTCTCTGTAGGAGGAGGAGGGGAAGGAAGAGGAGGAGGAGGAGGTGAAGGAAGAAGAAGAGGAAGAGACGTCAGACCCCTACAACCGCCACAAGAGGAAGAAGAGGATGACATTGCAAACCTCATTATTCAAGGTACTCTAGTGTGTGTAAGACGTAGACATCATAAGAGTGAGAGAGAGAGAGAGTGTTACAGAGTGTGTTAGAGTATAAAGATCAAAGTTTATTGGACTCCAAGAATTCCATAAGCTGATTTGTAACTGCTTGTCCAAATACTTAATAGGTAATAGTTAGATAGGTCGAAAATGACTCACATTATTAACATCACCGTTTTTAAAGAGCGGAATTACCAATGCATGTTTCCAGGTTGTTGGGAAAGGACCTGTAATAATGAGAGAGAGAGAGAGAGAGAGAGAGACAGACAGACAGACAGACAGACAGACAGACAGACAGACAGACAGACAGACAGACAGACAGGGAGAGAGGAGAGAGAGAGAGAGAGAGAGAGAGAGAGAGAGAGAGAGAGAGAGAGAGAGAGGAGAGAGAGAGAGGCACACTTGATAACGGAGAAAAAATTAAAGAAAGGAAAGCTGTGAAGAGACGAGAAAAAAGGATAAAAAAAAAAAGAGAAAAGGAGGCTGAGGAGGAGGAGGAGGAAGAGGAAGAGGAAGAGGAGGAGGAGGAGGAGGAGGAGGAGGAGGAGGAAGAAGAAGAGTTAAAGGTCTCCGTTCTACCACAACTGAGTACCAAAAAATTCTTCACGTTTGATACAGTTGGATATATTCTTTGAAGTTTCGAGTTATTGGTTTTTGGTACGTTGCGCTTTTTAAATAGAGAGAGAGAGAGAGAGAGAGAGATTAGTGTGTGTAAGAGAGAGAGAGTTAGTGTGTGTAAGAGAGAGAGAGAGAGTTAGTGTGTGTAAGAGAGAGAGAGAGAGAGAGAGTTAGTGTGTAAGAGAGAGAGAGAGAGAGAGAGAGAGTTAGTGTGTGTAAGAGAGAGAGAGAGTTAGTGTGTGTAAGAGAGAGAGAGAGAGAGAGTTAGTGTGTGTAAGAGAGAGAGAGAGAGAGAGAGAGCATATATTTTGTGGTTTATAATTGCCAACTCCTTCATTCAATAATGTGCCTTCCTCCCTTCCTCCATGCCCTTCTTTCCTCTATTTTCCCTTCCTGCTTTCCTCCCTCCTTCCTTCCTTATTAAGTTTAGGGTAGGGTTTCCTTCCTTAAAGCCGCGGTCCCTTATACTTCCTTACTCTCCCTTGCTCCAGGGAATGAGGGAATGAGGAATGGGAATGAAGTAGTGAGGTGAGGCAGGAATGAAGTGATCACGGTAGAAAGGCGAGGAAGTGAAGGGAAAAAGCTGGGAAATTAATCCAGGAGTCACTGATGTCATGGAGACAAGAACAAGAAGGCATTGGCATACACCACATCAAACATCAACACCAAACAACAAACATCAAGCATAGGGCAGGAAAGGGATGAGGACAAGAAATACAAGGAAATTTAAAATCTGAATATAAAACTAACTCAAGTGAAATCAGGAAATTGAAACTAGAAAAATATAAGGAAAAAAGGAGAATGGCTTCGGGGGCGCGCTAAGCACCGCGCGCAGTTCGCCTATAGCGTAATAAGAACCGGTCCTCAAAGTATGTTACCCTTGTGTTTGTGTGACGCTGCTCAGCGAGCGTCAACAGATACTATCATACATGAGGGAAAATAGTTTACCATGATCTTAAAAAAGTCATAGTACTACCATGATCTTACAGACGATAATGTTACTTGCCTTTATAGTGTTGTTGGGGCCAGCAAGACACAGACAGCGAGAACCTGCAGGGCAGGCGGCGACCCTGGGCTTCAGGTCCTCATACCCCCATTTCCCCATTCATACCTCCTTCATTTCATACCCCTCCACTACATCCCCTTTGAGGATCCACATGGCCGCGGCTTTTTTCCTTTTTCTTTCCTCACAATATATTTTTGATATCAAGAAATGAAAAACACAGTCACCCTGAGATTTCTGCACGGGGGTCGGGGTGTTGGTGGTGGGGTGGGTGCTCAAGCCTCTTGCTGGTGAACCTGGTGTGCCTGGAGGGCGACAAGATGCGCCAGGCGATGCGGGCGTGGGCGGGACGAGGGGCCCCACACCCCCCTGCTGGGGAAGGTGCGGGGGCGCCTGGTGGCCGCCTCGTGGCTGGCCTCCCCAAGGGACCCCCTTGGGGAGTGTGGTTTCCCCGCCGGCGACGGCTGGCTGGAAGTGCTGCCGCTGGTGCTGGGCAGCAAGGCACGGTTGGCCTGCCTGCAGAAGCAGGTCCAGCTGGCAGAACAAGAACACAACATGTTTGTGGGTGTGGTTTGTGGTGGTCGTTGTGTTGTGGTGGGTGGTTGTTCTGTGGCCCTGGTGGCAGCGGGGCACCATGGGCCCGGCCCCACCCTGCCATGGACCCGCCCGTCGGGAACATGTGAGCAACGCACTGGTCCTGAAGGAACCAGAGCGTTGGCGTGTGTCTCAATGAGGCACAGCGCTGTGTGGCAGCGCCTCTTTTGCCCCTGCAGCGACGCGTCCTCGCTGTGGTGGTCCAGGATGTTACCTGTTACGACCTGGTACTTTGGACCCGACAAGACTCATACGTCCCCTTCGGCGGTCACGGCACACGCAAGGCACTGGCCTTACCCGCACCAGGCGGGGCACTACCGGCTGTGACCTCGCAGACCACTGAACACAATACTGACGGACTGGAGGACGCGGAGGCCAAGCAAGAGGTGCGGCGAAGCCTGATCGTGCCTCGCAAAAAACGTGGAGGCGCCTGGCGGGGCCTGAGGAGGGTTTCTGGACTCCCCTGGCAGGCCGCTAACTCCGTCCAGGTCCTGGCTGGACCCTGGCACAGCGCAGGCTGCACTTCAAGGGCTGCAAGACCAGCGCCATGGAGTGTCACGCCGCCGTGAAGGAACTGTTTGCCGCGTGGCGCACACTCGAAGACGTCGTGGAGTGATCGCCGCCACGTCATATCTCAAGTGTCTCATCATCCTTATCCTATTATCTTATATCCATATTATCTTATTGTAATTATCATTATTGTTATTATAGTTATTAGTACATTAATATAAATTATGCATTAATATCCGTGTTCAGGCTATTTTATGAATGAGAGAGAGAGAAAAGAGAGAGAGAGAGAGAGAGAGAGAGAGAGAGGGGAAAAAAATAATTAATAATAATAGATTTCTTTATTTCCGTGGTGGAGGGATCGCCTCCCCGGAAGTGTCACCACGGAGCCTACTACTACGGTAACCACATTGGCGCCATTACAAAAAACGCAACCCCATGTACCTAAAAAAACAACTCCATGGGAATCAAAACCTTTTAATTGGCAGCTTCTGAAAACTATTTTTTTTCTTTCATATAAGTAATAAAGAATAAAGAATAAAAAATAAATATAAAAATTTGGGCCCCCCNACATTGCGACAAACACTTATACTCACACATAAACTACACACAGTGTCACTGTTTCACAAATAAAAAGGACCAAGTTCGCCTGTTTTTGGCAAGGCTACTACGGGCCGCCCACCACGGGGCGCGATCCACTACTGCTCGACACGGGTGTTTTTTGGTTTGCGGGGTTTTCCCCCCCCGGCCCGGTTCACACCTTAGAAAAACCTGGGCCCTTGGCTCCCCATGGGCGGCCATATTGATGCCAGAGCTTAGGCGGACCCCCCATCAACATGGGGAGTCCCGCAGCAGTGATCCTCACCTAAAGCCGTCCGCTGGCCCAGGGCCTCCGATCCCCGGATTACAGGTTGCGCCACCAACCCCAGCCGAGAAAAACAGGGTTCAGAAATAAATTTATACCCCTAACTCACTAACATTTTTTTTTTCCAGTTTATTATTTAACTTAAGAGAACATGTTCGTCGGTCTTAACGTAAGGTAGACCTGAGCAAAAAAAAAAGTTATTATGTCAATCAATGTCCTTAAAATATTTGTATTCCCTCTGAACAGGGGGCAAGGGTTTCGTACTCCTGGCAGGATGCGCGATGCGTTGGAAAAATAGTCAAAAACATTTTTTCAAACCGAAGCTACGTGCTCCAGCCACCCCATGATTTCACGCCACGCCTTCGGTGGGGCCTCGCACCTGATTGAAATTATCAACACTCATGACATCCCCGCGGCGGACCTGTCACCCAAGAAGCCAGCGACAGGGAAGTGATGTAAAACAGCTGCCCCTGGTAAAGGCTCGAACTCACAACCCCGGCATGGCTTAGCAGCGTACACTGTCTATAAGTACGTGCGCTAACCGATTGCGCCACAGGGCCTAGCATCTCCAACCCGCCGTACGGCCAAAAACCATGCAATGCACTATGACAAGCGAAAGCTATACTCTGAAACTGCTTCACAAACAACGCACCACATTTTGCATCTCTGATTTTTTGGAAAATGTGTGGTGAAAAGGAAGCGACGTCCCACAAAATTGGCACGCTAGTCATTTGTCGCGGGAATATGACGGTTGTGAAAAAAATCCAATAGATATGTAGCTATCTATTTACATGGATAAGTACCAGCAAAGGTATTCAATCAAATTACAGTGTACTTTCAGGTAAAAATATTAGCAATCTACGGTAGTACCCACCTAACTCTTCGTCACCGATGTATATTTGTACCTATTATATAGTTGCATAAGCATTTTCGAGTCTAAATAACATCGATACACAGCATACGAGCACATAAAATCAAACATTTGTGTTCATAATGAAAATGCTGATGCCCCTAAAGTATGATTATGTAGACTTTTTATTGTAGAGTATCTAGGAGTTGTAGCCATTGTGACAATAGATATTACTGCTCAAACAAAACATATTCAGGTTACACTGACTATTATTGTTACATCAGGAATAGCTAAAAAAGGACGGTGGGGATAATATTGCTGGCATTTATACTGAAAGAAGAAAGACAAATTCTACCCAAGATAAATAATTGCGTAAAGTCTTCAGTCTTCCATCAGCCGCTGATAACAATATCCCATTCGCAGGACACCATGCGTCTACGACTGTGCTATGATTATAGGGCTGCTGCATGTTAAGAGGGGAATATTTCAACATGCGAAAAGTGTGAAATAAAATAAAAAATCTTGTGGTAAACTGCATAGACAGCAATCTGTGAAGTAAAATAAGATTTAATACAGGAGAACGATTAATTGACTATCAAGTGGTGTGGTGTGTGTGTGTGTGTGTGTGTTGTGTGTGTGTGTTGTGTGTGGTGTGTGTGTGTGTGTGTGTGTGTCTGGTGGTGTGTGTGTGTGTCTGTGTCTGTGTGTGTTCTGTGTCTGTGTCTGTGTCTGTGTCTGTGTCTGTCTGTCTGTGTGTGTGTGTGTGTGTGTGTGTGTGTGTGTGTCAATCAATCAAATCAGTGTCTATATTTTCATTGTCACATTTGCTTTGTATGATTTTCAAGTACGATGATTAATATTAATCTCTCTCTCTCTCTCTCTCTCTCTCTCTCTCTCTCTCTCTCTCTCTCTCTTCTCTCTCTCTCTCTCTCTCTCTCTTAAACTTCAATATACCCATACACATATCTTTAAATTTTGGGGGTCAAATATTGATAAATAATGTTATTGATATAATATCACACTGTTTAGTTGTTTGTAATGTCGCTTCAAGATTTCTCCACAACCATACGCCAATGCCAGTGGTTTACCTCGGCCGTTCCATAGAATCCATAGGTACTGCAGTGTTAGATCTCAGCGGTGCGTCGCCCCCCCCCCCCTTATAATCCCTATGACGCCAACACACTCCTGGATAGACCCCTGCGACTCAACACTTCCTTCATTCCATCTCTCTATCCCTTTCTTGGTCTTCTCCTACCTCTTTTACCTTCTACACGTGATATATATATTTTCTTAATCAATCTCTCCTCATCCATTCTTTCCCTAGGACCACACCACTTCAGTACTCCATTATAGTCTGCTCCAGTAAGCGACGCCAGCTAGCTGCCACACACCTCTCTGACCCTGTTGTTCCTCACTCTATCAAACCATCGCACTCCTGATAGTGTTAGTAAGCCTTTCAGCTCCAAACACCATGCACCATTATGTCCTTGCCTTGTATTCAATACCCATTCCTCGCAATAGCGCAGCGACTTAATTTCGATGGCTTCTTCAGATAGAATGAAGGATATATATGTAGGTTAATAACTTATGAGGAATTGAGCATTTCGTATTACTGTAAGTGTGAAATCTTCACCAAAAGAAAACACAAGAAAAATAAAACATTTGTGCTCACCAGGGCTCGAACCTGGGACCTTCTGTGTGTTAGACAGATGTGATAACCACTACACCATGAGCACGTATACGTTGCGGCTCACTTTTCTTTATAAATCTTGATGCTTCACTCAAATTAACTATCACTGATTGTTGGTATAATCTATTGACTTTTAACTTTAACTTCAGTCGAATTCAAGTTATCTCCCACCTCAACCCTCATCCGAAATTTAAAAGCAATTCGCATACTTCTCATCTCAGTAATCTATGTTGCTGCTTGTTTATGGAACTGTCGCCGATAGGAACTCTCGCCGAAACGCCAACCGAGAACTCTCGCCGACAGTGGAACACTCGCCGATGTGGAAATTTTCGGCGACAGTTCCACTTGTAAAGTTCGTTCACTAACCTAACCTGGACATTGGTCACCTGGCCAACATAACCTAACTACATAACCTAACTCAAGATCAAGAACTATGTAGAGCTGTCCCCAGAAATAGGAACACTCGCCGACGTGAAAAATTGGAACACCCGCCGACGTCGGCGAGAATTCCTATTATATATCGGCAACAGTTCCAGGTACCATGAAGGATTATTATTAGATGAATTATTTAATTAACTTTTCCTGATAAAGTGAACTGTTCGATTTTTTCATGTTCAAGAGAATTTTTTTCTTAAATGTTACAATTTTATAGAAAAATAAACATTAATGCGACCCTGCCAGGATTCGAACCTGGAATCTTCTGATCCGTAGTCAGACGCGTTATCCGTTGCGCCACAGGGCCAACAGTCTGCAAGCACTTGAGAGGCATGCACAACGTACGTTATTGTGGTCTTCTAGTTATTACAAAAAAAACCCTCAATCAACAATGTTACACGTATGACGAGACATAAGAAACTGTGCGCTCTCTAGTTTACGTTCAATCATCACCTAGGCCTACTGGACACGGTACACAGGAAGATGCTAAACCGCGACACTTGCTCAAGGGGGAGGGAGACCTATGCAATCGCCAACGGATGCTCGCTCTCATAATAAAACTATAAATTACTCTTAACTTTCACATCGTCTTCTTTCCTTTCATGTTATAAAAGCAAATCAATTCTTCGTGAACAAAAAACACAGGTAGGGGGCCACGCCCCCGCCTCTGCCACACGCGCGCCGCCCTGCTATCTTGGCAATGGCATTCTCTCTCGCTATCTATGTTGCTGTGGCTGTGGCTGTCATGAGGCGGGAAGCAGGACACTATGCGGCTATATGACCGGTGGTGGATAACTATTCATTCTTTTTTGTCCTAAATAATCTA
The DNA here is from genome assembly GCA_016584305.1 of Chionoecetes opilio. Taxonomy (NCBI): domain Eukaryota; kingdom Metazoa; phylum Arthropoda; class Malacostraca; order Decapoda; family Majidae; genus Chionoecetes; species Chionoecetes opilio. The sequence goes on along the minus strand of JACEEZ010005213.1, from coordinate 16,147 downwards.
AAAAATACAACACTTGGGAGTTCTGCACTTCACAAATTTGGCTTCAGACACAGTTTTCGTCACTCAACCATGACATTCCATGCCCTCAGTGTTGACTATTCATTTTATAACAAATATTTATTGGATTTGTGAGTGATGTCTGCTTCAAGCCAAATCCCTAATTAAACGATGAGAAGGATGGCAAATCTACGTTTATTCTCTCCTTTTATCTATTTTTCGAAGAGCAACAAAATCTTGTATGCCTATTTATTCCACAACTCGCACAGAAAGGATAGTCATAGCTTTCATTAAACAATGCTACAAACACCCTCAGACATGCACCAACAGAGTATCGGTAAAATCAATACGAAAGTGGGCCGCGGCATCAGACTGTTCCCACCTCTCCTTTCCGCCGGGAGGTCCGAAGCTAATGTGGACAGTTAAGCGCAGTTCAGCATGAATCATGACCATAATTACTAGCACCCGTTAGTGACCATGACTTCCTTTTGTGCCACGTGGCCGCATCAGCCCTGTCTTGCACTGGTTTGTTACTGAAAAGGCCTGCTCCTGCCACAACCTCGTAAACGTTATTTCCCTCCAAAGCGACGCATCCAGGGAGTCACCAAAGTAGAGGCATCCACTCCTCTCTGTAACCTGAGGCGACTATCACATCAACTCCACAGTTTTGATGGACCTTTAATTAATGTATATTATTATGAAATATGTTATATCATGTGAATCAGATTAATAAATGGGGTGGGATTATATAGAGGAGGAGTAAAATATTCCACAGATTTCCCTCTCCTTCTTGGATACACTCAAGTTGATGTCAATGAACAAACAACCACGTGGAAAATCAACAAAATGTGCAATGTATGGTTTTAGCCGAGTAAAATCAATAGCAGAAATTTATTACAATTCCTCTAAATCGATAGCCTAACTTGAGAAGACATGAAGTTTAAGGTATATCAATACTACAGTTATAATTTATTTTCCTTTTGTTTCTACCGATAGATATACATTGGTAGCAACATTTTCTTGTAAGGTGTGTGTGTGTTTACGACGTGGCAGACACCGCAAAACCCAAGCCATTGACAGATGAACAGGAGGACAAACCCTGAGAAATATCCTGCGTTTGTCGGGAGGTCCGGGGCTAATGTGGGAGATTCTGATCATAGCACAGCATTAAGATAGAAACTCAGCTTACCCGTTAGCAACTACGACTTCCCTTTTGTCCTGTGCAATCGCATGTCTTCTTTTTTTTAGACCTCAAATCCTGCGTGCATGCTCCTGCCTTACCCGCCCGGGCACCGCACATCGCCCACGTCTGGGCACGACACAGCCTGAATCATCATGAAATCGAATCCCAGCACACTGATCTGATATATTTGCATAACTATATCAGACTATTTCATTTCAGATATGCGAGGCTCTGATACATCTATAGCCGTCAACTATGATACATACAAAGGATATTAATAGATACATGGACAGCCAGCCAGTGCTAGTCACCTGTCGGCCGAAACACCTGACTTCGCTTCTCTTCCACCTTCGGGAGGTCCGGAGCTAATGTGGACGAATCACGATACTATGTTTGACATTGAGACTAGATACCATGAATCACCCATTAGTAACCATGACCTCCCCTTTTTCCCCCGACAGCCGCCCCCCCCTTCCTTCATCCCCCCGCCAGTACAATGCAGGGCTGGATGTATCTATATTGACCATTGAATTATTTCTGCTTTCAAAAGACGAATAGACTGATCTGAACACAGGCTTTCACTGACGGCAGGGGCAACACGAGTTCGAATCCAACTGGTTTCACCGGCGATTGTACTACATTTTGTTGTTAATCATCATTATTAACTCATGTGAACGGATATGGGGTGGGGAATGGCAGCAGACTAATGGTGTTGAAGTAAAGGGTTAAATCATGAGCCTTGGCAGGTAGATCAATACAACAGGCCAGCAGAGGCAGGTGGCAGCAGGTGAGCCCCGCCCCCCCGCGCCACGCCACCCCTTTCCGCCCACTCACCCTCTACAGCTGTTATGCACTTATATTTGGAGAATGAACGTCCATAAAAGCTGCATCTTCAAGGAGTGCCATACAATGGAACGTGTGGAGGACGACAGATACAAATGCAGTCATTGCGCACAACACTTTAGGGTTTATTCTGAACGGATAGGTAAAAACTCATTACTTAGGCAAATTCAAGCCCTTAATTAAAGGGGAATTTACATAATTTCACGTCTTTTATTATCCTGTCAGTAAGGGACATTCACTTAAAGTATCCTAAAAAGCAGAAAAACATAAGAAAATAATGAAGCTACGTACAAGAGGCCGTACGTGAGACCTACACGGGGGTAGTTCCTCTCTGGTAGTTCCCAATTTTTTCATCAAAATGGTCATACAATCATGACAGAAAAAAAAACAAATTATTGACTTGTGATGTGAGTAGCAGGGATGTGAACGATGAAATAGGTAGGTAAAAAACAAAACCCCAATTAATTTAGAATGGGTAGTAGCTACAAGTTACACCCTTATCATATAGGTACAGTAAAGTACTCCCTTATGCATCACACCATGACCCGTTAAAACTCGTCTGTACCAAGGTTTGCCAAACTTTTACATGTTGTCTCTCAAACTTCTCCCAACACATAAGAACATAAGGAAGCTACAAGAGGCCGTGAAACCTACCGAGGTAGTTACTGTTACTTAACTCTACCTACACCCACCTTTCTTCCCATCCATGAATTTATCCAGACTTCTTTAAAAACCCCAATAGAACTCCCCATTGACCACCTGACGACTGAGTCCATTCCAATCATTCACCCCCCCTATTTGTGAACCAGTTTCTCCTATTTCCTTTTTAAATCTACGTTTTTTCCAGCTTGAAACCGTTACTTCTTGTTCTACCCTGATTCTAGCCGTAATAAATTTTCTTACATCGCTTTTATTGTATCCATTTAACCCCTTTTAAAAACTTTCTATCAGATCGCCCCTTACTCTACGCCTCTCGAGTGAGTGTAAATTTAATAGCTTCCCAAACTCTTCTCATAAATAAAGTTATGCATCCCTTGAATCATTTTGGTCATCCTTCTCTGGACTGATTCTAACAAGGCTATATCCATCCTGTAATACGGAGACCAAAACTGAACCGCATAGTCTAGGTGAGGTCTGACTAGTGCCAAATAAAGCTTTAGAATAACCTCACATTCTACTTTTAACACTCCTGGTAAGAATCCTAATACCCTGTTAGCTCGATTTCTAGCTTCAATACATTTATTCCCAGGACGGAGGTCTGAGCTTACCCTCACTCCTAGATCTTTCTCACCTTCTGATCTTTTCAGCGATACATTTCGTATAGTGTACCTATTACCGAATACACACGAACAGTGTGTATTCTGGTAACACCCTCACATAAGACCAAGGTTCCTGTGGAAGTATGACACTGTCCAATGTACAGCTCGCCACATAATAATAGTAATAGTTATAATTATAATAAAATCAATGGAAAATAACAATAATAAACAGTAACAACAATAATAATAATAAATATAATAATAATAAAAATAAAAATAATAATAGCAATAACACAATATAAATCAGGCAGGGGAGCCCTATATCCTATACATATATAAAAGACATGTGCGTACTTCACAAGTTCCAACTTCCATGGCATGATTTGACATGTCCACGGGTCACCGGGCCCACACGGGTCACACGGGGGTCGGGTAAAGGAAACTTGCGACACTAGGAGGAGTTTCAGAAGGGCAGGGAACTAAAGTGATTCGTAAGAGAGAGAGGAGGGGTTTTTAGTTAAAGAAAAAGGGAAAATGGACAAAAAAAAGAGGAGTTCCCTTGAAGGTTTACTATACAAACGGGTAGGAGAAATTTAAAAAAAGATAGATTTCCTGAGAGGAATAAATAGTGTAGGGGATTTTGATATAATAGCATTAACAGAAACATGGTTGGATATGTCAGGAAAGGTATTCGATCCGGGAAGTCGAGATACGGGTATAAGTTATTTCACAAGGACAGAGTGGGCAGACGAGGGGGAGGAGTTGCGCTTTATGCAAGAGATGGCATTGCACTGTTGTGTTAACAATGTTATAAAAACAGATGACAGCATAGTCTATATGGGTAAGGTTACGGAGGGAACTGAGAAAATGGTTTTGGGTGTATTTGTATGGGGCCTCCAAATTATGTAAAGAGGATTCAGCTCCTATATGGGAAGAAATAAACAAGGCCTGCAGATAAAATCGATTAGCGTGGGGGGGAGATTTTAATCTTAGGAATATAGACTGGGATTTAATCATAGGTGACAGCGATGCAGATGAATTGTTAAATATAATCCAGGATAACTTCCCAAGTCAAGCAATCAAGGAGCCTACTAGAGGAGAAAATATTCTAGATCTATTGCTGCCAAATAGAGACGATTTAGTTACAAATGTGGAGGTCGGGGGGAATTTAGATAATAGCGACCATTATGAGATCAGATTTAGCTTAAAATGGGAAGTTGGAAATTAAGTGGCAATAGGCATCGAATACCTAATTTCAGAAAGGCCAAATTTATGCGGGTTTAAGAAGACACCGGAGGTTATTAATAAGAGGTGTGGGATGGAGGAGCAGAAAGTTTCCCAGGACAGGGCGATGACAGCTGGAAAGGGCAATATGAAGGATTAGGAAGGCACCTGGAGGTAATTGGCGCGGTCGATATGGTAGTGAGGTCGAGGCTGAGGAGATAATTAGAGCGGTTAGACAGGGAAGTGAGGTCAGGGCTGAGGAGGTAATTAGAGAGGTTAGAAGGGGAAGTGAGGTCGGAGCCGAGGGGATTATACCTCATTTGTAAGGAATAAATTGGGACGGACAGAAAAGAAATATTCCTTATAGGGAAATAAGGTCCAGAAAGAGTGATCCAAAATGGATGACCCCCAAAGTTAAAACACAACATTGGAGTAAAAAGGAACATTTTTTTAAGGTTCAAGGCAGGATTGGTAAACAAAGAACCCGTATAAAAGTGATGGCAAGGACAGTGAAGAAATTAACTCGAGTTGCTAAGAAACAATTATGAGATTAAAGTAGCAGGAACAGGCGAAAAGGGACCCAAAGGGGTTCTATCAGGTTTTAAAACAAAGACAAGGGAATTAGTTGGGCCGTTTAAAGGGCAGGACAGGGTGAGGTCTTAAATACGGATGAGGATATGTAGGGGTCTAAATGATTATTTTTAAGTGTTTCTACGGAGGAGGATACACAGACGATACCTGATAGTGAACAGATGTTCAAAGGAAACGATGAGGAGAAACTCAAAAAATATTGTGATAAAAGGAAATGGTGGAGGAGGGTATAGAAAAAATGAAAACATTTAAATCGCCAGGACCAGATGAAGTGTATCCCAGGGTATTAAAGGATAAAAAGGAGGTTGTTAGTGAGTCGTTATGCACATTTTTAGGAAATCGGTTGAGATAGGCGATGTGCCATTATTGTGGAGGAAAGGAAATGTTGTTCCCATATTTTAAGAAGGGAGACAGAGGACTAAAATCAAATTATCGAAACGTAAGTCTAACATCAATGGTGGGTAAATTATTGGAATCTATTATTGCAAAAAACATTAGCGAGCACTTATATAAACATAGTTTGATCAATGATTCACAACATGGATTCACCAAGGGTAGGTCATGTCTCACCAATTTATGAGTTTTTATAGGAAAGTTTATGAGACGGCAGATAATGATAGGATTATGATATAATATATCTGGACTTTAGTAAGGCATTTGACAAGATACCACACGAGCGACTCTTAAATAAGGTTAGGGCTCATGGTATAGATGGAAGGTTCTTCTTGGGGTCAGAGCTTGGCTAAATAATAGGCAACAAAGGGTTACAATTAATGGTTCCAAATCTGAATGGGGCTGGTGACAGTGGAGTTCCACAAGGGTCTGTTTTGGGCCCATTACTATTTTTTATTTACATCAACGACTTGGATAGTGGGGGTTAGCAGTGATATCAGCAAGTTTGCTGATGATACTAAGTTAGGTAGGATATTGGATCACAGTCGACGTAAACATATTGCAGGGAGACTTAGATAAACTTACGAGTGGGCAGTCAGATGGCAGATGGAATTAATATTGACAAATGTAGCGTTATGAATGTTGGTAGAAAAACCCTGTAATAGATACACCATAAGCAATGTATCGCTGAAAAGATCAGAAGGGGAAAAAGATCTTGGAGTGAGGGTTTAGCCCAGACCTCCGTCCTAGGAAACAATGTATTGAGGCCAGAAATAGAGCTAATAGAGTATTAGGATTCATTACCAGAAGTGTTAAAAGTAGAAGTGCGGAAGTTATTCTAAGTTTTATCTGGCTCTAGTCAGGCCTCACCTTAGACTATGCAGTTCATTTTTTGGTCTCCATTTTACAGGATGGATATAGTGTTGTTAGAAAAAGTGCAGAGAAGGATGACCAAAGTGATACAAGGATGCGTAACTTTAGTTATGAGAGGAGATTGAATTTTTAAAAATTGCACTAAACTCGAGAGACGCAGAGTAATGGGCGATCTGATAGAATTTTTTTTAAGTGGATAAAGGGATTAATAAAGGAGAGGTAGGAAAAGTTTTTACGGCTTTAACCAGGTTGAAAAAGAAGTAACGGATTCAAGCTGAAAAGCGTAGATTTAAAAAGGGAAAATAGGGAAAAACTGGTTCACAAATAGGGTGGTGAATGAATGGAATGGTCTTCAGTAGACAGGTAGTTAGTGCTGAGTCTTGGGGGAGTTTTAAAGGGAGCTGGATAGGTTCTGTAATGGGGGTGAAGGGGATGTAGGTAGTGTTAGGTGACGGGAAACTACCACGTGTAGGCCTCGGGGCCTCTTGTAGCTTCCTTATTTTCTTATGTTCTTACTATCCATTTCAAACCCCATGGGGCATCGTTTTCGCAGATATCTTCTCTACAAACATCGATCAAAATGACAGTTTGGCACAGCTTGTCTGAGAGCGTCCCTAATTTATGGCAGTAGAGTGCATTGCCAAAGTGTGTTTAATGGGGGGTTTTACTCTTGGCTTTTACGGCAAAGCTGGAAAGAGCGCGTAGACTTCGGACAAGGGAAGGTTTGAGGTGACGTACTAGTGACGTGTATCAAGCCACGCCCTCATCCTCCCTCCCGGCTTCCCCTCCCTCCGTCCTTCCCTTCCCCCACCCCCGTACCTCCATACCACCCCTACCATTTTTGAGGAGCCACCCCTCACTCTCCCATTTCCCTATCCTCTTTTTTTTTTCTCCATCTCTCTCTCTTCTCTCTCTCTTTCCTTTTTCTCTCTCTCTTTTCCCCTCTCTCTCTCTCTCTCTCTCTCTCTCCTCTCTCTCTCCTCTCTCTCTCTCTCTCTCTCTCTCTCGTTTCCCCTTGCGGTTGTACATGAATAATACGCCATGCTCATATTACTTGTCTATAATGGCGGAAAAACACGAAAATATATGCTATGTATGGTAGGGTGTTTATCACACGACAGTGATACCTGTTCCAGCGTAATTGGTTTTGCTTAAGTGCTGTCTGAGTTTTGTTGGGTAATTATACAACCATTGAAAGTTGTATATGACCCTCTTTCGTTTCTTACTCTGCTCTTGAATCATCGCTCCATTTCCACCCTTATTTTTTCAGACTCCAAACCGAAGTCTTTTAAATGATCTAGCCACAGCTACCTCATCCCATCATATGCACAACGTGCCTTCTGGGAAGAGGGTCATACACACCTATGAAAAGTGGTAAGGGGTGGGTATGGAGGTACGGGGGTGGAGGAAGGCAAGGACGGAGGAAGGTGAAGCCGGGAGGGGAGGATGAGGGCGTGGCTTGATACACGTCACAAGTACGTCACCTCAAACCTTCCCTTGTCCGAATGTCTACGCGGCTCTTACCAGCTTGGCCGTAAAAGTCACGAGTAAACTCCCTCATTAAACACACTGGCAATGCACTCTACTGCCTAAATTAGGGACGGTCTCAGACAAGCTGTGCCAACTGTCATTTTGATCCGACTGTTTGTTGAGAAGATATTTGCGAAAACGATGCCTCATGGGGTCTGAAATGGATAGTAATTCGGATGGGTGTGGGGTGATGGGTAATGGGTGAGTGAATGGGTGTGGGTGATGGGTAATGGGTGAGTAAATGGGTGGGGGTGATGGGAAATGGGTGAGTGAATGGGTGGGGGGTGATGGGTAATGGGTGAGTGAATGGGTGGGGGTAATGGGTAATGGGTGAGTGAATGGGTGGGGGGTGATGGGTAATGGGTGTGGGGTGATGGGTAATGGGTGAGTGAATGGGTGGGGGGTGATGGGTAATGGGTGTGGGGGATGAGTAATGGGTGATTGAATGGGTGTGGGGTGATGGGTAATGGGTGAGTGAATGTGTAGGGGTGATATGTATGGGTGTGGGGTGATGGGTAATGGGTGAGTGAATGGGTGGGGGGTAATGGGTAATGGGTGAGTGAATGGGTAATGGGGTGAGTGAATGGGTGGGGGTGATGGGTAAGGGGTGTAGGGTGATGGGTTGGAGTGAAGGGTGGGGGGTGATGGGTAATGGGTGTAGGGTGATGGGTGATGGTAATGGGTGAGTGAATGGGTGGGGGGTGATGGGTAATGGGTGTAGGGTGATGGGTGAGTGAATGGGTGTGGGGTGATGGGTAATGGGTGAGTGGAGGAATTCCCTCCCTTCTTTGATTCCTTCTTTCTCTCCTCGTCAGTTCCTCTTCTGACTCTCTTTATCCCTCCAATTTCTTCCTTACTCCTTATTCCTCCTTTCCTTCTCTCATATCTCCTTCCTTCCCTCTCTCCCACCTTCCATTATCACCCCATCATCACCAAAAGGAGGTGGGATTCCCCCTCTATCTGCACGGGTGACTGTCAAAGCAAACGCAGAGCGCACCCCTCCGCTAGGATCGCTGTCGTCCATGAAATAAAAAAAGTGCAATGTTAAATCGCCCGAGTGACACCTCTCGGTGAAGCTCTCTGACTTACCTATAGAAAGAAGTATTGGAAACCAGTCAAAAAGTAATTCTGAGAAAACAGTCATCAAAGATTGGCTACAAATTACTCCTATAAGAATCCATTTAACAGAAATTTATACTTAGTAAGTTCTATAGCTCTTTTAATAAAGATTCCAATAAAACAAACAGATCAGAAATTGATCAATAAATATAAAAAAAATACTGCATTTTGAATGCAAGTATCCAGAGCAATTCTTGGCGGAGATTTTAGCGGAGATTTTAGCGGCGATGGGTAATGTTGCCTTTTTCATCTAATAGACCAAATGAAAATAATAAAAAAACCTACATACATACCTTTATCAGGGCCCTCCTAGAAAGCCTTGCCTTTGTTCAAACTCTTCCACACCACCCCAGGGGTGGTTTGAGAAGCATTTTTTTCTCCCAGAGTTTCTCCAGTAGGCCTACTCTTGTAGGCCTATTCTCATGTGGTTGCTGTATCGTGCAGCAACCACAACCATTTTTTTCAAATAAAATAACAAGATAACTGAAAAAAATAATGGAAAACTAAATTTGTATTAGATGATATGGCAACACTCCCTGACGTCTGAGCCCTTTAAACGCGCGTAGGGCATTTAAAATACGCGCGAAAGTTGGGTGGTGTTTCAGCTGGCTGAAGATGCCAAAACCTAATTTTCGTATTTTTTAATGAAATTCGGCTTCTGGGCCCATACTTATAAAGATTTAGGATTCGTCCTGGGATTCGTCCTAACCCTGCGTCCTAAGGTTCGAGGAAAGTCTAAGACGCGTCCTAAGACGGGGGCTTAGGACGAAGCGCTGAGCGCTACATTTAGCAGAGTCCAATTGGATTTCATGAAATATCACTACTAAGAGTCATCAGAAAGGTATAAAAATATCGAAAAACACAAGATTAATATTTCTATGATAATTGCTGAAGACTACAACGAATGAATTCATCTATAAGAATAATTGTACCAGATATACAACGTTCCGTTCAAAAGACACAAGCATTGACATTGTCTTCGCTCTATCGACGAGAAAAGATAATATTTTTCAGGACAAGACTTTCATCCTTGGCCAGCTCTTTCAAGCAAGGAAAAATGTCCAATGTCCTGCGAGGGGAATTTTCCATGCCGAGATGATCGGCGAAGAGCAAGGCAGATGCCTGACAGGCCATCGCCAACCACATGATCGCCGCGCCGCCTTCCATAGCGAGAGATACGTCAAGGACTACCGGTTATAATGGACGAAGACTTCGCGGTCGTTTTCAAAGACACCGACTATTTTTTCCTGGCCTACAATAGGTGCTTTTTCTAATGGAGATAGGATTATAATGGACGAGAGTTTCACGGTCGTTTTCAGGGACACCGACAATTTTTTCTTGGCCTACAATAGGTGCTTGTTCTATTGAAGAGTTTTATTTTGCGCAAACCCATAAAAAAAAGATTAAAAAAATGTATACTTTGTGGTTAAGGTTAGGTTAGGTTTCTTTAAAACCTATATGGTTAGGTTAGGTTTCATTAAAACCCTTACAGTTAGGTTAGGTTTCATTAAAACCTATAAGGTTAGGTTAAGTTTAATTTTTTTTCATTATTTTTTTTTTATTTTTTTTTCTCGCAAAATAAAACTATCGCCATTAGAGCAAGCACCTATTGTAGGCCAAGAAAAAATAGTCGGTGTCTCTGTAAACGACCGCGAAACTCTCGCCCATTATTACCGGAGATAGTTTTAATTTGCGCAAACCCAGTTTAAAAAAAAAAAAAAATATTACCGAATATTATGGTACCATTTCCATTAAAAACACCATCTCCATCAGAAAAAGCACAAAAACTTGGCCGGGAAAGATTTGTCAGAGTCTTATAGGTTTTAATGAAACCTATAATGTTAGGTTAGATATACTTTGTGGTTAAGTTTAGGGGTAAATCTTAAGAACAAAGGCTCCACCCTCTATCTTCTTCTTCTTATAGCCAACAAGCTTGGGGACATGGTGGGAAACCGGGGTTTTTGGGTGGGGGAGCACACACATAAGGGAAATATGGCCCCCCACAAAAAAATCCCTAAACTAGGGATATTCCCTAGTTCATGAACTTTATCGGGGAAAAATTACCCCGATTAAGTCTATGTACTAGGGAAATTTCCCTAGTTTAGGGATTTTTTGTGGGAGCCATATTTCCCTTATGAGTGTGCTCCTTTTGTGGGGTAGCACACATATAAGGGAAATATTTCCCCGATAAAGTCCATGAACTAGGAAAATTTCCCTAGTTTAAGGATATTTTTTTGGGGGGGGCCATATTTCCCTTGTGTGTGTGCTCCCCCACCCAAAAACCCAGGTTTCCACCATGTCCCCAAGCTTGTTGGCTATAAGAAGAAGATAGGAGATTGAGCCTTTATTCTAAAGATGACAAACTCTACAGACCTAACCTAGCACCACTCTTCGAGCCCCTTGTGCTGTGCACTAACCTAACCTAACCTAACCTAACCTAACCTGACCTAACCTGACCTGCCCTAACCTAACCTAAAGGCCGTGTCACACACACTTTTTCCGGCATCTTTTGGTATTTTGCTACCAAAAGATGCCCGTAGTGGTGGCAAAAATATGCGAGTTCGTCACACAGCGTTTCGGCTACGAGCATCTTCTACTGGCATCTTCCGGGACCCGCAACCAAAACAAAATAATATAACATTATGGATCGCTGAGATTTAATATCGGCCATGTAGACAAAGTAAGGATTGGCACTCATTAAAATATAAACAGATGTCTTAAAGACAGTAAGTATAATACGTAGAGCCAACATTTGTGTCAGCTTAGCGTGGAGACCTTGTTTTTAAAGTAATCGTCCAGACCCAAATTTTTTTTGCCGAACTATGTTGAATGCACATTCAAAACACCTAATCCACCAAAAATAATTGATTTCCAGGCCTTATTTCCGTAAAAACACGACTTTTGTAAAAAGCGCGCGAAAAAAAAAATCTTCCCTCCAACAGGGCTACGACTGTTATTGATGACGTCAGAACAGGGACGCCCGCAGACACTCTGTCTGACACCTGTCGGCAAATGTTATGATGAGCGATTGTACTTCGGTGTCAGACAGTGAATCTGTCGCTGTGACAGATCTAGAGAACGATGCTCAATCTGACACCGAAAGAAATGACGCTGGTCGCGTATACTATGAGGAAAACGAACCTCAGATTGTCATGGAATCCTATGTTTGAGCCCGAGTACGAGGTGGATGAACAGGTGTTAGCAGAGCCTGAGGTTCAGCAGGAGGACCTGGCACTTCTCCAAAACATGGATTGGAAAATAAGGTTAAACCATGTGTGTGTGGGAATCACAATGAAGGTACTTTCGAGAAAATCCTATGGTTAGTTTTGGAGCTACAGTCAAACGTCATTACTCGGAAACCACATACTAGCATTAACTACAGCATAGAGTTGGAAAATATGCGGGCGGGAAGGCAGAAAGTGTGACAGCCACACCACCACAGGGTCTCTCACCACAGGGCACGCCCACTCCACAACTGGTTTACTTGGTCTTGTTAAGAGGCAAAGCCTCACAGTCGTGGTGGTCCACCGCTGCTGCCAGTCCTGGCGTCCCTGTCTAACAGGGCCACCTGGTCTGGTATAGTGTTGGACTGAGTCACTGTCTTACGGGGGGGCGCCGTTTCTCAACACAACTGCTCGCCCCAACACACTATAGGCGTGTATCTCTACGCCACGTAGTACGCCACTCCTTTCCGTGTGCAAACTTTTCTCGAAAGGCTCAGCTGTCTTGCTGCACCCATAAAGGATGCATGCATGTGGCATATAGCAAAAAGAATCCATCAGAAACACCCAAATATCTTCAAGTACTATATTTATCTCTGTGTTTACGTGCCTCTCTGATCAGCGCGGGAAGATGAGCCTCCCTGATGGTACGTCACCGAGCCTGAGCCTGAGCGTCTGCAAACCTTGAGAGCGTTTTGAAAACTCGGGGAATTTGCAGATTTTGATTGCGGATTATTTAAAAACGGCTGACTGGATACAAAAAGTGACGACGTGTTGTTGATATACTCGTTAATGGCTATGATTTGATTGCATTAAATCAGGAATGATGAAATGGTCTGGACGATTACTTTAAGATATTCCATGTTAGTTTTGGTTCCATTAAAACCTAAAGGTTAGGTTAGGTTTCATTAAAACCTATAAGACCCTGACTAATTTCTTCCGGCCAAGTTTTAAGTGCTTTTTCTGATGGAGATACAGTGTTTTAATGGAAACGGTACCATAAAATTCGGTGATGATTTTTTTTTTTTTTTAACTTTGGGTTTGCGCAAAATAAAACTATCTCCATTAGAAGGTTAGCCATTGCACCTATTGAAGACCAGGAAAAAATAGTCGGTGTCTCTGAAAACGACCGCGAAGTCATCGTCCATTATTACCAAATTGCTGAGTTAGGTTACGTTTAGTTTAGGTTAGGTTAGATTTAGGTTATGTTAAAGTTTGGTTTAGGTTATGTTTAAGCTTAGGGTAGATTTGGATTAGGTTATGTTGAGTTATTTAGGTTAAAAAAAACTAATTTGATGGTGCGCGATTGTCCGGGTGGTTGGCACTGCCAACTCCTGCGGAATATTTACCGTTTGGTTTAGGTCATCCTCGAGCCTGACAATTCTAACCTGTTTCATAGTGTAGATTTCTTCATTCTGAGTCTTTTAAACCCAATTTCCCATGGCGCAATTGAATAATAATGCTGATACATATACTACCTAGAATCTAGTTCTTTCAACCAAAAACTGTTAAGTTAGGTTAGAGGTGGGGTTTGGTTTATTAACAGATCATATCAAGAACAAATAAGAAAACTATCAAGACTACGGCAGTGGGAAGAGAAATAGAGTTATATGGATATTGTTCCATGGCTTATTATGGATTATTAATCACGACTTATTCAATTTAATTTTTTTTTATTTATAGTGAGCCTACTCTAAATCGCTTTTATTCTCAACATAATACCATTCTTCATCAACAGTTTGGTGGGGATGCACTTCAATCTGTATCACGATACATGTTATCAAGGCAGGAGGAACATGACTACCTCAAAGAGTGAATAATAACACACTCGTGACTTGTCATGCACTGATCGCCGTATTTTTTCAGTGTTGCTTTATATTACATCTCCCACTAGTCTGTCACATATATAATCCCTTCTCGGTCCAAGCGGTATCGCTTGATTAGTTATGTATCAACAAGTTCGTCCAGTACATCTATCCTGTCACGAAAAGTTCTCAGGAGTGGGTGGAGCACTCCATGTTTACGTCTTAGGACGAGTCTTAGCCGCCGCCCTGCTCGCTAGGACACCTCCACACCTGTCCTAGCCAAACCTCGAAATTAGGACGAGTCTTAGCGATTTAGGATGCGCTCGAAATGATTTAGGACGCCGGCCGCCATATTTAAGACTCGAGCGAGTCTAAGACGAATCCTAAATCTTTATAAGTATGGGCCCTGAAAACTTACCCCTCCCCTTAAATTTGTTCAGGCACCTCAGACTTTGTAGAGGCAGTGTGATTTAAACAGACCTGATCGCACAATGGAACCTTTGCAGATATGAAATACAGTAAGTGTACTATACGTATGCTGCTGTAATATCATTCAGATAAGCTTGGAGCAGTGCTTAAACAGATTTTCCAAACAGTTTTTAAAAAAACTATAAAAAGGTAAAAAATACGGTAATAATAGACGAGGACTTCGCTGTCGTTTTCAGAGACACTGACTAATTTTTCCTGGTCTACAATAGGTGCTTCTTCTAATGGAGATAGCTTTATTTTCCGGAAACCCATATTTAAAAATATAAAAATAAATAATTTCATCACCGAATATTATGGTCGGCCGTTTCCATTAAAAACACTATCTCCATCAGAAAAAGCACTAAAACTTGGCCAGGAGAAATTAGTCAGGGTCTCAGATAACAGAGAAGTAATTGAATAAAACCCATACCAAACCTAACCTTATAAGTTTTAATGAAAACTAACCTAACCTAACCACAAAGTATATCTAACCTAACCTTATAGGTTTTAATTAAACCTAACCTAACCTTAACTACAAAGTATACCTAACCTAACCTTATAGGTTTTAATGAAACTTAACCTACTTAATCACTAAGTATACCCAACCTAACCTTAACCAAAGTATATCTAACCTAACCTTATAGATTTTAATGAAACCTAACCTAACCTTAACCCACTAAGTATACCTAGCCAACCTTAAAGGTTTTAATGAAACCAAACCTAACCTTAACCATAACCATGCATAAAATTCGGTGATGAAATATATAATATATATTTTTAATAGGTTTCCTGAAATAAAAACTCGATTAGAAAAAGCACCTATTATAGGCCAGGAAAAATTAGTCGGTGTCTCTGAAAACGACCGCGAAGTTCTTGTTCATTATAACCAAAATACTTTAATCCAGACACAATCATTTTTAAATATCAGCCGGGAGCCCCCCCACGTATGTCAGGAGAGTATTGGTCAATAGGGAGTATTGGTTGAAACTGCATATTTACGAAAATCCGGTAAATTTTTACAATAGGACCGAAATTCCCAACACAACTGGGAGTAAGGTTTCTGTTCACCTTAATAGAGTCTAAGAAACATTCACTCTATGAGCTTCCGTCGCAAATCACTATTTTCTGAGATATAAGATGTTTTTAGTATGAAGGAGTGAAGAATATGAAATTAAACTAACCTAACCCCACCTATTGTCTCACGAACCTAACCTAACCTAACCCCCCGCTTTAACTCCTAACTAAAGCCAAATCCTCATTAAAAAGTCTCAGCGGCAAGGGAAGAACAGAGGCGATGCAGGTCCAAGGGCGTAGCCAGAAGGGGGGCCAATGGGGCCATTTGGCCCCCCCCAATTCAACACATCTACTTCAGGAGTGTATGGTTAGTTTCATCAATTTTACTATATGAATATCTGCAAAGAACCAATAAATGACCCCCCATAGGGCTCAAAATGCCCCCAATTAAGTCATATCTTCAAAAAATTTCTGGGGGGTTACAAGCCTCCAGACCCCCAGCTGATTAAGGCACCCACCTCAACCATCTGGAGGGGCCCCGAATATTTTTCCTCTAGCCCTTGTGCAGTCACAAGAGGAAGAAGAGTCCTCTTAAACATTTTCCTTGCCTCCCCCAAAAAAACAGTC
>JACEEZ010005212.1:0-14332 GCA_016584305.1 Chionoecetes opilio | reverse complement strand
AGAAAAGGGACAAAGCTACACACTTGATAGCCCCCACGTGACCAGAGGCTATTGAGAGCCGGTCTTTACCTTCCAGGTGACAACACTATGCTAATCCCAGCCCTGTTTCGAGCATGACCCAATTTTTCCCATTTATGTACCGTCAACTCCCTTACACTTAATTGTTATTAGTGTTGGAGATTCTTACTGAAATTACAACTATTGAAATTTGGGTTAAAGTTTCCATCCTCTGGTCAAAACAAAGAAAATTATACGGTGTGTACTAATTAAGAGATTTGTGAAGGGTACTGGAAACATAGGGGAAAGTGAGCGCACACAGATGATTCTAATGTTACGAAGGGAAGAGGCCCGAAAGAACATTGCAATGATTGGGGGTTTGTGAGTGCATGCTATGTGCAGAAAGAAATTTTCCTTAAAGATGGTTGCTATCACAACAGGAGGGACGTCTTGGTTAAAGATACGAAGCCTTCTTAAGCACTTTAAAACATTGAATTAAACGAAAATATTTCCCACCTTCTAAAGCAAAGGATCTCTAGTTCCAAGTCTTCAAGTAGATTGCAGAGACTGATGAGAAACTGGTACTACAAGAGGACCTGGAGGGAAAAAAAAAAAAAATATATAAATACATGTCTCAAAAATAATTCACTGGCGACAGATCTAAATGACAGTTCTGTTTCACTCCTTTTTTGTGTTAATCAAGTTTGACACGCTAAACAAAAAATAAACATACATTTTTGTATGATGCTTAAAAGCACACTATACGTATTGTAATCAGGCGTAGCTAAGGGCGGGGGCGAGGGGGGCTATTTGAAATCGCCCCTCGGACCCCTAGAGAGGGAGGCCCCCAAATGCATCACTCAATCAGTGCTGATCTGCAGTGCTGAAAATAATTCAGCACTCAATCAGTGCTGATCTGCATGTTTGAAAAAAATTCAGCACTCAATCAGTGCTTGATCTGCAGTCCCTGAAAATAATTCAGCACTCAATCAGTGCTAAAAATAATTTGGATTAAAAAGGATTTTTTGGGCTTGAAAGAAGTCTCAAGTGTCAAAATGCATCAAAATATGTTCATTTCCAAAAAAAAACCCCAAAACCCCCCAGCTGGTTGGGGCACGCTTCGCTCGCCTCCCCCCCAAACACCTGCAAACTTTAGAGGGGGCCCCTCCAGGAAGTAAGCCCCCCGGGCCCCCAAATGTCTAGCTAAGCCCCTGATTGTAATGTTAATTGAGGTATATAACAAATGGCAATAATGGCACTATATGAAAGAACAAGCCTGAACAAAGCAACAAAGTTACTCACCATGGTGCATGATGAACCAACCACCAGTTCAGCGCATTTGCCATGTGAACGTTGGCCAATCGTTGTCAATACGGGTCTTCTAAAACCCAAAGTTCCAAACGTCGTCACCAGCAAATGCTTCATTCCCCTTCTCCTGATTTCTTTTTCATCACCTGGGGTCGATGAAGTGTCGCTGTGCCTTCAGATCACACAAGATTCGCTCAGAACAAGTCTAAAATAGGAGTGCAAGTAGTAGTGCGCTCAGACAGTAATCAGTCAGGTGATGTCTTGCAGTGTCTGGTAGACATCCCTGTAGTATCTGTAACAAATAAGCACGAATTACAATGCAATATAGTCAACTGAAACAAATATGAAGCAAGTAGACAATGTTATAATTGATAGAATAAATTGCCATTGCCTTAGTGCAGTAGGGACTCGAATATCACAAGGTTTAAATTTTACGTACTGAATCGCCCCACCGCGAATAATGCAAATGCCCCCCAAAACCCCATAAAATTAAGTTGCCTGCGTCCATGCAGGTGGTCGCAGGCAGCTGCACTCCCACAGTTTCAGCATCTATTCTACCCTTAAATATGGTTATTCCGTAGTGTAGGGGAAGCACGCTCGGTTCACAACCGAGAAGTCCCGGGTTCGATCCCCGGACGGAGCGGAAACAGTTGGGCTGTTTCCTTAAAACCCGAGGCCCTGTCCACCCAGCAGTGAATGGGTACCGGGTGTTAGCCGGGGGTTTGTGACCCGCCTCCCGGGGTGCTGGCTTTCGCCAACACTATAAGCACTAGCAGACAGCTCTCTAGGGGTAGTCTGAGAGAGAGCTGTCTGGTTACAGTGGAGATCCATCTCAGCTGCGTCGATAACTGACGAAATTCTTCAAACATCAAACATCAAAAAATTGAAGAAAGCTGGGGTTGTATGGGGGAAAATGTGACGCAAGACTGTGATAACCACCACAGCAGAGGTAAAATTCCTTGAATAAAAAAAAAAAAGTAACTACGGTACTACATAAGAGCACTGGGGGGAGATGCTGAGAAGTGCCATAGAGGTAAGGCGAAAAGAGCGCCTTACCCGTCTTCAGGCGCTTTTGTAACGGCCCGGCTAAGGGACAGACTAAGCCCATGTACAGTCGAAAGTTCAGGCGCTTTTGCACTGCCTTACACCTCCAAAGCCTATGGCGTTTGGGGGTGGTCCGAGAATCCACTAGCCAATCACTTGCCTATCTGAGCGCTGCTTAGGCAGCTTTCGACCAATCACAAGGCTTGAACACGTCTCTCTGAAGCAAGGAATGTTGTCCCTCCCCCCCTAACCAAGCACTTATGGCAAGGATACACCCCTCTCCCCCGCCAAAAGCTGTTTCATCACAAGTTTGACGTTCATCGCAGGTTTGACCACTTATATATTTTTGCATTGGGACGTGCCCATACACCATGATAATCGTTAGGGTGTGCCGATTCCGGACAGTGAGTGAAAATTTAATGCAAGAACATTCCAGGAATAAGGAGAAGATGAATAAAAAAGGTGAAAAAAAAGTTTATACACGATTTCATTTTGCTCTCATTATCTTATTATAGGGATAGTTACTGCAAGTTTTATGCATTCATGATATGCCTAATGTCTCGTGAAGATGATGGTATGTTCAGCTGTCCTAAATATCATCTGGTAGTATGATAATCCCGTGTAATAGTTCAACATTTTAGGGGCGGGCGGAGCACCTGCCCCCGCCGCTCGCCGCCCCCTAACCAACACACAACACAACATTTCTTATCCCAGCATATAAAACCCTAAATGCCGCATTAGTCTTGCACGATCAATTCATACATACCTTGCAACACATTAATACGTAAACACCAAATTTTTACGTTGTAGGAACTGAAACAAGGCTGTATTTGCTTTATAAACAGAAGATGAATGTCTGTCAAAGGCCCTCAGCA
This sequence comes from Chionoecetes opilio, assembly GCA_016584305.1. Classification (NCBI taxonomy): domain Eukaryota; kingdom Metazoa; phylum Arthropoda; class Malacostraca; order Decapoda; family Majidae; genus Chionoecetes; species Chionoecetes opilio. The sequence continues at coordinate 11,108 of JACEEZ010005212.1, read as the reverse complement.
GCTACTAAGTCAGGGTCTGACCATGCCTTAGTTTTCAGCGCCTTTAGCGGTGCCACTAAGGCAGCAATCTCGACTGAGCATAGCGGTGGGGGGGCGTTTCGCCTTACCACAGGCGCCCCAGGGATAGGGCGCCCTAGCTCACTCTCAGCATCTGGCCCCTGATATGCAATACCAGAAAAAATTTGGTAAATTTTTACGATGGCACCAAACTTCCCTACACCAATTGGGAGCATGGTTTTTGTTTACTTATTGTATTCTAAGTGACATTTTTCCTTGAGCTTTCCGTCGCAAATCAATAGTTTCGGAGATATAGAACATTTTAGGTGGGGGGAGGAATATATCTCCTTGTTTACAAAATCCCCCCGCTTCCTCTTCTTGTGACCTGCATCGCTTTTGTTTCGGAGGCGCACCCGTGGCTACCTAACCTAACCTAACCTAACGAACCTAACCTTTAAAACCTCCTAACTGGGTCATAAAAAAAAAAGTTTAATAACATACCAAAAAAAAGCGATGCAGGTCACAAGAAGAGGAAGAGGGAGGCATTTTGTAAACAAGGAGACTTATTCCTTCCCCCACCTAAAATGTTCTATATCTCCGAAAATATTGATTGCGACGGGAAAGCTCAAAGAGAAAATGTCTCTTAGAATACAATAAGATAAACAAAAACCATGCTCCCAATTGTGTAGGAAGTTGGTGCCATCGTAAAATAATACCCAAAAATTTTAAATAGTCTGCGATATTTTTCGGTATATCACACCAAAGATTTTGGCTCTTTACCGTACGGGCCACCCTATGAGTGTGAAGTGTGAACATGCCACTTTTCACTGATAAGTCTGACAGCTAATGGCAGAGTGGCGGAGAAGGAAATGCGGATCAGACGAGAGGGCGAATTGTTAAACGCCGTGAACGAGCTAATTGGAAAGATAGATTATTTGAGTAGGGGATGAGAGAGAAGACTGGATGATCAGAGAAGATCATGGTTTATTAATAGGGACAAATGAAGACATCTGCTGTAGTCATTGACCAATACTCTCCTGGCATAACTGCCCCAGACCCCCTGCTAGTTCACTCACCTACCCTGGCATTGATTAAATACGTCACCTACCCTTGCTGGGGGGGAGGGAGGTTGCTTGAGGGGGGGGGGGGGGAAAGTAGAACTTTATAGTACGTACAAAAAAACAAGATAAAAAAACATGAGAAATCATTGTTGGACAAAGGAAAACTTATTTGAGCAAAGCAAATTACGGCAGCATTGGCCAGTGGGGGGCACCTGTGGGGCTCGATCCGGATTCTCAAGAGGGGGGGGGGGCACTTGCCACCCCGGTACCAACGCCACTATCTACAGCTGATCTGACGTTATATTATAAGGTAGAAAGATAAGGCCCGGTAAACACAGGCACTTTGCGTCTGCAGCGCGAGTAAATTCCCACAAAAATTTTACCCGCTGTTCCACGTGGTGGAAATGGGCTTACACGTGGGTACCCGTGGTAAGCCCCGGAACAACGCTGGGGGCTGTTCCGCGCCCTGTCCGCTGGTGAAGCGCGGCTGGAGCGCGTGTAAACGCGGGAAAAGCTCCACGTGGTCACAGGCATTGGGGGTAACCGCGGCTGCATCACGCCTAACCACGGGTGATAAAGTGTACATCGCGGCTGGTCCACGTGTGAAGGGCGGCCGTTTCGCGGGCAATCACGGGTAGTGCGCGTGGGTACCACGGCCCCACCAGGTATATAAGGAGCCAGGGCAGGCGGTAGAACTCATACTCGCTCCACACCACACAGAAATACACACTCTAAAGACTCCCAGATTTTGGACAAGATGGCTCCCAAGAATTTCCCCCCCTAGGAAAACCGCCACCAAGGGCAAGAGGCCACCAGGTGTCCCTGCGCAGGTGCATCCAGCTACTACTTCAGATGCTACTTCAGAGGTGGAGGCCAGTCCTGCTGCACTCATCAGGGGGAAAGGAACATTTTTTGAGGTGATGCCACAGCTGCCACAGCTGCCACTCCAGCAGATGAGGAGGAGGAGGAGGAGGAGGAGCCTTGGTGATCCCTGATGCCTCTCATTCCCCCCCACATGAGGAGGAGGAGGAGGAGGAGGAGGAGGAGCAGCAGCAGCAACCGGCGCCCAAGACGAAGGCAAGGGGAAGAAGAAGGCTGATGCTGCTCCAAAGCAAGGCTGGATCTCCCGACACAACGGAGCAGGATCTGGTGGAGTGGCTTCAGTCAAACACCTACCTGTGGCTCCGCAGTCCCAAAAGACTACCACAGGAAGAAGGGGCTTCGTGGGAGATGAAGGCCAAGAGCTGGGGATCAGCCTGAAACACCTCCAGAACTGGTGGAAAAACGTCAAGGACTGGTATGTTAGCTGTCCAGAGGACCAGGGGCCAGGAAACCCAAAGATGTTGACGGAGAGGGACAAGTGGGTGTTGAAGAACATCGCCTTCTACAAAATTTAAGTACATCCATTATATTCACAACTTGTAAGAATCTCAAATATTTGTACAAAATTGGAAGACTTTCAAGCCAGGGGATATAATTAATCCCAAAATTTTGCTTAAAAGAGGGTTCAGTAATACAATGCTGTTACATAAATTCTTTAAATTTAAGATTAGTTACTGTGATACTATCCTTTACGTTTACTTATTTATTAATTTGCGTTTAACATTATTTTTTTAGATTTATTTTAGTAAGTTTTATTTTTTAATTCCCGGGAAATATTAAATATGTAATTGTCTATGCCATTATATTAAACAAATGTTTAATCTGTAAATGTTTAATCTGTTTCGGGTTTCCCATGCCCACTGATGCCCCGGACACCCTTGGGGAACCTGCCCCGTGACCCATCTCCTGACGCCCAGACCTCCCAGGCACAGTACCCACATGACTCCGGGGAAGCCAACATCCTGGAGGACATGGAGGTGGCAGCAGCGGCGGAGCAGGCCTCAACCCGCCGTAAGAGGAAGACTCCAGCCACTGAGAGGCAAGAAGAGGAATGGAGGGTGGACCTCCGACCACCATGAAGGCCAACCAGGCACTGCTGGAGAGGCTGCTGGAGGAGAGGTCTCAGCCCCATTTCACGTAGGGAGGCCTTTATAAGGTTGTGTCCGACCCCTGCGTTCTGCCCCTGAGGAGGAGTACCAGGTGATGCACGACCAATAGTCCGACATTGTGCATCGGCGACACACGGGGTCCTCTACATCGGGGGCTGGACCGGGCCCTAAACAGCACCACAACCCAGCAGGCCCTCTACCTCCCAACGTCCGCCATAACACCCCCACCTACAGCCAGCAGTATTTTCACATGCCAGGTTGCCCGAGTCCCAACTGGCATATGGTGGTGGCCAGCATCCCCAGCAGTCCCGTCCCTCCAGCCACTCACGACACCTGTCCGGTCTAGGGACTCGGCGGAATCAGTCGGAAAGGTTCTGGGCTCCAGCTTTGCGGAGGACTGGAACTTTATCCCCATACCTCCAAGACTAAATGATGACCTGTGTGACCTGTATATTGAATGTATAATTTATAGTATTTTTTTTTTTTTTTTTTTATATGTATTTAATGTATATTTTTGTTTTTTTATTAGTTATTAGTTTTTTTTGAATAAGTATTATTTATTTTATTTTTGCAATAAATAATTGTATAATATTCCATATGCTTTTTTTCCATTCCCTTAACTTTACTGTCTTTCATAGGTTTTCTATAGTAATAATAATAATATCTTAATATTAACCCTGGAACGGTACCGCTACAAAATTTTAATTTTCCCTAAAAGGATAATGAAGATTGAATTATATTTTATATGTTTAATAAATGAATTAAAAAATAAAAAAACCTTTTTAAGGGAAAAAAAATAACCCCGGAACGGTACCGCTACAAATTTTAATTTTACCTAAAGGATAATGAAGATTGAATTATATTTTTTAGTTTATGAAGAATTAAAACAATAAAATAAACCTTGTTTAGCAAAAAATGTTTTGTGCAACACGCGAGGACACTTCTGTCTAGCGGTACCTCTCCAGGGTTAAATACTCACAATAATAAAGAAATGAATAATAACAATAATATTTTAAAAAATAAAGCCTGAGAGAAAATAGGACTAAAGTAAACAACAGTGAGGCGACTATTAAATATTTATTATGCCACAAACACAATATTACACTGCTTATTTATTTGGCCCTCGCTGGGGGGGGTAGGAGCATGTCATCCTGCCATGGAACACTTCCAGCAGTTGAGTTGCACCATTCCATGAGGAGGTTCCTCTGAGCCTTGGCTATCTTGAAGTCTCTGTTGTTCCCTGGTAATCGGTCGGGTTTCGTGTCCTCAAGGTCATGCCGCACGCCAGGCACCAGGCACCACCACTCCATTTGGGCGCTCCACATCCACCAAATCGGTTCTGCATCACCGGGTAAAGTGAAACCCCATAAGGTTGTGGAGGATTACACATGTCTTGACCAGGAGCCTCACAGTGTCCGCTTCATGCAACAAAGGTCGACAGGAGAACTTTAAAGCGATTCGCTAGTATGCCAAACGCATTCTCCACCACCCTTCTGGCTCGCGAGAGTCTATAGTTGAAGATCCTCTGCTTCCTGGTCATCTCCTTGTTACTGTACGGCTTCATCAGGGAGGTCCGGAGTGCGAAAGCAAATTTTCTCCCACCAGAAAATAAGGGACATCCTCTGTGTCACCTGGGATAGGATCAGGCTGTGGGAATCCAACAATGTCGTTCTTCTCGAGAGCCTCTTCAAAACACTTGCATTGTAAAGTGGGCATCAGACGTTGAACCCTTGCCGCTGACGTCATCCCCATGAACTTTGTTTGTCAGATGTGACGACCGCCAGGAGGATGATACTGAAAAATCCCTGTAGTTGTAGTAGTCGGAACCAGTGTGGCAGGAGCTTTACGGCAACGTGCTTGCCGTCTATTGCACCAAAGACATGTGGAACAGTTCCCACCTTCTCATCCAATTATCGGTGATCTGACGCAATCTTCATCGTTCTGTGGTGGCTTGAGCAGCTCCTCACGGTACTCGCGACGATGGCCATACACACCTCACGCACCACATATACTGATGGTGTTGTGAGGCACCCTCCAGCCATACTGCATGTCACGGTACTTGGCGCCAGAAGCAAGGTCCCCAGGGTGGGGGGCAACCTTCAGGCCTGGATCAAGGGGGGCTCGCCAGTGGGGGGTCTTCTTGGTAAGGGCTGGTCTCAGTCTCCCCCACAACTTTATCGAACATGTCAGGGTGCATTCTCATGAAATTCCCGGAAGGCCCTGGATCTTCATTACGGAGCTCCACCCTGGAGCAATCATACAGGCCATGCTCAGGTCTCCTGCTAATCCAGTTACGCACCCATATGCTCCGGGCCGCCCTCCTCCTCAGCCGTCCTCTTCTTCGTCTATCACGATGTTTCTGATGGGCATGTAACGCCTGGTTCATATGCTGTTGCATCAGCATCAAGACGAGGTCAATACGGTCCATGTTCACCAAACCACGTCAGAACAGGAGTGATGAATGCTTGGCAAATCGACCCCAATATAAGGTCCCAGAGTACCCCCGCTACACACGCAAATGCACGTGAAAACACGCGGAACAGACACGGTACAGCCGTGCTATGACCGTCATTAAACCGCGATTACCCGCTAAAGGTTAGCGGGTAATCGCGTGTAACCACGCACTTACCGCGGCCGTAGCACGTCTGTACACGTCTAAACGCGTCTTAACCACGTCTTTTTCACTGTGTGCCACCCGAGGTCACCCGCGCTCTCGATTTTTGGGAAATCCAAAAACCCTATGCCGCGTGTGATTGTTCTGCCCGTGTGGGCGCGGCTGGATCACGTCCATATCACGACCCAGATGCGTCCAAACAGCGCTTGCTTCACGTTTTACACATTTTTCGCCGTGAGACGTGCGCGATGCGCCCGCGAAGGCCAGTGTGACGGGCCCATAACGAGGGAACAGCCATTACTTTGTAAGGAGGACTAAACAACCTCAACCTCTAAAGTAAGCTCTCCTTCCTCCCTCTCCCACTCACAGTAGCGCCGACAGGACATGGTGATGGCTAAGGTTGGACACGGATCTAGTGTGGGGTGACCATAGCATAGCCCTTAAAAAATAAATGGTTTGAATTTTCATTAGACCTCTGACTCAAATCTGGGGTGGCCATTGGCCAACGAGACCAAGGGTGGGCCCCCCCCCGCCACTGCCCACTCAGTCCTCTCACTCACTCTCCCCCCTCCCTCCCTTTCTCTCTCTACTTATCTTAGGCTGAGAAATATGAAGAATACAACAAAACAAAGCGTTGTTTGGCCAAATATCCTCCTCTGCCTCTCCCAGCTGCCTGCACACGCGTCCTGCCCCCTCGGCGGCTTTCTCACGACTGTAGCTCGTTCCCTGATTTCTAAAAGAACTCACCACTGCTTCGAAACACTAAACCTTTCCCCTTATTTCCTTCCCACACCCTTACCTGTGACCTTTGCCCAAAACAATTCTTGACCTGTACACGTCATCTAAGTCTTAATTTTAGAAAATGTGAGTTAGTAATAGTGTTGGTATATTTTTGTACTTTTTCTTTAAAGCTTACATTGACAGGGTTTGCTAGTGCTTCGAACTCATTAACAGCGTCGCAGGGGATTGGGTAAGAAAGATATCACCCATTTTTTTGTGCTACGTAGTTTGTGGGTTGTTGAAGGACTGGATTGCTTGTTAGCAGTGGCGTAACTAGGTATTATCATCAAGGGGGGGGGGGGGGGGGGGGGGGGGGGGGCACTGGGCAACGGGGCTCAGGGACACTCTGATCCCACATAGAAGGGTATATTCTAAGATCAGATCAGTGGTGGGTATTAGAGCATTATACAGAATAGGGCACCATGGCCAGGGGGGATGCACCTGGGGGGGGGGGGGGGGGGGGGGGACAAGATTCTCCTCTGCTTGTTGGATGTTGCCCTTTTGTTACTGGTTGCAAAGGAGTCCCCATAACGGTTTAGTTCAAGGCTCTAAAAAAATGTCTGTTTTCGGGCTATAAGGGTGTTTGAGGGCCTGGGAAGACCCCTCAGGCTTCCAGGCTGAACAATCAAGGACCCTTGCGGCAGGCTTGAGGAACACCGCCGTCACCCAGCTTAGTGCCGTCTAGGATGATTGAAAGGCGCTCATTAACCCCTTCACGCCCAGATCTTTCCTTTGCTATATGAATCGTGTGTAGTTTGCCATAAAATTACGAAATGTAACTTAATATGTCAAATTAGCTAGTGGACAAGGATGCTAAACAGGTTTTACCATAAAATATTTCATTACTCATTAAAATCGTCTAATGGTACCCAAATTACAATGGAAATTACTTCTGGGCCTCAAGGGGTTAACATATGTAGACCAGGTTTTGTTCGGCATGAGAATGAAAAGAATATATATATTCAAACATGTATTTCGTGACATCACAGTCACTGCAATTTACACTGCCTTTTACTGAGGCCAGTTGTTGATATAAAATGGGTGATATTTACCGGGATGTACAAATAATGAATGTAAATCTAATGCTGGGTATAAATTGTGCAGTGATATATATATAAAAATGGAATAACTGGAGAAAATTATGAAAATAAAGATTTCAAACGCTTTGAAGTCTGAAAAATGTTGAAGTCCAAAAATATGAAGAGAAACCTATCATGGCACATAAGTCAATTACACATGTCTAATTTCAAGGTAGTATAATACATTTAAGTATGAAAAAACCCAGGATAGCAATGACAGACTTCCATTACGAAAGCATGGCATGGAATCATGTTAGAAAAGAGAGTCATGTTTTCCCTAAACAAGTCTAGCGAGCAGGAAAAAACAGTTGACTTTCTACCTTTGGCTGATAAAAACAAATAAACAAAACACATTCCTTTCTGAGACGCATATAAACAACAATGATAAAAAAAATGTTTGCATGACTTTAAAATAAGTATCTTCAACTATTTAAATCCCAGCAGAGATCTTATCAATATTTTTCCCGATTTACTGACGAACTAAACACGACTAGTCACATCTATTTCAAAGAAACTTTTTTAATTTGTTTAACTATACATGAGACCAGACTTGCAAGACCAACATAACTTCTTATTGGGCCAAACATCACCAGAATTTGGCATGATATGTATAGGTATGTTTACACGACTTGCAGGACATTTATTGAAAGAAAAACAGGACAGTTATGAAATGCAGGTGATTGTATCTAACTCTACTTTCAGCCAGGGCACTTACCCTACTTCGTGTGTACAAAAAAATATCCTTTACATCAAAGCATGAGTATCTTTTCTCTGGTATGATTAGAACCTAAACTCTCAACTCTATTAAAAAAGTAATATATATTTATATATATAATATACAAAAGTTATAACATATGAGACAATGCATAAATGTAGCATATTTCTACATCTGACAGTTTTACAGAACAGTAATGAGGAATGGATCCAAAAATCCTGAAAAAGCAATAATTATTGTAGATTGACAAACCCCGTGTGTCACAGTTATGTTAGGAGTTTAAATTTGAAATACAGAGAGTGAAAACTTGTGATTCAAATACTTTCTAGAAAATTTATTGCTCTTTCCGAGGGGGATCCACGCGGCTTATTGCCAGAATTCCTGCAGACTTTTCATCTGTGAAATCAGTCATCAATGATGTTGGTAGATTTCTATTACCCTAATTCCCTACATGCAGCCATTATATGACCTATGAAAGACTCTTTAGTGGATCTGTCTTTTATTTCCCCAATCCTAATGGTTCATTATTTATAGCATTTGTGCCGAAAATTTATTCTTCTGTATAACAAAGTGGTTGACCATTTTCTTACAGCTAAGAGGAAAAATAATAGGAACACAACATGAAAGAAACACGAGTAGCACGATGCTCTATGACCACACTTCCTTAAAGAACAGTGTAAGACCAAGGGTTTTCATTTCATGAATATTAAAGGCTAGACTTTTTTTCCCCACAAAAAAGTTATAATTAGAGCTGATGTGCCTTCGAACTGCCTGCCCCTATACGCTGCTGCTTTTATAAGAGCTGACCATAAGGTTAGACACTATGATAAACACCAATTAAAAGACAAACTTAGATAATAAAACCTCAAAGGGCAAATGTTAATTTGAACTAATGCTTAAATCTGTAATACATATTTGCAAGTTTTCTTTTAGTTGATTATAAGTCAAATAAAACACAGATACTGCAGTAATATATTATGATGAAAAACAGTGAGTAGAGAGAGGACAGGCAGTGTAGGCAGCGAGACAGCCACACACAGGTGACCCCAGACCAGAGGTGCGGTGATCACACTGCTCATTTCGTCAGCCAAACAATTGTCATCACACGAATGTGCGTGCAATGAAACAAACATTTCTTCGGGTTTGCTCACTGTTACGGGGTTTAGGAAAAAATTAACTTCATGTAGCATCAACTAACATTTTAAAAATTGATTTAAAATGTAATGCATTCTATTGTAAGATAAGAGTCTACACTATGCCTGGAAGCAAACATTAATGAATCGTGATTTTATATGAGATTTTTGAGATGCAATTTAAAATCTGAAAACTTGAGTGCTTAGCCAATCAGCTTGTCATGCCTAGGAGCCCTAAGCTGTATGAGATGCTGTTGATTGTACAATTGATTGATGTCCAAGTGAACCCTGGATAAGCAATGGTTAGGAAGCAACAATAAAAGGTTCTTTAGCTTTTTCTACATTACATTAAACAGAATACCCCAAAGCATAGAACTAACACTTTTCATATAAAATGCATGTGAATTTATTATTTTTGTTTCTTTTGACTTTGTTATTGACTTTTTATAATTTCTTTCATATAAATCATTAATTAAATATACAATGATATATCACATCATACAGCAAGCAGTGCATTGATTAGTTTTCCTTAATCACTTCAATCATCAAATAACTGAGATAAATAATTGATACTCAAAATAAAACTTTCTTCTGATGCGAGTGAGGCAAAAAGGGTGTTCTGTACATGCCATACATAGATATGAAGGATAAACGATCATGGCTTTGAAATGCCAGTTTTAATCCCGCAACACTGGATTATTTATCTTCACTGCCATAAAACTAATTTTCTTTTATGCAGAAGTGATATGCATGTGTGTGGAGTAAATATTGTTTTTTATAGAACAGTTTCTTTCTCATAATCTGTTATATCAATTTAAGTCAGGGAGTCTGAAGCAAAAAAATTTGATTCTATGCTTATATGAAATTCTGATTAAAGGCTTTCATTCATCTGTTAGAATTCTGGCAAAGCGTTGCTGGAACAGACACACGAGTGGGTATATAGACCTAAACACCCGTGCTAGTCCCTTTAAAATTAGAAATAAGAGGTTCGAAGATAAGAGGGTTGAGTTTTTTTTCATTCGCGAGTCAGAGGAAGCAGTTGATCACACATCCATATATTGTTCAAACCCGCCTCCGTCTCCTTGATGTGTGGATGACTGATTGATTTAATGCCAAAAAAGTGAGAAATGTGCCAGACATCAGAGGTCATATGCACTATGGGGAAAACATAAAAAAGGGGAGGGTTAGAGAGAAAGAGTGAAAAGGGAGGGAAGGGGAGAGGAACGGGATGTTGCAGCAGGATGGTTTGATCAGAGGAAGGATGTGTTTAAATTTTTGGAGGAAGGAGATCATAAATGGGAAAATTTCAGGGGGTGAGTAAGGAAGTTCATTGGAGGCAGATAATGTGTGGTTGAGTGATGTTATGTAGTCCCCCTTGATGTTTATGTAGTTATGGAATATGTGATGTTATGTAGTCTCCTTGATGTTTATGTAGTTTTGTAATATGTGATGTTTTGTAGTCTCCTTGATGTTTATGTAGTTTGTAATATGTGATGTGATGTAGTCTCCTTGATGTTTATGATAAGTATATATGATGTTATTATCTCCTTGATGTTTATGTAGTTTGTAATTATGATGTTATGTAGTTCCTTGATGTTTATGAAGTAAGTATAATGATGTTATTAGTCTCCTTGATGTTTATGAAGTAATGTAGTATGTGATGTTATGTAGTCTCCTTGATGTTTTATTGTAGTAAATGTTTATTGGTATGTATGTTATGTCCCTCCCCCTTTTTAAA